>CM060440.1:16534985-17131144 GCA_030545235.1 Helianthus tuberosus
TTTTAAAAATTTGTGTTTAGATCTTTTATATTTAAATTTCTTATATAATTTTTTATATATTTTTAATTTTCTTACACAATTCCTACGATTTTTTTTTCTTCCTACACAATTCCAATTAGGGCTTTAAAGGTTTGAAGATTTTGCCTCCAAAATCTTCAATAGATTTTGCCTCCAAAATCTTCAATAGATTTGAACATATGTTTCGTCTAAAAATCCACTTTTCGCATAATGTAGTTACGACATCTGGTGTAGTTTGTACGAGTACTTTAGTTCTTCACATATTCATGGATCTTTACTTTTTGCATTAGTATATTAGGGTGAAAAGTTTGTGTACATGAGAAGTCTATCTTGTGTGACAAGGTGATACAAAAAAGTTGCTACTATTATTGCAAAAAGTTGCTATTGTGACTGCTAAAAGTTCTACCCTTTCGTGTGAAATCATCTACTGCTCATCAAGTTAAAGTTAAAGTAAAAAGTCAAAGTTAATCATACACCCACCAAGAGAAATTCAGCTGGACAGTTAGTTGCAAAGGAGAGGTTAATTTGTTGACCGAAAGGATACAAGCAACATGCACTTGATTTATAATAGTTTTAAGCTATATACATCTTCTAAAGAGTTGTGGAATGCATTGAGTAAAAGGTTTGAGGGAAATGAAGAACTTCAGGAAAGTTAGAAAGATTTGCTAAGATAGAAATTTGACATATTCCATAACATCAAGGGAGAATAATTGGAAACAGAAGTTAATAGGTTTACTCATTTCACTAATGAGACGACAACAACAAATATCACATTGACTTTTGGTGAGGTCAACAAAAAGCTTTTGGCTCCACTGCCAAATAGTTGGAATACAAACTGTATGGTGATAAAAAGAATAGAGAAGCTGGATGAGATTTCACTTGAGGAAATGACAAACATTCTTCAGTCTTATTTGTTGGATGTGAAACATATTAGATTTATAAACATAATACTTATTATTATTTGTATTAAACTTAGGATTTACTAGATATATGTGTGTATGATGAAACGATATGTTCGAATGGTTATGACGGTTGGCTGAGGTCGCTTAAAGTGACGGTTATTCCCGCCAATCTTAACCACCAGCATAACCGCTATATTATATGTATATATGTGGGTTACCGGCAATTCTTGCCGGGCACCAAGACATTCATAACTTCCGTTATTGTCTGTCCATTTTATTCGCTTCCCTGTCAAATATCATGCCTGCAAATTCCACTAACAATCACAAGTGTCTCATGAAACCCTCAAAACCCCACCATAATGATGATGAAGATCATCGGCTTCCGCTAACAAAACAAAAGGCAAGCAGTGAAGGTTTATTAAAGTATCCAACTTATACTAAAACGTCAACGAAGTCCCCCTGGATGTTGCTCGTGATGGTTCGTTCTTCACACTGTCGGATCTTCATGAGTCGTCACTAGTTATAATCAAGAGGTGCATCAAAAAACTCCCCCTTGAATGTAGCTTGTGAATCTTCAATCTTCAAAACTTCAGTTCCTTGAGATGTTAATGAGTGGTTAGCTGCAAGCTGATCCTCTTGGTCCATTGATTGCATTCAGGTCGTGTCGTCACTTCCACAACTTATCTTCTAACACGTTCTCTTTGCCTTTAGATTGCTTGGATGCCATGTCTGCACACACAACAGGGTTAAACCCATAATGAGAACAACAACTAGGACTTTAACCAATCTTCGAGAATTTTCAACAGAAAATTTCACTAAGTATTGATTTCAAGAAATATTAACAAACGATACACATGAGACCAACTCTTATTCAACTACCAATCAACAACATTTTGAAAGTTTTAAAAATTTTCATTTTTAGCCCTTTAACTTTCAAATTTGTCAACTTTGACCATTATGAAGATGCAAAAGTTAGCACGATTGTTTTCGGGCTTTCAATCAGGCTTTAGGTTGGATAGATTCGAGTTCCAACATCGGTCCATCAACAATCCTACGACTATCAATAGTTCCTCCTGGAACATCCTGTACATTCATTTAACAATCAGTTAGAGAGGGGGACCCAAGCCTTTGTGGACTCGGGTCGTCCGTCATCATCGTGAAATGTGATTTCAACTTCCAGATGATTCGGAATTGATTGAGCCCCCCTAAAACAGTTACAGATTTTGGTTTCCAAATCTGTTGTTGTTTACCATTTTTATCATCAACTAATTTAGTTTTAACAGATTGTGATTGGACAACCTCCGTTTTAACACCTTTTCGATTCTTTTTGTCGTTTTTATTTCTGTTTCATTTCTTTTTGTTTTACAAAACGAAGGTCTTGTTTTGATGAAACAGATCGTGGACGATAAGTGTTTCCACAAGGGCATCAACTTTTGCCTTTCCTTTGGTGAGATATGGGCAGTTTGCTATGATGTGCTCATACTCATTGCATTTAAAACATGATCTTCGCTCAACATACCTCAGAGCATCATGTTGATGATAGCTTGAAGATGAACTTTGTGATCTCGAGGTACTTGGTCCAGAATCACAACAATTTGTGTGTTGTGTGTAATTGTTTTGATTATTTCTCTTCAAAATCGGACTTGTTTGACAAAATCTGTGTTCGATTTGTTTTTGAAAGTTTCAATTTTCTCAGTCTCTCGACATTTCATCAAGTTCACACTCTGAACTCTTTTATGCTACTAAGCTCTTTTGCTCTTTTTCTTTCTAGTTTAAGCATGATTTTGTTTTTGTTGACCCTTCTGAATTGGCAATTTTTGATTTCCAAATTGGGCTTTTGGGATAGGAGCACACTGAGTTACCACAACTCTTGGGCTCGACTTACCAAAAAACTTACTAGTTGAATCTTTGAAAACTTTATCAATCAAGGATTGATTGACATTTCTGATTGGAAAATCGTTGTTTGAGTAAATTTTACCAGAACCAGTCAACGTGTAAAACAAGATCATACTTTCAGAATTTCTTACGGGAGCGTTAGTTGATTTTACCGGAGCAGTCTCTCAAGTTTTAACCGGAGGATCACAAAGAATGTGATTCTCAAGAGGTATGTTTGATTCTTTGGTCACACTTGTTGATTGCTCGGTTTTATTATCAACCATTCATCATCTAAACTATTAGCATCCTCAACAGTGGAAGAATCCTGACTTTTCATGGATGTTGACTCCTTGATCTCTACGATTGACTTTGACTAGAACATGTACACCTAGTGAAACCTAGACCCGCTGTAAACTCAGTAGGGTCTAGAGGAATTGTGGGCTCAAAGTGTGGCATATCCTCGTCATCAGGCAATTTTCAGTAATTGAGTCTCATCGGTGGAGGGCAAGTGTAACGCTTCACATTTCTATACTATACTATACTATACTTATTTAGAAAAGTTGTATCCGCATTTTTATTTTTTAGAAACTTGTATTCGTATTTCATTTCTAACCTTGTAATCCGAGACTTAGATCATAATGAGAAATTCACATTTATATTAATCATACTTGTGTTATATGCAATCAATCGTTAAATACGTACTTATACGCGAAACCGAGACTTATTATACATGCATGCTATCATTCATACACGCACGATACGTAACACATACACGCATACAATTCCTATACTTGAAAACCCCCAAAATATAAACTTTTTACATAAAAGGACAAACATTTGAAAGTTCGGGGGGCCATATTGTCAAAAATCAAACTTTCGCTGCCAAATGAACACGCCGCGTCGCGCGGTGGGCTAAAACATGAAGCCTCCGTGACTCGTAGAGGCTTGATCCACAGATTGTTTATTTCCCCAATTCGGGTTGCTCCTTTTCCACCTCCTTTCTTCCCTAATCACCTTCATTCTTCATTAAAGCACAAACCCTACTCAACCACTATATAACCAAGCTTTCTACACCTTCATTTCACTTTTCCTACACTCTAAACTCACTCAAAACACTCTCAAACTACAAAAAATACAAGCTTTTGAGCAGATTCTTGCAAGTTCTAAAGTGAGCTTCAAAGTCACTTTTCTTTCTCTTCTTCATAAATTCTTGCTTCAAATTTATTTGGAACACCTCTAGGAGTGTTTCCACAAGTTTACCATGGTAAATTAAAGTGGAACATCACCATTTTGAGGTCCAAACTTTCTGTTTTGATTAACTTTTTACATAAACTTTCTATGAACTTCTTATTCTTGTAGGAATCTTGTGCATATCTTGTTCCCAATCAAACTCATGATTGTGGGACTTGAGTATCATTGATTTCCATAGGGTTTTTGGATTTTATCACTCTCAACTATTGGGTATTGTCCGTTGCCACTCCCAACTATCACTTTGACTCCCACTACTCCCAACTTAACACTTTGTGTGTTTTGTCACTCCGGTTGAGTGGTTTTTGGCTCCCCTTTTGTCTTTTAGGAGCAGTGTAACACCTCGAAAATTCATGTTCAATGAAATAACGACACGTGTCAGGAAAGACAAAACGTGTTGTAAACTCGGATTTAATAAAGATGTTTTGGAAGGATTTAAAAGTGGCGTCATGTTAATTTTTACCTCTGAACGACCTGATTTATAAATCCCAAGACCCAAGTATATGTATATTAAACATCTAATATATTTGTAAATCCAGAAATGTAGTTGCCAAAAATTAAATTCATAGTGCTAGATGGGTTCCGATAGAATTCCTACAGTAAACCTTATTGTTCGGCACTTTCAAAATGAATTCAAATGAAACAATTCATAATGGTAGGGTATGTTACTGTATAAGGCACTTCTTGGAGGTCCCTAGATGATAATTGAGGCCCCAAAGTCGGATATTGAGGTTACCCTTTCGAAACCTTGAAAGAACAAGCATTTTTGGTCCCTGATGAAGCCTTGCGCACCACAAGCGCACCCTTACGGTGCGCAAGCAGTGCCCAGCTCCAACAGAATTTGCTGTTTGCTGTTTAAACGCGATTCTTGACCTTTTATCCGATTTTCATCATATCCCTTGGCCCCTAAACAATCCCTAAACATGTAGGACACATGTTGGTAACTCATGGTCAGTGCTAGACTTATTTGTCAACTCCCTATGGTGCCTTAGTTCACTATATAAGGCTTCTATGTGCAACACTTGATCATTCATCCATCAAACAATCTTCTAATCAATTGTGGAGCACAAGAGCACTCTCCAGGCCTTCCTAATCAACCATTAAACACTTGTAAGTCTGCTTGACCTTTCTAATTAAGTTTAGCTTAATTATTTAGCTAAAAGTCAAACCATCGTAATTACGGTTTGACTTCGAGATTAGTCAACAATGGCTTAGTCATATCTCGAATTAAAAGTATTTATAAGTTGGTAATTATGTGGGTAATAAACCCTCAAAAGGGTTCCCCCTGATTACCACTCTAACCAGGTCAAAAGTCGGGTCAAACTAGTTATAAAAAGTCAACAGGATACTTAAAATGCCATTTATGCATAATTAACATTATAGATCATATACAACCTGTTGGATCATTGTTATAACTTGGTAATAAGTGTAAGAACATGTCTAAACATGTTCAACCCGACAGTTTCCTGTAAATACCCGGTTCGGAACCGAAAGTCACATAGTTTGACTTTCACTTTGACTTTCAGTTCTGACCCGTTTAGGCATGTTTTAGAAATGCCTCAGAGCTTTAATTGGACTAGGTTACATGTTAGAATAACCCTCTGTGATGTTACACCTTGGTTCATTAGTTATCCAATTAATATGCTTGTTTCCGTTAATTGCTCATATGTTGACCGTTATGCCCTTATTACTTTAAAACGTGATTTTTGGAAATGTAAAGGAGTAGAAACTTTAATTAATGATATATAAACTTGTATGCAAAGTTTGACATCAGTTTGAATTATAGATTAAGAGTTATGCTCATTATCGCAAAATGAATGCTTTATATTAATAAAACGGCGTAATTAGCGTATAGCCTAGTTAAGCCTACTTTTTGGTATCAAACTTAATACCCACTGATGTAATATATTATTTTGGGATTTTTAATGATTTTTAATTAATTTTAGGCTGAGCATAACTAGTAGTCGTAGGCTTAATCCGGTAATTGTCGATTTTGCCCTTACGGGCCATAAAATGAGTTTCACCTCTCTAAACGACTCCAAACCTATTGCTACTGATCACATATGATAAATAAATTATTTTAAGCCTTCTGGAAATATAAAAATATCAGATTTAAGTATCGAACCCGGAAATGGCCTTTAATCGCCTTATTTAGCGTTTTTAACGCATAGAATGTATTAAAATCATATTGAACATACTCGGGTTGATACCTACTGATATTTTAGGCAAATTAGAATGTTTTAACAGTAAGAAAAGGTTGGATAACTCAGACTTCGGTTTTGAGCTGTTCGGCTTATGTGAAATTACCAAAATGCCCCTACGGTGCATAGTTGGTTATAAATGATAAATTTCACACATATACTTTAACCTACTGATATAACTTGGAAAATTGAGTATATTTACTGATTACAACAGGCCTGTAACTCAGGTTATCACTTAAACTCTTTTACAACCTCTAAAATGACCAAACTACCCCTACGGGGCATAGTTTGTGTTTAAACACGTTTCGGGCATAATGAAAGACATCTTACTGATGTCACAACATATTTGAGGCATAATTAACTTAGGAAACCTGTATATAGCTCTCATGAATACCCGTCACGCTTAGTACGTGTACGGTTCGGTTTATGTAACAAGTTTACATAAATTAGCCGAAACGGGTCAAACCTTAACGGTTTTATCTCAAAATCCAGAATGTGAATAATAAACCCATATTAAACAAGTCTTCAAACTTGTCGGGTCTAAATCACATTCTATCCGGTCTTCGCTTAATCGTGCGTACGAACCGTATCTTTGAAACTAGCCGGTCTAAGCTTAAGCTTAATTAAAGACCCGTTAGGATTCTAATAGGTTATATTAAACCTTCGTTCCAGATTAGGAGAACCAGTAAAAGCTACTTGCAAATTTTCTTATTGTGATTAATACTTGCTCAGGTAAATACTTTTAACTTATTTTCCCTATACGGGCTTGGGTTACGGTATATAGCATACCGCTTGATCGAGCATCAAATCTCCACCGTTAGGTGGGTAGTTGAATAATTTGATCGGCTCGTTTAAACAGTCTTGTTACTTAAAGCCTTTGGGGGGTTAATGACCATGTCCCGGATATCCTTGGCATCATTTTACGAAATGGCCACGACTTAAGCGCGGGGTGTAGGCGTACACCCGTCAGTGCATAAAAGAATAATGTGGTGTGTCTATTGATCTTTAACTCGGACAAGATCCGGGCTACTGAACGCACAAGCAACATGTAATTCGTTCACAAGATTATAATATTAAATAATTCTCCCAAGTTAAATAAAATGTTTATGCCATGTGCATCCAAACCAAATTTTCAATCATTTTCCAAAATGAGTCAGTTGAATGTATTTACCAGTGTAAACTGACGTGTTTTCCCAAAAAGATTAAATGCAGGTACTAAGCGAAATTGGCTGGGATTTCTCCTTAGCATCATTAGAAGTCTTGCAAGCTTAAGATGCCTGAAGTCTGTTGAACCATAAATATTATTTTTATTTCGATCCACCTGTGGATAAACTTCCGGATATTGTGATTTTGATATTACAATATTAAATTCGGTTGTATCATATTTTTAAATTTGCTTCCGCTGTGCATATTATATATTGTGTTGTTTGACTATTATGTTGCCAACCACGTCACGATACTCCCCCACCGGTGACACGTGGAAATCGGGGTGTGATAGGTTGGTATCAGAGCCAACACTGAGTGAATTAAACACTAGCCTTTTGTGTTTAATCTCAGTTACACAATTGCACAATTCTAAACTTTTGAGTCTAGACATATAACATAGGACAAATTCCACTTTGTTTGTGTTGTCCTTCAGTTTGCATATATCTTGTTTGTTATCTCACATTATTATGACAGGATTTCAAAATGCCGCCAAGATTTTTCCGAAGGAGAGGACGAGGCAAGGGGCCAGTCACCGCCCCCAATGACAATGAAGCTGGACCATTGCACGCGCGAGCTCCGTCTACTACCGAGAGTGACGACCCTCGGCAGAACAGGAGAAACCTGTTTGAACCAGCAAGAAGATCGGTATCACACAACTCTACACCGCCGGTCCAAAACCCGTATGGGCCACAACCGGACTACGAGCTGAACAACCCTCAACCGTCCTTTACACCGTTGCAGCGATCTCTATCGCATCATTCGTTTGGTGACCCCACACCTGTTTTTCGGGGTCAGTTTAATCCGGTAGGCTACATATAAGAACCCGTGGGTTTTAACCCACTGGGGCCAGATGATCACTTCTCTGGAGATAATGCGGATGACATGGACGAGGATACGGACCCCGTCGAGCCAGCCAGTGGTACACCGAACCACCCGATCGAGATCTCCGACGGATCTTTGTTCCACGGATCACCCTATGTTGGTCCGGATAGCTTCCAAGCTATGTTCACTCGGCACGAGTGGTACTACACACCTCCTCACCATTCGTCGCCTCCTCAGCAGCAGCAGCCGCAGCAGCAACAGGATCCCTCTGTGGATTCCAGATTCGTGGCAGTCACGCCACCGCCTCCACCGCCGCCAGTGCAGCCGGCACCGCCGCAACCGCCAAGGCGAAGGAGAACCGGTGCGTGTATGTCGTCACGAGCAGGGGACTTCCATTTCAGTTCCCCACGTCAATCCAGTGGCAGCCACTATCCGCCACATCAGGAGGACCCACAAATGGGTGGACCCTCCAATCCAGCTGTACCACAACCACCGCCAATGGGTTTTGACAACCCAATTCCGGCATATACGGGTTCCATGGCGTATAACCCGTTTGAACCGCCGACTCACCACAACTATGGTTACGCGGAGGCCGACCCTTACCTGGTAACGGCGAACTACAACACCCAAGGACCCTATGGGGATCTGTGGGGAGTAGGGTACCCAACACAGGGGTACCAGATACCTCCTAGGCCTATTATTCGGACGCAATCGCAGCCGCCACGGTTTTCTCCCCCAAAAAGGGAGGAAATCCTGCAAAGGTTGGATGAAGTTGAGCGAGGCTTCCACCGTGACCGTAGGGAGAGACAGAGCTTCTTCCAAGGATTGGCAAGCTTGATCAAAGGGAAGAATAAGAAGGATCATTGAATCCTTCCAATTATTGTTGAGCCCCTGCGTGGGCCGGTCTTGTTGTATAAGCCCCTGCGTGGGTGTGTTTGTTTAAGCCCCTGCGTGGGTATGTATGTGTGTTTGTTTTGACCCCTGCGTGGGTCTATCTTCCGTTAACCCCTGCAAGGGTATGATGTTGCTTAAAGTCCCTGCGTGGACTAGTTTGTTTGTTTAAGGTCCCTGCGTGGACTATTATGTTTGTTTAAAGTACCTGCGTGGACAAGTATGTTGATTAACCCCTGCGTGGGTAATTGTTTGTTGAAAAGACCCGTTTAGGGCAGCATGTAATATTATAATAAATTAATGGAATGTTTGTTTTATAAATTTCGTGTTTGCCATTATGTGCATATATAAATTACAAATGAAATAAATAATTTAAAATCATTCCTTTTGAAATAATTTGCCTATGCAATTATTAATTAAGAATCTTAAAGTGTGAAACCTAGCCTTTTGGTCATTATAAGACCGGGCCAAGATGGTAAGACCTGTTCAAAAGATTCAAATCCCTGTTAACGTCTGTATACATGTTAACACTCCTGGCAGAAGTGGTTCGTTAAAATCACACACGTCTTTTTATACAAAAGGATCTTTCTAAAGATTCCTAACCCAAATTTTATGATCTCTGACTCATGGGTTTAGATCATTAATTAAGATGATCATATTTTTACCATACGTGGTAATATAGTGCCTACGGGCCTTGCTCATTTCTATATGAGCTAAAAGACAGTGGTAGCTATGACTCCCTGTCAAATAAGGGTAATGAACTAGGTTCAAACCTCAAATGCTTTGATTCTCTGAAATCCTAGCATATAATTTATAATTGTCCTTGTGACTAGGCCTATTGTGCCAGTATACCTTAATGTTTTGATTCTCTGAAATCATAGATTAAATTAAAAGTGTCCACGTGACTAGGCCTTTTGTGCCACAAATAAAACTGTTAATGTTTTATAATTAGGATAAATTATAATAGAAATCCTAAATAAATATGATTTATAAATTAACCAAATATGGTCTATGTACCATGGTTAATGAATTGCCACAAAAGACAATTCCATAAACTCCCAAATAAACTATTGTCCTTGTTTTCTGCAACAGTTCAATTTTAAATGGCTAACTCAGACGAGGTTAATAGCCATCCAGTGGAGGTTAATAATGAAGCCCGAATTAATCTAACGGGTGCTGAATTAAAAGCGATCATAGACGGCGCTGTTACACAGGCTCTGGAGCGGCAGTATGATGATTATAGTGGTACTCGAAGTAGGACCCAATCTGCACCGCATTCAAAGCCCAAGACACATTCTGAGGCTCATAGCAAGCCTCCTCCCAAAAAGGATGGACCCAAGAAAGATGGTGATGACCGTCAGTCCACCAACCATCAAAGTGTCCCATCTCAGCAGATAGTGCTGAATCAAGAGCCCCGTAACAAGGGTTGCTCCTATAAGTACTTCGTGTCTTGTAAGCCCCGGGATTTTAATGGGGAGAAAGGAGCCATCGATTGTATGACATGGCTTGACGAGATGGACACGGTGGTAGATATCAGCGGATGCGCTGAAAAGGATGTGGTTAAGTTTGTGTCACAGTCCTTTAAGGGTGAAGCGTTAGCATGGTGGAGATCTCTGATTCAAGCCACCGGGAAAATCCCATTGTACAATATGTCATGGGATCAATTTGTTGCCCTTATCAGGGAAAATTACTGCCCTCAACATGAGGTGGAGAAGATGGAGTCCGATTTTCTATCCTTGGTGATGACAAACCTCGACTGTCAAGCTTACCTAACGAGCTTCAACACTATGTCTCGGTTGGCTTCATATTTAGTAACCCCGGAACCAAAGCGAATAGCTCGTTTTATCGGTGGTTTAGCCCCCGAGATCAAGGCAAGCGTGAAAGCTTCTCGGCCAGCTACTTTTAGATCAGTAGCTGACATTTCCTTATCCGTCACTCTGGATGTGGTCAGGCAGAGATCGCTGAGGAATAAGGAGGCTGAGAAGAGAAAGCGTGAAGATGATGGTTCACGTAGATCGAACAAGAAACACCGTGGGAACGGTGATAACAAGAAAGGATCAGAGTCAAGGAAAGAAGGGCATCACTCTGGTGAGAAGCCCAAATGCAAAATTTGCAAGAAACAACACTATGGAAAGTGCAGACTCGAGTCGAACTCTCAGACTCAGTCAAAACCCTTTGCTTGTGGTATATGCAAATCCACGGATCACAAAACCTTGGATTGCAAGAAGATAAAAGACGCAACGTGCTACCGTTGCAATGAAAAAGGGCACATTAAAACCAACTGCCCTAAGTACGCCAAGAAGCCTGAAGAGGCCAAGAAGACTAATGCTAGAGTCTTCAGAATGGACGCAAAGGAAGCGGTTCTAGACGACAACGTTATTACAGGTAATTTCCTTGTAAATGACGTATATGCTAGAGTACTTTTTGATTCTGGCGCTGATAAGTCGTTTGTAGACAATAAGTTTTGTGAACTGTTGAAATTACCTGTCAAAACCTTAAAAGTGAACTATGAGGTGGAGTTAGCAGATGGCTCTCTAGAAACCGTCTCCACTGTGTTAGATGGATGTGTTATATCCATTAAGAACCATTCTTTTCCTCTGTCTTTACTTCCCTTTAAGTTGGCCAGTTTTGACATAGTTCTGGGTGTGGACTGGTTATCTCATAACCAGGCCCAAATTGTCTGTAACAAGAAACAAGTGGTAATAAAGACTCCGTCTGGTGAATCATTTACCATTCGGGGAGATACCCAGTATGGGCTACCCGAGCAAGTAACTATGCTCAAGGCTTCCAAGTGTTTGAAGAAGGGGTGTGTCATCTACATGGCGCAAGTGATTATTGATGAGCCTAAACCAAAGATAGAAGATATCCCTGTCATTTCTGAATACCCAGAAGTGTTTCCTGAAGATCTACCTGGTTTACCACCAGATAGACAAGTGGAATTCATAATCGATATCATCCCCGGAGCAGCACCAGTTGCTAGAGCACCATACAGATTGGCACCCACAGAAATGAAGGAGTTGAGGACGCAGCTAGATGAATTGCTGGCTAAAGGTTTCATTAGACCTAGTTCATCTCCTTGGGGAGCGCCAATCTTGTTTGTCAAGAAGAAGGATGGGTCGATGCGCCTGTGCATCGACTATCGCGAGCTTAATAAAGTCACGATCAAGAATAGGTATCCTTTGCCCAGGATCGACGATTTGTTCGATCAGCTTCAAGGGGCAAGTTACTTCTCGAAGATCGATTTGAGGTCAGGCTACCATCAGTTGAAGGTTAAAGATGAAGACGTGCACAAGACTGCATTTAGGACTCGTTATGGTCACTACGAGTTCCTAGTGATGCCGTTTGGGCTCACTAATGCACCAGCCGCATTCATGGATCTCATGAATCGCGTCTGCAAGCCTTACTTGGATAAATTCATCATCGTTTTCATCGACGACATTCTCATTTATTCTAAGAATCAAGCTGACCATGAGAAACACCTTCGTTGTATTCTCAAACTTCTACATCAGGAGAAACTCTATGCCAAATTCTCTAAGTGTGAATTTTGGCTACGAGAAGTCCAATTCCTTGGACACGTGGTCAGTGAGCGTGGTATCCAGGTGGATCCCGCTAAGGTTGAAGCCGTAATGAACTGGAAAGAGCCGAAGACGCCTACAGAGATTCGTAGCTTCCTGGGATTGGCAGGATATTACAGGCGTTTCATTGAAAAATTTTCAAGGATTGCTGCACCCCTAACCTCCTTAACTAAGAAGAAGGTTAAGTTTGTTTGGGGCCCTAAGCAGTAAGAATCCTTCGATATCTTGAAGCAAAAGTTGAGCAACGCCCCAGTACTGACATTGCCAGATGGAATAGAAGAATTTGTGGTTTATTGTGATGCTTCGCACACTGGCATGGGGTGTGTGCTTATGCAGAAAGGCAAAGTTATTGCCTACGCTTCAAGACAGTTAAAGGTGCATGAAAAGAATTACACCACCCACGACTTGGGTGCCGTTGTGTTCGCACTAAAGCTTTGGAGGCACTATCTATATGGTGTCAAGTGTGTGATTTATTCTGATCACAAGAGCCTCCAACATCTGTTTAATCAGAAGGAACTAAACATGAGGCAATGCCGTTGGATGGAAACTTTAAATGATTATGATTGTGAAATCAAATACCATCCCGGCAAGGCAAATGTAGTCGCCGATGCCTTGAGTCGGAAGGAAAGGGTGAAACCCATCCGAATCAAAGCCAAGCGCATGGAGATAAAGAACAGTCTGATGGAAAGGTTGTTAGCTGCACAGAAGGAAGCTGTGTTGGAAGCTAACTATCCTAATGAAAAGTTAGGAGTAACTGAGGAGCGGTTATCTCTTAGCAAGGACGGACTTCTGAAATTGAATGGACAAATATGGGTTCCAATTTTGGAGGACTTCGTGATGTCATCCTCCAAGAAGCCCATAGTTCCAAATACTCCGTTCATCCTGGAGCTGATAAGATGTACCAGGATCTAAAGGCAAATTATTGGTGGATAGGCTTGAAAAAGTTTGTAGCCGCTTATGTAGCAAAATGCTTGACATGTGCACAAGTCAAAGCAGAACATCAGAAACCGTCAGGTTTGCTACAACAGCCTGAACTTCCTACGTGGAAGTGGGAAATGGTGACGATGTATTTCATCACCAAGTTGCCAAAGACAAGGAAAGGCAATGATATAATATGGGTTATAGTTGACAGACTGACTAAGTCAGCTCATTTCTTACCCATCAAGGAGACTTATAGCTCCGACATGTTACCCAGTTATACGTGGATAAGATTGTAGCCTTGCATGGCATACCTGTAGCTATTATCTCTGATAGAGATACTAGGTACACGTCACATTTTTGGAAGAGTTTCCAACAATCTTTGGGCACACGTTTGAACTTTAGTACGGCTTACCATCCTCAGACAGACGGTCAGAGTGAGCGTACTATTCAAACGTTGGAAGACATGCTACGTGCATGTGCGATCGATTTAGGTGGTAATTGGGATAAGAACCTACCGTTAATCGAATTCTCCTACAACAATAGCTACCACACCAGCATAAAGACTGCGCCTTTTGAGGCATTATACGGTAGAAAGTGTAGAACGCCAATTTGTTGGGCGGAAGTTGGAGATGTCCAGTTATCAGGACCAGAGATCGTGTTCGAAACAACGGACAAGATTGTCCAGATTCGTGACCGTCTCAAAGCTGCCCGGGATAGGCAGAAGAGTTACGCTGATCCAAAGCGTAAGGATTTTCACTTCGAAGTAGGTGACAAAGTCCTACTTAAAGTGACACCCTGGAAGGGAGTGATGTGGTTTGGTAAGAAAGGCAAGCTAAGCCCGAGATACATAGGACCTTTCGAGGTTATCGAACGTATCGGGTCAGTTGCCTATAAGTTAAACTTACCAGAAGAGCTCAGTGGAATTCACAATGTGTTCCACATCTGCAATCTGAAGAAGTGCTTCGCTGATGAATCACTGGTTATACCGCATACAGATGTGCATATAGATGAGAGCTTAAAGTTTGTAGAAAAACCTTTGTCGATCGAAGATCGACAGGTAAAGAAGCTTCGAAGGAAGCATGTACCTATTGTAAAGGTTAAATGGGATGCCTGTAGAGGTCCCGAATATACGTGGGAGGTTGAATCCACCATGAAAGAAAAGTACCCTTATTTGTTTCAGTAAATCTCAGGTCGAGATTTATTTTAAGGGGGTGAGGATGTAACACCTCGAAAATTCGTGTTCAACGAAATAACGACACGTGTCAAGAAAGACAAAACGCGTTGTAAACTCGGATTTAATAAAGATGTTTTGGCAGGATTTAAAAGTGGCGTCATGTTAATTTTTACCTCTGAACGACCTCATTTATAAATCCCAAGACCCAAGTATATGTATATTAAACATCTAATATATTTGTAAATCCAGAAATGTAGTTGCCAATAATTAAATTCATAGTGCTAGATGGGTTTCGATAGAATTCCTACGGTAAACCTTATTGTTCGGCACTTTCAAAATGAATTCAAATGAAACAATTCATAATGGTAGGGTATGTTACTGTATAAGGCACTTCTTGGAGGTCCCTAGATGATAATTGAGGCCCCAAAGTCGGATATTGAGGTTACCCTTTCAAAACCTTGAAAGAACAAGCATTTTTGGTCCCTGATGAAGCCTTGCGCACCGCAAGCGCACCCTTACGGTGCGCAAGTAGTGCCCAGCTCCAACAGAATTTGCTGTTTGCTGTTTAAACGCGATTCTTGACCTTTTATCCGATTTTCCTCATATCCCTTGGCCCCGAAACAATCCCTAAACATGTAGGACACATGTTGGTAACTCATGGTCAGTGCTAGACTTATTTGTCAACTCCCTATGGTGCCTTAGTTCACTATATAAGGCTTCTATGTGCAACACTTGATCATTCACCCATCAAACAATCTTCTGATCAATTGTGGAGCACAAGAGCACTCTCCAGGCCTTCCTAATCAACCATTAAACACTTGTAAGTCTGCTTGACCTTTCTAATTAAGTTTAGCTTAATTATTTAGCTAAAAGTCAAACCATCGTAATTACGGTTTGACTTCGAGATTAGTCAACAATGGCTCAGTCATATCTTGAATTAAAAGTAGTTATAAGTTGGTAATTATGTGGGTAATAAACCCTCAAAAGGGTTCCCCCTGATTACCACTCTAACCAGATCAAAAGTCGGGTCAAACTAGTTTATAAAAAGTCAACAGGATACTTAAAATGCCATTTATGCATAATTAACATTATAGATCATATACAACCTGTTGGATCATTGTTATAACTTGGTAATAAGTGTAAGAACATGTCTAAACATGTTCAACCCGACAGTTTCCTGTAAATACCCGGTTCGGAACCGAAAGTCACATAGTTTGACTTTCACTTTGACTTTCAGTTCTGACCCGTTTAGGCATGTTTTAGAAATGCCTCAGAGCTTTAATTGGACTAGGTTACATGTTAGAATAACCCTCTGTGATGTTACACCTTGGTTCATTAGTTATCCAATTAATATGCTTGTTTCCGTTAATTGCTCATATGTTGACCGTTATGCCCTTATTACTTTAAAACATGATTTTTGGAAATGTAAAGGAGTAGAAACTTTAATTACTGATATATAAACTTGTATGCAAAGTTTGACATCAGTTTGAATTATAGATTAAGAGTTATGCTCATTATCGCAAAATGAATGCTTTATGTTAATAAAACGGCGTAATTAACGTATAGCCTAGTTAAGCCTACTTTTTGGTATCAAACTTAATACCCACTGATGTAATATATTATTTTGGGATTTTTAAAGATTTTTAATTAATTTTAGGCTTAGCATAACTAGTAGTCGTAGGCTTAATCCGGTAATTGTCGATTTTGCCCTTACGGGCCATAAAATGAATTTTACCTCTCTAAACGACTCCAAACCTTTTGCTACTGATCACATATGATAAATAAATTATTTTAAGCCTTCTGGAAATATAAAAATATCAGATTTAAGTATCGAACCCGGAAATGGCCTTTAATCGCCTTATTTAGCGTTTTTAACGCATAGAATGTATTAAAATCATATTGAACATACTCGGGTTGATACCTACTGATATTTTAGGCAAATTAGAATGTTTTAACAGTAAGCAAAGGTTGGATAACTCAGACTTCAGTTTTGAGCTGTTCGGCTTATGTGAAATTACCAAAATGCCCCTACGGTGCATAGTTGGTTATAAATGATAAATTTCACACATATACTTTAACCTACTGATATAACTTGGCAAATTGAGTATATTTACTGATATAACGGGGCATAGTTTTTGTTTAAACACTTTTCGGGCATAATGAAAGACATCTTACTGATGTCACAACATATTTGAGGCATAATTAACTTAGGAAACCTGTATATAGCTCTCATGAATACCCGTCACGCTTAGTACGCGTACGGTTCGGTTTATGTAACAAGTTTACATAAATTAGCCGAAACGGGTCAAATCTTAACGGTTTTATCTCAAAATCCAGAATGTGAATAATAAACCCATATTAAACAAGTCTTCAAACTTGTCGGGTCTAAATCACATTCTATCCGGTCTTCGCTTAATCGTGCGTACGAACCGTATCTTTGAAACTAGCCGGTCTAAGCTTAAGCTTAATTAAAGACCCGTTAGGATTCTAATAGGTTATATTAAACCTTCGTTCCAGATTAGGAGAACCAGTAAAAGCTATATGCAAATTTGCTTATTGTGATTAATACTTGCTCAGGTAAATACTTTTAACTTATTTTCCCTATACGGGCTTGGGTTACGGTATATAGCATACCGCTTGATCGAGCATCAAATCTCCACCGTTAGGTGGGTAGTTGAATAATTTGATCGGCTCGTTTAAACAGTCTTGTTACTTAAAGCCTTTGGGGGGTTAATGACCATGTCCTGGATATCCTTGGCATCATTTTACGAAATGGCCACGACTTAAGCGCGAGGTGTAGGCGTACACCCGTCAGTGCATAAAAGAATAATGTGGTGTGTCTATTGATCTTTAACCCGGACAAGATCCGGGCTACTGAACGCACAAGCAACATGTAATTCGTTCACAAGATTATAATATTAAGTAATTCTCCCAAGTTAAATAAAATGTTTATGCCATGTGCATCCAAACCAAATTTTCAATCATTTTCCAAAATGAGTCAGTTGAATGTATTTACCAGTGTAAACTGACGTATTTTCCCAAAAAGATTAAATGTAGGTACTAAGCGAAATTGGCTGGGATTTCTCCTTAGCATCATTAGAAGTCTCGCAAGCTTAAGATGCCTGAAGTCTGTTGAACCATAAATATTATTTTTATTTCGATCCACCTGTGGATAAACTTCCGGATATTGTGATTTTGATATTACAATATTAAATTCGGTTGTATCATATTTTTAAATTTGATTCCGCTGTGCATATTATATATTGTGTTGTTTGACTATTATGTTGCCAACCACGTCACGATACTCCCCCACCGGGCCCACCGGTGACACGTGGAAATCGGGGTGTGACAAGCAGGTTCACCTGTAGTCATTAGTAACTCACAAAGTGTTAGCCTAATATCACCAATAACACAAGTCAAACACTAAGAAATATTCACTTGCGTAGTGACACAACACATAAAGTGTTAAGTTGAGAGTGGTGGGAGTCAAAGTGATAGTTGAGAGTGGCAGCGGCCAGTACCCAACAGTTAGAAGTGATAAAATCCAATAACCCATTTCCATAAGATTAGAGGTCTAAATACCTCTTAACTTTATGTTCTAAAGGTTCCAATTAACCTAGACAAGTGTTGAAACCCTCCAAGCTCATTACCTTCAATGTGACGAGACTTGTGTTTTGGTGATGTGTGAACCATGGAAGCCTAGGCTTTCTAACTATGTATCCACTACTTCACTTTCTTGTTTTGTTAGCCAATCTTACATCTAAGTTACCAAGTAAACTTACTAGTAACAAAGAGACCAAACTACACCAAGTCTCCAAACATTTGCCATGATTTAAATGCACTAATCTAGTTTAAGCTCACTTGGTTACTTGCGGAACTAGATAAGTACTTTTATTCTATGTTCTATTCATGACCAACCGAAATCATCAACTAAGTTGATGTTTTTGTGTTTTGGTGAATCATATAATGAGGTTTAATGGATGGAAAGCATCCTACCTCCTGGCATGACCATTCTCATGGTACCTTTACTTTACATTGACTATAATACATAAATTATTCTCTAAAATCAGAATCCAATCCGATAATCGAATCCGCAACTCACAACACCTTCGTTTCCCCTCTCAGGATAACTTCGGTCTTCCAAAACTCAAGACTCAACAAACTCACTTTCGTGGACTTTCTACGAAAACCGTGAGTATACTTGAATTCCCCCTTTTACACTTTAATCACTTTTGGCCGATCAAGCAGCATGGCAAAAAACTATGGAAGATAAGCTGAAAAACATCGGAAATAAGTAAAAACTCTGGTCTTGTTAAGCATTGAAATGTTAGAGTTCGGATTAGTTTTGAATGCTTGTAATTTGTTTTTTTTGTGCGTTTTGGAATGTTTTAGAATTTCTAGAATGTTTGGAATGTTTTAGAATGTTGCTTTAATATTTTTGGAAGATTTTAGAATTTTGCTGCAATTTTTTTGGAATATAATAGTAATTTTGCTGTATTTTTTTCATAAAAAAATGGTTTTTTAGTTTCTTTAATTTGTTACAGTTTGTCACAAATCTGTATCAAACAGTGCATGATTTTTTTCTGAGTTGTAGGAAATTTGTGGCAACCTTCAAATTTTTTTTTTGGTTTGTAGGAATTTTGTCGAACCTTTAAATTTTGTTTTTTTTTGGTTTGTAGCAATTTTGTCTTAACCTTTAAATTTTGTTTTTTTGGTTGGTAGGAATTTTGTCACAAAACAAAAAAAAATATTTTTTAAGTTGTAGGAAATTTGTCACAACCTTAAAAAATATATTTTTTATTTGTAGAAAATTTGTAGCAAACTGTGAAGAAAAAGCTCTATAATTTTGTAGGAATTTTATCGCAAAATAAACATAATTACTCGTAATTATGGATAATCTTTCTCATTAGTGTTATTAATCTTAAAAGTAAAATATCATAAAATAAAATACAAAAATAGGCATAACTGTGGAAGAATTGTAGGAAAAACATAAAAAACCGGTTTGTAGGTATTTTGTGGCAACGTTTGTGACGATATATTTTTGTCGAAAATTTGTGTGAAATTTTGTCATAATTTTGTAGCTAACATCATTTTCGACAAGCTTATTTTGCACGAAACTTTTTGTAGAAAATCTGTAGGTAAGACCAATTTCCAACAAATTTGCTACAAATTTGGCTGTCACAAAGTAGGCAGTTTTCTAGTAGTGGGTGTAACATGTATGACTTAATCAAACACACTTATGCACACAATCAAACTTACAAATTCAATCAATTCATCAAATATTTTATTTGTTATGCTTAGGTTATTCGTGCTAGATACATAAACACTCATACATGCAAACTACTTGTCATTAAGTTTGTGCAAGCCTACCTTAACATGTATAGCGCTATAGGAGTAGCACACCACCCTTAGGAAGGGTCATTGCTAAGTATTCAATCTTGTACCGATCTTGTCATTGCGAAGACAAGATTACGCTCATGGAAACTATGGTTTGACAATTAGGTTGTGCATGCTAGTATGAAATTGACTTAGTATACAAAATGCCATGATTGGATTTGAGACAATCTTTTATACGTATGCTATGTAATCAAACTTGTGTACTCGCCAACTTTTGTTAATTGTATTTTAATACATGTTGCAGGAAACTGAGGATGACATACAAGCAAGCTACCTAGGATGAACTAGAAACACATTTATTAATTTATGTTTTGTATTTCCTTGTCATTTGAATATGTATGAACAACTTGTCGTAATTTCCTTTCAAAATGTTGTACTCTCTTTTAGAAATGAAATGAAATTTGGCTGCTTAAATTATTGTCACATTTAGTCGTTATGAAGTCTCGAACAATCTCGTTTTCATATCACTCCGATGTTTCCCCCATCAGTTGAGGTGTGATAACAAGCTTTATATCCAATGCATTTCACATCTCCTTTCTTCTTTTGGACATCAATGATGTGATCTAAGACGTATCTTGAGTTGGAATATCTGTCCAATTTATGTTTGATCGTCTCATAATCACATTGTGCAAGGGCTAACTCTTTCTTGGTTTGATCAGTAATATTAATGTAATTATTAATACCAGTTTGCTTTTTTAAAACAATTTTCTTAAGTTTAGAATTATCTTTTCTCAAGGTTTCAATTGTTGTTTTAAACTCTTTTTCTTTTTTCTTTAAAGCCGTGTTAGCCTTAGTGTATTTTGCCAAATCAACAATCGACTTTGTGTGTGCAAAATTACCTTCTAGTTCTAAGTAGTTACCTTTTAATTCCATGCATTTAAAACACTTAGAAGAGATTGGTTTATCGACACTTACTAGAATGGATTGGCAATTCAAACGAGCCATGAATAAAGAACGATAAATGGAAGATGCATTTTCAGAGAAGTACTTGGATAATTCATCAGATGAACTGACAACTTCCTACATCAACACTGCTTCCTTGCTCCTCAACGATTCAGCTTCAACCAATAACACATTTACCTCAGCATTAATAACCTCCCTCGATAATCCTTCGGACCCATCCTCGCTTGAGCTTGATTCATCTTCATCTGAACTCCCACTGTAGCCAGAACTGTCATCATCACTGACATTATTGACAATTTCTAGCTCTTGCAAGCTCTACCAAATAAAAGTGACATGAACATGCTTTTATACTAACACAAAACAAGATCAAACGAAGGTGACTAGCTCTTAAATGAAAGTTGCATGTTTCATGTGATGGTCATTGGACCCAAACGAAAGTCTTCATGTATGCATGCCAAACGAAGGTCCCTTGTATAAAGGTATACATTTCATGCGATGGTCTTGTTTGTATTCCTTCAATCTATGGTCCAATATCATGTTATTTAATATTTCATCTCACATCGATCATTATCATCTTAGTTGTCACTTGAACTTGTTTTGTTCTTCGAGTCGATACGAGGAGGGATATCGTTCGACATTGATCGAAATTACGGAGCATCACTAGCAACATACACAAATGCATCAAGAGTTTTGGCTTTTGAAAATTATGTTTTCCTTCGCTGTTACTTTCATTTAACATGTGTGAACTAAATAGCTAATGTAATAAAAGTTATCCTGACATTGTATGCTCATTTTAAATGAATTTTGTTGAATGATTAAACGAGACTATGGTGGGCTACATTCACTTGATCATAAGGTCTTGTTGTGTATATATGACACTTCCTGTGTTCACCTGTAGTATTGTTGTGTATCTGTAGTATTGTTATGTATCTGCAAAGTTGTTAAAACAACCCAAGAATAGTGATGTACACATTTTCTTTTCTATGCAGCTTCTACTTTCTTTCAGTTTACAGTGATAGACACATTTGCTTTCACAAGCAGTTAGATGTAAACACGTATAAAATCTCAAAATTATTTTCAAATGGGTTTTTGTTAGGATCTTTTCATTTGTGTTAAGTGGAAATGAGATAATTAATCTTTTAATCGTAGTTTAGATATTGGCTTAATCGATTTATCTTTGATTTTACAATCTTTGAATTAAACCATGATGATTATTGTGAGTCTATATCGTATATATGATGTTTTTGCTATAAGGTCAATAACAGATCAAAGAGGAAAGGGATAATAATAGTAATAATTATCAAAACATCATGCTTTTAATTGCTTAAAGGTCTTTCAAGTGTCAAGTAAAAAACAAAACAGGTTTCACAATTACCCTCCATAATTATTTAAACAAGGTTCAGAAGTCATCAATTCTTCCAGGATTCAAACAGAACGCCCAGGTCCACATTGCCCCCGGAAAGTACAATCCCAATGTTTTGAGAAAAACTCGAAATAGGATTTTTCTTGAAGTTATCGGATAGAACCGCAGCAAGCCCAATAGCAGCACTGGGCTCAATAGCAACCTTGAGTATCTGATAACAATATCGAGTTGCTTCAACAATCTCCTTATCTTCCACTGTTATAACAGCATCAACAAGATCCCGTACAATGGGCCTAGATAAAAATAGTAACACCCAAATGTTAAACAGGAGTCTAATTTGAACAATAAACCAGATGCAACAATAAGGCGTTTAAGTGATTGTTTTACTAATGCCTTTCCATAATCAATTTCTAATCTTTTGAGTATAGTGAGACTGGTTTTGATTATTTGATCATGTAGGGAAAAATAACTATGAATATAAGTGAAACAGGTAAACCACATTTAATGTACGTTTTAATGCGGTGAAGGGATATAAAGATAATATTACCAAGTAAGATCTCCGAGGGAAGCTCGAAGTCCATCAGCAATTGTGTTTGTTTGACTCAAGGTTATGAGTCTACCACATGCTTTGGATTGTGCTGCATCGTCTGCTCCTTTTGGCTCAGCTGCAAAGACCCGTATGGCAGGATTCTTTGCCTTGGCTCCAATCACCGTACCAGATGTTAAACCACCACCTACATGTTTCTACTTCAAATGAAAAAGGAAATCAACTAAACAATTTAATAATAAGATTCATAGATGATAGAAGAATATACAAACCACTTATTGGAACAATCAGGGTATCAAGCTCTGGGACCTGGTCAAGAAACTCTAGTGACAATGTACCCTGACCACTGTAAAAAAAAAAAAGAAAACATTGGATATGGAGCATAATTCAACTTAACAAGTGCAAGTAATATTTATAACCACTAAGAAATGTGAGTTCTTTCTGTGAATATTAACACAAATGCACCTAACACATATTCGCATGAACAAGTGATCTCAATAGATAATTTTTTTATTCGCATGAACAAATTGCCATAGAACCTTATAATTCACCGGTAGCTTCTTGACAATTAAATCCACTAGTTCAAAAGTTTCAATCACTTAAAGATCAAATAAATTATACCTTATTATACGAGCATCATTGGAAGAAGGAATGAGAACAGCTCCCCTCTCAAGTGATACCTTTGTTGCTGTCTCTACTCTAGATTTCATGTTCGGCTCACTAAATATAACCTGACCCCCATATCGTTTAACATTCTCTACTTTGCATATTGGTGCGTTCTTTGGCACCACGACATATGCGGGGATTCCACGAATTTGTGCAGCCAAAGACAATGCCGCAGCATGGTTGCCACTAAATATAAAATAAAAATATTACAAGAGAATGAATTTTCAAAATCATAATATTAAGTTTCTTAGTAAAAAGAAAAAGAACTAAAACATGCATAGTGACTTTGGATTAGAGATGATGTTTTTCCATCTAGATCTGCACAATTTGTCCAAAATCAATAATCCTTGACATCTCCACAAGATTGATGGTTTGCAAAAACATGTTAATTCAAAGAGTCAATGTGATAATCAGGTCAAACTATACATCTCATTTATGAAATTTAACAAATTGGTTAGAATTTTATGTACGTACCATTAGCTATAAACACACTTGTTAAAACTAATATGTCTGACCATAATTGTAAAAGTACACGTATCTTACCTGCTGTGAGTTACAACTCCTTTGGCTGCTTGTTTTTCATCAAGAGACAACACAGCGTTTAGTGCACCTCTGAATTTAAAAGCTCCACTAACCATCAAAAAAAAAAAAAAAACTTTAGAAAAGATGTTCATTTTACCACCTCTAGATCGATAAAGATCATGCAGAAGACCTCTCTTACCTCTTCTGGAAGCATTCACATTTGAAAAATAGTGTTTTCTCAGCTAAGGAATTTAGGACATCTGAAGTCATCACCGGAGTTACATGAACATGGGACTTGATTACATCTTGAGCTTTGGTTATGGAGTCGAAGTCAGCGGCATACTTGTAACCTTCCATGGTTAACACAGGATCAATAAACTTAAGTTACTGCAAGAAAAAAAAATCATATGAGAAAGCTAACATTATACCCAAACACTTCTTTTCAGTTTTGATACCGGTATTGTAATCTCATCCCATTTTCCAAATAAAACACTAAAAGATTTTCGTTACAAAATGAAAAGGTTTCAGATTCGTGGATTACCTTAGGTTGTAGAAGGGAATCAAAAAAAGGTCGAAGAAGGTATAAAATAATGAGCAAATATATAAGGGATTTAAAATTGCATATAAAAAAAAAAGATTGGCATATGTTGAACGTGTATAAAGGGAAGGTGAATATCCAGGCATTTAATTCCTTTCGGTTTCTATCTAAAATATTAAAATGAGTTTAATTCATTACAACTAATTTATAATTTTTTGAAAGTTATTTTTTTTGAAAGTTTACAAATAATTTATATACTAGGTGTTTTGACATCTCGCCCGTCGCGGCGAAACGGAGTAAATGATAATGTTAACAAACATTATTTGAAAATGATGCATGTTGTTAGGAAAGCCAAACTATCAAAATTAGTTCAGTTTATCATCGTACCATAAAATGATACCAAATATTTTGAATACAACATTTTTAACAACACTTCTACCGAAATGTCCAAGGGAAAAAATAATCACAACTATGTACTTCAGTTTAAAAAAAATTAACCAACACAAGTTATTTAAGAAATATATTAAATTAAATGATAAAGGTAATATAACTTAAAAAGAAAAGAAAAAAAATTATGGATAACAAAAAGTGACAAAGGGAATATGGTTTAAAAAAAGGAAAAAAAATATATGTTAAAAGTAAAAATAATATAAAGTAATATAATTTTAAAATATTAAAAATATAAATTATTATAAATTCAAAATTACTATCTATCGTCCTTTATCAACAGTATATATATATACACATATTTATTATATAATTAAAGAAATAAATTAAATTAATTGACAATGACAATATAATTTAGAAAAAAGAAAAAAGATTTACGGAAAAAAAAGTAAATAACAAAAAGAATATGTTAAAAAAAGGTAAAAAAAGGATATATGTTCAAAGTAAATATAACTAGTATTAAGCATCCCCGTGTTGCGGCGGGGGCGAGCACCAATGTCACACTACTGCCAGCGACCACCGACACTGAAGTTGCGGTAAACCAAAACGTAAAACATAAAATAAAATAACTAATCTAGAACTCGCGCGTTACGATGAACCCGCGTCTATTTTTTCCCGTTTGACAGGTTCATCGTAATCTATATATAATATATATTATTACCACTATACAAACTATAATGCATACATTACAACAACCATTGCATCAATATGTTGCAAATTATATTTATACAAAATTTTGGCTAAATTAATTAGATTATTATAAATAATAATAATTTACAAATAAAACAACACAACTTTGAATGGATCAAACCAATTGAATATGGTAAGATAATGAAACCATTATTTGATTAGGGTACAACCACTTAAGCACAATTTACAATCATACATACATGCATACAAAACAAATTGAATTTGATAAGGTAATGAAACCATTATTTGATTAAGGTACAATCATTTAAGCACAAATTACAATCAATATTTAATTAAGGTACAACCACTTAAGCATAACTTACAACCAAACATTCATATAATTGTTTCAAATTGATAGTATATAAATATAAAGTAATATAATATTAAAATTATAAAATATTAAAAAAAACTATATATAATTATAAATTAGAAATTAATATTCATCATCTATATTAAATTAATTGATAAAGGAAATATAATTTAAAAAAATAAATAAAAAAAAGTAAATGATAAAAGAAATGTGATCTTTAAAAAGAAAAAAAAGGATATATGTTTAAAGTAAATATAATATGATATAATATAAAGTAATATAATATTAAAAAATAAAATATTAAAAAACTATAAATTATTATAAATGAGAAATTACTATTTTTCGGTTTTCAACAACAATACTTACAAATATATATATATATATATATATAGGACAAAGATCCGTTAGGAACCACCTCTTATTGCGAGAACCGCGAGAACCAATGTGAACGCAACCAAAAATGCCTAAAAATAGCTAAAAATCACACAAAATTTTTTTTTTTTTTTAATATTTTTTATAACAAAATCGCTACTTTTCGTAGCAAAAAAAAAAAAAATTTTTTTTTTTTTTTTAAAAAAAAAAAATTTTTTTTTTCTAAAAGTAGCGATTTTAACATAAAAAATATTAAAAAAATCAAAAAAAAAATTTTAGAATTTTTTTAGATTTTTTTAGGTTTTTTTGGGGTTTAGTTTTTAGTTTTTTAGCGCGGGGGGGGGGGGGGGGGGGTTTAGGTTTTTGGGGGGTGGGGGAGGGGGGTTTAGGTTTTTGGGGTTGGGGGGGGGGGGGGGTTAGGTTTTTTTTAGGTTTTTTGGGGGGTTTAGTTTTTAGCATTTAGCTTGGGGGGGGGGGGGTTATGTTTTTTTTTTGGGGGGGGGGGGGGGGGGGGGGGTTTAGGTTTTTTTGGGGGGGGGGGGGGGTGGGGGTTAGGTTTTTTTTAGGTTTTTTTAGCTATTTTAGGTTGTGTTCACATTGGTTCTCGCGGTTCTCGCAATAAAGGTGGTTCTCGCATGAACCTTACCCTATATATATATATATATATATATATATATATATATATATATATATATATATAGGGGGCCGCTAGAATGAGAACCACCACGAGTTATGAGAACCGCGAGAACCGCGACCCGCGGGTGGCCGTTGACCACGAAATTTTTTTTACACCTAGATCCGTATATTTTAACACCGGGTGTAAAGTTTGGGTTCAAACGGCGCGCCCGAGGGGGTAGTTTTTTACGCCCAAAGTTTGGGTTTTTTTATTTTTTTTAATTTTTCTTTTTTTTTAACCAAACTTTGGGCGTAAAAAACTACCCCCTCGGGCGCGCCGTTTGAACCCAAACTTTACACCCGGTGTTAAAATATACGGGTCTAGGTGTAAAAAAAATTTCGTGGTCAACGGCCACCCGTGGGTATAGGGAGCCGCTAGAATGAGAACCACCACGAGTTATGAGAACCGCGAATATATATATATATACAGGGGAATGTTCATTTGAGAAGATATTTTATGTGAGAAGAAAAAAAAAAAGAGCATAATGGTAAAACATTAAATAGTTTATAACTCCTTCCATTAATTATGTTAACTCTCATTAATAAAGCAAAAAACATTTTATCCTACGCATTTCAAAATTTATCCTACATATATCTTACACTTACCGAAATTTACCCTACGCATATCTAAATTTATCATACACATTTAAGAATTTATCCTACACATACTAAAATTTATCCTACACATGTCAAAAATTGTCCTTCACCTTAAATTATTTTATCTTGGAAGAGTATATTTAAAAGTGAGTTACAAATTTAAGTAGTTAGCTAATTAATTACAATTAGAAATTTACCTATATGCCCTTATGAATAACATTAAATACACATATTAAATGAAGTAAAATAGAGCATTTCTATTGGTTAAAAACATATTCTTTTTATTCTTACAAATTTTTTCTTCTCATTTGAACCCTCCACTATATATATATATAGGCTAAAGATAAATAGAAAACCACTTTTATTGAGAAAACCTGGGAAACTCTAAGCTCCGGACTTTTTTTTTTTTTGAAAAAATTACCACACGTAATATACATGTTTTTAAGAGTTTTGGGCAAAAAAAAATCGAAAAAGCGCCGAAGGATTATTTAAAAAAAAATAAACAAATTTCAGCAATTTTGTTGTGTAACACGTGTTAGGCAAAAAATGCTGAAACTTGTTTATTTTTTTTTTTAAAATCCCTTCGGCGCTTTTTTGTTTCTTTTTTTTGGCCAAAACTCTTAAAAACATGTATATTACATGTGTTATTTTTTTCAAAAAAAAAAAATGTCGGGAGCTTTGAGTTTCCCGGGTTTTCTCAATAAAAGTGGTTTTCTATATATCCTTACCCTATATATATATATATTCTATACAATCTTAAAGGAGAAAGTCGGTGGGTTTCCCACTGGCTTTCCTCCTTGCCCCCTATTCTTTTTAATATTGCATTTTAGCCCCCTTGACTTTGTAATTTTTAAAGTTTCATAAAATGGCAAATTTAGTCCCTAAAACTTCTACTTTGAATTTTCAAAACCACAACCTCATCTTTCAAACTTTGCCAGCACCAACCCTTTACTTTGGTTTTCCACCATCACCCCCTTAGCTCTTACATAGTTACGCACCAACCCTCTTCTTTTACATTTCCACCAACACCCCCTCATCTTTTACACATTTTCGCCACCACCCATATACTTTTACATTTTGTCATTTTTAGAATTTGATTTTTTACCCCATGTACTATTACTCCATTGTTACACCCGCCCAACATTAAAAAAAATTGCAATTGTAACCCCTAGACTACAACTCCTACTTTTGCAAATGCCAATGCATTGTGTTTTACAAAAATGTCTTAGGCATTGTGTTTCACACTTTGTGTCTACCTTTGTGTTTTACACTTTTTTGTAATTCTCTTTTACGCACTGTGTTTTACGAATCGTGTTTTCTCTTTCTATATGTTTCCACCCGTCAAAAGACAAAGTCGGTGGAAACCTCATCGGCTTTGCATCCCCATCCCCCATACTTTCACGATGTTGCAATTTTAGCCCCTTGACTTCGGTACCTTCAAAGTTTCATAAAATAGCAAATTTAGTCCCTAAACTACTACTCCATTTTACAAATACTTTGCTTTTGACACCCCAACTTTGTGGTAGTTTCCTTTTCAGCTCCAAATTTGTTATAGTTTCCTTCTTACCCAAAAATTTTATCAAATTTTATCTTTACCCTTTCTTAGCCCTTAAGTTTAGGAAATGCAATTTTTAACAACTTAACTTTTTATGAACTTTGTAAATGCCACTTTGACCCCTCTAGAGTTTTTGGGTAGACGATATAAATTTGAGTTAGTCGGGTCGCGTATAATACGTTATGATTGTACGATATAAATTCGATTTACGTTACGCTTTAATCCAATCGCAATGCAACTATAGGATACATTGACTTCAATCGGATACGTCAAAACGTGCGTTTTCATATGGTTAATACATCACATAACACTTGGACTAATCCGCTCGATATTTGCGAAGTACCCGCGCCGCAACGCGCGCGGGTCTTATTACTAGTATATATAAAATGTTATATTAATTTTTATCCATTAAATAGTACTAAATTTTTAAATCCATATATGTCATATCAATTTATGTCCTTTTAATAGTATTAAATTTTAAATTCACTTTAATTCATTAAGATTTATATAAATTAGGGGTGTCAATCGTATCAGGTTAACAAGTTGGCAGGTAGTTGGGTTTTGGGTTAGCCAGTTGAAATTCTTTAACAGTAACCAGACTCATATATATATAGGGAGAGAATCATGAGAAAACTACATATAAATGAGAAAACTAGAAAACTAACTAAAAAAGTCTAAAAAACATACTAATTTTTTTTTACAATTTTTTATAAAAAATCGTTATTTTTTATATATAATTTTTTTTTGAAAAAAAAAACTTGAACTGCACATGTGTATTATATGTGTACTACACATGTGCATTACATGCTTAAAATTAGTTTTTGAGTTTAGTTTAGCTTTTAGAGTTAGGTTTTTTGGAGGTTTAAGATTAGGATTAGGTTTTTGGGTGTATGTGTGTGTGTGTGTGGGGGGGGGGGGGGGTTTGGGTTTTTTTTTTGGGTGGGGGGTTTAGGTTTTTTTCGGGTTTATGTTTAGCGTTTAGTTTTAGGTTTTTCGGAAGGGGGGAGGGTGGGGGGTTTAGGTTTTTTTGGGGGTTGGGGGGGGGGGGGGTGGGGGGTTAGGTTTTTGGGGGGTGTCGGTGGGGGGTGGGTTAAGTGGTTTAGGCTTTCCGTATTAGTGCACCTGTGCAGTACATTTTTTTTTAATTTTTTATATATAAAAACCTGCGAAAAAAATAATAAAATTGTAAATTTTTTTTGGTATGTTTTTTAGGTTTTTTTAGTTAGTTTTTTGGTTTTCTCATTTAAACTAGTTTTCTCATGATCTATCCTATGTGTGTGTGTGTGTGTGTGTATATATATATATATATAGGGTCAGGATTTAGAGAAAACGGTGAAAAGTGTGAGAATGGTGAGAACGCTTATGAATCGTCCGATCAAAACAATCTTTGGACTAGATTGGCGCGGTGGCTTTTTCGTAAATTACACGAATTCTATTGAGTGGACGCGCTTCATTTAGGGTAAAAAAGTCTTTACACTTCTATACCAAAACGCCAAAGTAATGAATAAAACGCCAATACTGGCCAAAACGCATGCCTATATAAACAAAACATTCTCATACATAAGAACACAGCTCCCCAACCTGAAAACGCCATATTTTCTACTATATAACATTCATCTTACATCACCAAAAATTCCAAAACATCAAACACACCTACTAAAAAACGTCATATTTTACTATATGCCAATCATCTTAGAAAACGCCAAATCTCTCAAATATAAAAAATTTACAAAAAATGGACATTTATTTAAGATACACTATTTCCTCATAAAAACGCCAAAAATGTCAAAAAAAACATTTCTTGTATATTTAATATTGTTCTACGCGAAGTTTCTGAGAATGCATTCTTTCCTGAGGTGCTGTGACTCAAATAACATTTTGCTGAATGAGATGGACAAAACTTCAAGAAAAAGATACTGGTGTCAGACTTATGTCAGTTTTTGTGTTTTGTTATTGATGAATAATATAATGGCATGAATAGACGAATGACACTGATGAGTGGTTTGAAGATACATATTCAGACAAAAAACTCATGTCATATTGTCTTTTCAAACGACCACAAAAACACAAGCATGACAAAGCCAAACCACCAGTGAACATGTTTCAAAGAAGAAAGAGACTGATGACAGTGAAGATTTGGAAGATGAATTGTGTAGGTCCCTCGGAGGATGAGGTCAAACCTTATCCTTGTTATGTTTAACACACTAGCAAGTGCGGAATCCAAGCTAGAATGCAAACCGGTAGTTTATATGAGAACACAAGCTACAAAGAGAAGGGTAGACACACGAGATATCAAAGTTTTCTCTTGTATTTCAGTGGACACGGTTACAGCCCTTAACCCAACTGAAAATACGCTCTCTACAAGACCAAGTTCACTCACTTCTCACACACTCTTGTCACTAAAATGAAGTGAACACAATACATGGGTATATATACCCATCACAGCACGTCTGGTCGAAGGATCAGATAGCCTGATCGAAGGATCATCTATCGATCTGAAACAGCTCGAAGGATCCACATATACCTCGAAGGATGATATCCTTCGAGGTCCATCTATATCCATCGAAGGTTTATCCTTCGAGCTCATCGAAGGATATAAACAATCCTTCGATGACGCATCCTTCGACCCAAACAACTTACAAACAATGTGCTAACTGTTTGGTCAAGTCAAACCAGGAGGATGGTTGACTTGGTCAAACTTACATCGAACACACATATTAACAAACCTAAGACGTAAACCAGACTAACACAAGACATCGTTTTGTATCATGACAAAATACAGACAAAGTACAGACACAAATGCACCAACAAACTCCCCCTTGGCTGTAGCTTTGTCTCGATTTTCGTGTCTTCAAGTCTTTGACGTCCTTTCAAGTCTTCAATGTCGGAGGATCTTTAAAGTCTTCACGTCTTGAAAGCAGAAAGTGTACCAACAAACTCCCCGTTTCATGTAGGAAGTGTGTTGACAAACTCCCCCTTAACATAAGCTCCCCCTTGAGTTATGCTCGTGAAATACTTGTTCTTTATGAATTGAGATCCTTGTGGTGTTGATGATGGTCAGCGGCAACTCGATCATCTTCATCATTTGAGTGCCTTCACGTCGTGTCTTCATTCCGAAGCTTGTCATCGACCATGTTCTCCTTGCCTTTAGAATCTGCACATGCAAGAAATCTAAACGCGTAATGAGAACAACTGCCTGGAATATCATAAGCAAACGACACACATGTGACCATTGTTCAATCAAACACCGTCCGAAAGTTTGAAAGTTTAACAAATTGTTCAGTTTTAGGTTTTTAACTTTCAAAACTTGCAAATTTCGACCGATTATGAAGATTTAGTCGTTTTGGTTTTCGTTCAGGTTTCAGGTAACGAAGACTCGAGCTCCAACATCGTACGATCGAAAATAAAATAGAAATAAAATCTTTTTGGCTTTTATAAAGTTTATATTAAAACACACCTAAAATCTTTTTGGAATTTTTGAATATTTCAAATGTAAAGACAGAAAGCAGTAAATAAATAAATAAATAAATATATACACAGGTGCAGAAACTGAAAGCATTAAATAAATATTTACAGACATTCTTTTTGCGAGTTTCGAGGGTAAGAGAATCATATCAGTGTACGGTCATGCCAAAACGCTCTTGTTGTGCAATTAGATAACATTAAGATAAGCATCCTATAACAATTATCGGTATTGTTGTCCACATAAGCTCAACTTATCAGATGTAATCATGGCGAGGGGATACGTTAAGGTATGATTTATACTTACCGACCGGTGTTCATCCACATCACGACACATTCCCGTATCAAGGTATGCACGAGGGTTCATCTTACCGGTGAGTATACCGATTATCATCTGTTTGACCGTATATGATGTGAGAAACTCACTTATTTTGATTTGAAAACAAGCCCTATGTGATAGAATCACTTATTGATGAGGAACTTGATTTTCATATGCATGAGGGCACAGGAGCAAGTCCGTGAACAGGTCAGTACTTTCGTACAGCAGAGAGATGAACTTGACTCCCGGATGAATGTGATATATTATCACTTATTTTGTGGACATGTGATTGTTGATCACTTATTGAGGTCGAATCCAGTATGTACACGTATGTATGGTATCATGGAAGATCTAGACTTGCGTCCCCATTATTTTTTTTATTTTTTTTTTCGGTAAAAGATACAACCATGATACCCAGATGATAAGCAGCATAAAGACCGAATATCTCAGAACCTCGGCAATCTCTCAAACGAAATTTCGGTACTAAGACCATATGCCAATGAATGGTTCCCACCTGGTCTTCAGTCGATTTAAGATTTATATCACCCTGCACACTTTAAAATGATTGTGAGCCTACCGATACATCTTATATAGAGCTGCTTATCGTTTTTTACTTTGCATTTCAGTTTAAAAAAGGTTTGGATAGACCACTGATGTACTATCATTTTCTCTTTTGCTCGCCAGGAAACTCATTTTTGTTTTTCTATTCTTTTTGTGTTTTTTTGAAATTTTTCGATGTTTTTGGATTTTCAAATTTGGATTTACTCCCCCTAAAATCAACAAACTAAGATAAATTTAAAACACAAAGGTATTTACAAAAATGATTTTCCGATGTTGGTTTTAGTCTTGCTTGACCTTAATGCCGTTTACCAGTAATAAAAAAGTCAAATCTTGATTTGTCAAATGCTTTGGTAAAAAGGTCGGCACGTTGGTCATCAGTGTGGACGTAAGCAACATCGATTAGCCTTTTCTCAAAGCAATCACGTATGAAGTGATACTTAATTTCGATGTGCTTAGTCTTTGAATGCTGCACAGGATTTCTAGTGATCTGTAAGGCAGCAGAATTATCAACGTAAATAGGAGTAGTTAGGAATTCAAAACCGTAGTCGCGCATTTGTTGTTGGATCCATAGGACTTGGGAGCAACAACTTGAGGCAGCAATGTATTCAGCTTCGCATGTTGATGTAGCGACGCACGTCTGCTTCTTGCACTGCCATGTGACTAGGCGATTTCCCAAAAACTGACATCCAGCCGTTGTGGATTTGCCGTCGATTTTGCATCCGCCAAAATCAGAATCACTGAATGCGATCAAGTCAAAGTTATTATCCCTAGGGTACCATAGACCGGTGTCAGGGTAACCCTTCAAATAACGAAAAATCCTTTTTACAGCTGCAAGATGTGAGGCCTTCGGGTTGACTTGATATCTGGCAAGCAGGCACGTTGGGTACATTATATCTGGTCTTGATGCTGTGAGGTACATAAGAGATCCGATCATCGCGCGGTAGTATGAGGGGCTAACAGCTTCACCCTTCAAGTCTGGAGTAATTCCGTGATTTTGCGGCAATGGGGTACCGATGGGCGTAGCATCAGACATCTGGAACCGGCTCAAGATGTCACCAACATATTTAGTCTGATGGATGAATATCCCAGACTCGGTTTGTTGTACTTGTAGGCCCAAAAAGAAAGTCATTTCCCCCATAGCACTCATCTCGAATTTATCCTGCATAATGCGCTCGAAATTCCTACACAAAACATCATTAGTAGAACCAAAAATAATATCATCAACGTATACCTGTACCAGTAGAAGATCTCCATCTTGTTCTTTGATGAAAAGAGTATAATCGATAAGACCTCTGCGAAATCCATTCTCCAGCAGATAATTAGATAACGTTGCATACCAAGCTCGCGGTGCTTGATGTAGACCATATAGAGCTTTGTTGAGCAACCAAACCCGATCGGGATGGATAGGATCTTCAAAACCTGGAGGCTGTTCGACATACACCTCTTCTTCCACCACACCATGTAAGAATGCACTTTTCACGTCCATCTGGTATACCTTGAAACCTTTGAATGAGGCATAAGCCAGAAAGATCCGAATTGCTTCTAGACGTGCAACAGGTGCATACACTTCGTTGTAGTCGATCCCTTCTATCTGACGAAAACCTTGAACGACTAGCCTTGCTTTGTTTCAAATAACGACTCCACGGTCATCCTTTTTGCATTTAAACACCCAACGGGTACCAATCTTCTTGTAACCAACAGGTTTCTCTACGAGCTTCCAGACACCAAGCTTCTGGAATTGTTTCAGTTCTTCCTGCATCGCTTCAACCCATGAGTTATCTTTCAAAGATTCTTTCCAAGTTCTTGGCTCTTCCTGTGAGACATAACACGCGAAAGACCAATCATTTTGTTGACCAGATTCTCTAATCGCCGCATACAAGCCTGCATTGTTGTTGTTTCGCAACATGTTTCTTGTTTGAACGCCACTTTGTACATTTCCGATGATGTTTTGTTGAGGATGGGTATTGTGAATCCTTGTTTCTGGATTATCTTGAGCTGAATGTTTGTACCCAGATTGTTGAGATTGAGATCAACAACTAATTCAATGCCCGGAATTGACGAAGAGGATGATGCAGTAGCTTCAGCTGTTCTAGGGACGTCCACTGGAGGAGTACCCTCTGAAGTACCATGAACTGCTGTTGTTGGAGCTTCTTGATCTGCATCTAGAAATTCATCATCCTCTGAAGATTCGTTCAATTCGGTAGCATCGTGAAAATCCTCATTATCGAGAGCATTATTGTTCACTGAAGATGGTTCTTGATTGACAATAATGGGACGAACCAACGGTGAATCTGTTGCATTGTCACTCTCGAAAAACATCCTTGCTGCAGCATTTTCTTCAACTGCTTCAACATTGATCGAATTGAAAAAGGCATCGTACTCAAACATCCAAGGCTGACCAGGATTTCTAACTGGCAAAGTGTGCCTTTGTACTCTGACTTCAGACCATTCCTCGACCCTTTTAGTCTCTAGATTCCAGACTCTTAAGTTCGGGGTGGAATACCCAAGAAAGTATCCTTCAATGGCTCTTGCCCCAAACTTTCCCTTAGGATCGATTAGTGTGCACGGAGCTCCAAACGGTTCAAGATATGACAAATCTGGTTTCCGTTTGTTAAGAAGCTCAAAGCAGGTCTTGTTGTGCCTTTTGACTGTAAGGACTCGGTTCAACGTGTAACATGCAGAGGACACAGCTTCAGTCCAGAATGGAATGGGCAACTGCGATTCTACCAACATAGTCCTAGCAGTCTCGATCAATGTGCGGTTCTTACGTTCAGCGACGCCATTCTGTTGAGGAGTATAAGCTGCACTAAACTCGTGAAGAATACCTTTTGAAGTGCAAAACTCCGCCATGGCATGATTTTTGAATTCTGTACCATTGTCGCTACGTATCCGTCTAACCTTCAACTTATATAGATTCTCAATCTGAATAATCAAGTTTTTGATAATACCGAAGGTTTCGCTCTTATGTGCCATGAACGCCACCCAAGAAAATCTTGAATAATCATCAGTTATCACGAGGTAGTATTGATCATTCCTAATACTTTTGTGCTTGACAGGACCGAACAAATCCATGTGCAAACGTTCAAGAGGAACAACCACCGTGTTGATTTTCTTTGTAGGATGTCGCTTCTTCGTTTGTTTTCCTTTCTGGCACGAAACACAGACGTCTTGAAGATGGAAGTTTTTAAGAGGAACACCATTCACTAATTCATTTGACACCAAATGATTCATTTTGCGTAAGTGAATGTGACCCATTCGTCTGTGCCAAGAGATTGAGTCTTTTTCTATGGCTTTGGAAACGAAACAAGTTGCTTGTGTAGACGTTGTGATAGCTTGGCTCATATCAAGGACATACAGATCATTTATCCTTGGAGCCGACAAGAGAATCCATTCTTTTGGAATTTTGAAGCCGGGTTTCAGCACATAACATCCATTTGCATCAAAGTGTACTGAGAACTGCTTATCACAGATTTGAGAAACACTAAGAAGATTGTGATCAAGTTGTTGTACGAAGTTGATCTTATCAAAGCTAACAACCCCGTTGGAAATCATTCCTTCACCCGTAATATATCCGCCTTTATCTCCAGTAAAAGCAACATAACCTCCTCTAATAGATTTGACGTCGTAGAGAAGCTTCATGTCGCCTGTCATGTGCCTGGATGCCCCACTATCAACAATCCAATGACTACTGATAGTTCCTCCTGGAACACCCTGCACATGAACTCACATGATTAGTTGGAGATGGGGACCCAAGCCATTGTGGTCTTGGGTCTTCCATTTTCATCAACAACAATAACTTCTATTCTTTGATGATTTGAAAATTGTGATGGTCCCCCTGATTCAATAACCGTTTTTGGTTTCCAGGTCTGTTTTGTTATACCAGTGTTATTCTTTAAAAACTTAACTTCGTGATTGTTTGAAGTTTTTGAAAATTTTGAGTTTTCTGGCTTAACTGAAACAGATTGTTTTTGAACCACATCAGTTTTAAGTGCCTTTTCAATCACCTTGACTTGTTGACGTTTCTGTTTCTTTTCCCTTTCTCTTACAAGTCGGGGATCTTGTTTTACAGAAACAGATCGCTTTTGGTGATTGTGTTCACGGGGATCATCTTCTTTGGCTTTCAACTTATGAAGATACGGGCAATTTCGAATGATATGCCCAATTTCACCACATTCAAAACATGATCTTCGTTCAACAAACCCCGAAGTATCATGTGATCGTCTTGCCGATGATGAACTTTGTGATCCCGAGGTACTAGGTTTTGAACTATTTGGTTCATTCCTTTTCATCACTGTTGCTTTCTTGACAAAATCTAAGTTAGATTGATTTTCAAACGTTTCAATTTTGTCCGTTCCCTTAGATTTCACAAAGCTCACATTCTTGTTCTTCTTCTTATTCGGCTTCCTTTGACTTTGAGTCGGTGCTTTTCCTTTTGGTTTGGGATGATTTTGCTGTTTTTGCACTGTTGGTAATTTCGGATTTCCATATTGTTTTCGAACTTCAGCCTTTGGAATAGGAGGACACTGTGTTACTGTAACATGTGATCCTGTCTTTCCCAAAAACTTACTTGTCGAATTTTCAAAGACTTTACTGATTAAGGATTGATTAACATTCTTAATAGGAAAATCTTTGTCAGAATAGATTTTATCATCACCAACAAGAGTGTACAGCAAATCCACACTCTCAGACTCTTTTGCAGACGAGGACTCGGTTGCAGCAGTCTTAGCGGGCTTTGCGGGAGGATCACATAGAATATGATTCTCAAGAGGTATGTCCTCTTCTTTGATCACCGCATCAGACTTTGCTGAATCAGTATCATCAGATTCATCATCAGAAGAATCAGCATCCTCAATCACAACTGGAGGATCCTGATTTTGTTCAGCAGTTACAAATGTATCTGCTGACACATCTGAATCTGATGATACTTCCTTCTTGTATCCGAGTCCTGTTGCAAATTCATTAACATCTAGAGGAACAGATGGTTCAAAGAAAGTTCTATCCTCCTCGTCAGGCATGGCATCATAATTGTGTCTCACAGGTGGTGGACATTTCTTGTATCCAAGGCATGTGACATCCCGTTTCTCTTGTTGATGCACAAGAATGTCTGTTGACTGCATCTTCATCAAGTCTTAAATCAAGAAGTCAAGATTGGATCTTAAAAGTCAAATTAGGGTTTTTAGAGTTAATTTCGCTTCAATGTACATTGTTATATGTTGATTCCGCTTCAAGGGTCAGTAGGTGATTCCACTTCAATGTACATAGGTTAATTTCGCTTTAGTGTCATGAGGTGATTTCGCTTCAGTGTCAGGGACACATGAGCGAAATCAGCACCATTATAAATACCTCATGTGTGTGTTCATTTGAGCGGGATCTGATCATAAGCTTTGTAACCGAACTCTGTCAAAATTGTTTCAGAAAGCTAATAAAGTGAAGGAATTGAATAGGAAAGCTGCTGTAACATTGCGTATACTGATTCCGCCTTTATACGTGATGATGAACTTGCTCAACTGATCGTTTAGGGTCACGACACGGTCCAACAAGTGGTATCAGAGCTTCAGGACGAGGAAGTTCATACTACATCAGCCGATTCGACACTTATATCTCATTTCTACTCACTTTCTCTTTTATATTTTCGGTTTAAACAAGTTACTACGGATAAAATGACTTGAAAGTCAAGTATATTGAGCGAAACTAGTTGTTAATCAATCCTTAACAATATCAGATCTTAAAACAAAGTAAAACTCATTCAATTTTTCCAAAACCGCGATCGGTTTTCGAACATAAACATCATCTTCAGATCTGGAACGAATTTGTGGTTGAATTTGGACAATAATCATATCATTGTGATCGGATTTAAGAATAGAACAACCCTTGAAAGTATCAGATTACAATTCTGTGTAAAAATGAGTAAAAATTGTGATTCCGCTTTAGTGTACATCGTGAGTTAATTAGCTGATTTCGCTCATACGGACTTAGCTTATTTCGCTCATCTGGTCACTATTGATTTCGCTCATCTGGTCATTGTTGATTTCGCTTGAGTGAACAGTTGTGATTTCGCTTATCAGTCATTGAGACTGATTTCGCTTCAGTGTCAGTATTTGTCAAAACTTCGAAAATTTTTTCTAAGTGTTTGATAATCTTGCAGGTACATTCATGATGGATGATATTTTCTTGAACCCGTTTAGCGATATGTATGCATTCGCAGGAAACTCGGGAGATGATATTCCTACAAACAACGACAATACGAACGAGAACGAGAATACTCCGAAAGAAAAGAAGAAGGAAGCTTGGGAATCTGAAAGCGCATTCGGAACGTTTAATAAACCCCCAAAGCTTACGGCTATTGAGGAGTACAGTCGTTGGTCCAGAAAATTTGAAGACTGGTTGATGGCATTCGCATTTACTAGCTGGAAAAGTATGAAAAACGGTTATGCAAATGGAAAGAAACATGGTGAAACTTTAAGAGCAGCTGAGGAGATTGATTCGTTTGTAGCTGAACAGAAATGTGTGGCATTGTTATTCCAGTCAGTCCGGGAAGACATTATTGCCTTGATCGACTATTCAAATGCAAAAGATCTTTGGGAAAAGTTAGAAAAGAAATGTATAGGTAGTCAAGAAATTAAGAAAAACAAAAAGAAACTTCTTAGGAAAGAGTTTGATCTGTTCGGATGTTTAAAGAACGAGTCAGTGTGTAAAATGATAGAAAGGTTCGGTCATCTGAAGCTGGAGTTAGTAAGACATGATATTGACATTCCTGAAGAAGATCTTATCGACAAATTGTTCGATTCGTTGCCTGACGAGATGGATTGGAGATATTATGCGCTGATGCTGAAGAATACCATCAAAGAACCAGAAAAGTTGACATTAGATTTGCTGATTGAGAAACTCGAAAGTCATGAGTTGGAGTTGAAAAAGACGTACAAAGTCAATCATTCATTTTACCAGCAGAATTTGGATTTGTATTATCCAAAGAGCATGATGCCAAAAGCAACTTCTCCAAAAACTGCATTTTCTGCTGAGAATGTTTCGACAGCCGGAAAAGAAAGTCAAAGTGGTCAAAGCAGTGGAAGTCACAGTGGTTATCACAGTGGATCTTCATCTTCTGGAGGTCATTCTGATGCAAAGAATCGTTTTCAATGCAACATCGCGATAGATTTGAAGAATGCTCAAAACTTTGATGAAGAGTCGGCCAAGCAGCAGATGATCTTCCTAGCATCGGTGTTGGAATCATATGAAGGGTTGGTAGCTGGGAAGATAGGCAACACAAATCTGACGAAAGAAGATTACGATCAGATTGATCCGGAGGAAATGGAACTGATTGATATTCGTTGGGCTATGGCAAGTGCTGTTCGTCGAGCACAACGTTTCATGGAAATTACCGGAAGGAAAACAATTGGAGGAGCATCTACCAAGCTGGGGTTCGATAAATCGAAGGTGACTTGCTTCAAGTGTAAGCAGAAGGGTCATTTCAAACGAGAATGCCGAAATGCTTATGCTGATGAATCAGAGAACCCTTTCAGAGATGATTACTACAAGAAGGCAATTTATCACCAGAATAAATACGAGCCGCCTAGATTGAAGCAGGTTGAAGACAACAAAGATAAATCTAGAGCTCTTGCAGTGATTTACGATGATGAGGGTTATGATTGGAGTCAAGAGGTTCTACCGGAAGAAGATGCGGTTGGTTACGCATTCATGGCGAAAACTGACGATCCTATTCCATGGAAAGACGATCGAACTGAAGAGCAAAAGTATCAATACAGAAAGATGATTGCTGAAAACAAAATCATTAGAATATCTCGTATCTTTCTGAACGCAAGGAGAGCAAATAGATGGGATCCAGATAGAGAGTGCTATCTTGATGAGTATGGAAATATTGCAATTGATGATAGTACACTTGATATTGAAGCCATAATCCAGCAATACAAAGAAGATGATGAGTATTGGCAACACAAATGGTGGGGAACTCCAACTTCGAAAATGATTGAAGAAGAGAAAGAAAAAGAGAAAGAAGAGAAAGAGAAAGAGAGAAAGGAGAAAGAAGAGATCGAGAAAGCAAAGAAGATTGATACTGGAGTTATTGACACAACGCAGGAGTTGACTGCTGAAAATCTTGGAAGAATGGCTGACAAAGTGCTAGCTGCTAAGGCACTTGAGGTAGACTCTAACTCCGTGTCTGAGTCAAAAAGCCAGGTCAGTCCAGATGTGTCAACAAATTTGTCAGGTAAGAAAATCGATGGAAATGCTGATTGCAAAAATTGCAACAAAGAGTGCAAATTTTGTAGCACAGTCACGTATCTCAACGGGAAGAAAGTTGATGATCTGACATCTAAGGTCAGAAACGTTGAGAATCAGATTCTTGATCGTGACAAAATGGTTAAAGCTTCAACTGAACGGATAAAAGAATTAACTAAACAATTGGAAAATGATAAAATTGATCATGATAAAGTTAAAAATGAAAATGAAAAGTTGATTCTTGAAAACCGTCAGATTTCTGAAAAATTTGAAAAATTAAAAAGTACATTGAAAGATTGTGATGATCGAAATGGTAAAACTTTTAAAGAAAATGAACATCTAAGAGCAGTGCTTAGAGTCAAAGAAGAATCAATCAATCAACAACTGGATGAAATCGCTAAATTGAAACTTAAAGTTCAAGAGGCTGTTATCGAAAATGAGCGAATCCAGTTGAAGCTTAACAGTTACAGCTCCGCAAGCTTTGTTTTGCAACATATCATTCCCAAACCCATCGGGAAAGACAAAGCGGGCGAAGATGTGTATTGTGATGGAACTGGGGTGGGGTTTCATCAAGTTCCACCACCTGTTCTTGATAACTACACGAAAAAACAGTCTGGGTTGGTTGAAATTGAGGAAGAAAAAGAAGTTAAACTTCCGGAGAACATTGATGTCACTTTTACATCATCTGATGATAGTGTTCAGACAGAGATTGTTAAGAGCACAGCTGAAAGTGTTTTAATGTCTGATTCAACTGAAGATGATGGGTGTTTCTTGGACAAATACATTCAGAAATCAAAATCCAAAAACAACTTAAGTGATGAACCGGGTCTTGTGATGTACAAGATGGCTGGATCTGATAAGTTGTATTCGGATTCTGAGTTTCCAATTGAGAATGTTAATATGAAAAAGTTGACAAATGTTTTCAAGTTAGTTGAAGTTGAGTTGTCAGAAGTGAACAGTTTGTGTCAAACAAAAAGGCAAATGAATTTTGAGAAAGATAAAGCTTATTACAAAAAGCCTGTTGTTCCACCAAGGTTTTATAAAAACAATCGAAATAATTGGTCGGGTGGTTATCGAGGTGGTAATAGTTATCAGAAAAAGAGTTTTCAAAACAAGAGGTTTGCTGAAAAGAAGGTGTTTGTGAACAGTTCAAGTTCACTTTCTGATGAGGAAAATAAAATTTTTTCAAAATCAAATAAAGAGTTCTTTGAGAAAAGAGCTTCACATTATTAGTCTGAAGGCACAAGTCGAGTTGTTGATACTCGAACATGTTTCAGATGTAATCAAGTTGGTCACATTGCACGAATGTGTACCAATATGAAGCCTAAGATTGAAAATGTGAAGTCTCAACAGAAGAAAGTTGATGTGAAGGGTAAAATACCAATCGTTGTTGAGAAAAAGAATGTGAAAAATGACAACATCAAAATGAAAAATGAACCCGTAAAGAAAGTGGTAACTAAAAATGATAAATTTTATAAGAGGGTTGCATTATCTCAACAAGTTTGGAAACCAAAAACTGAAATGAAAATTTCAACTTCTGAAGTGAAAAAGGCTGAAGAATCAATTTCGGTTGATTATGATGCAAATTTTCCACCTTTGAAGGCTGAAAATTTCAAAATTCAAATTGCGAGAGTCAAGGTTACACCTAAGGCTGATGAGGCCTGGGTGGACACCATGTTCGAATAAGCAGTTTGAATTGCCGGAGCTTCCTGGATCGCGAAGCATGAATCGGCATCTTTATTGTAGTTGGTTAAATCGTAGTTTGTTTTGTGCAGGATCTTCCACAACTGATATCCAGATGGATTATGGATAGTGGTGCATCTCGACATATGACAGGAAAAACTGCATTATTATATGATGTGAAGAATATCAATGGTGGTTATGTGGGATTTGCTGGTCATGAAGGTGGTAGAATTATTGGTGAAGGAACGTTATCCAATGGGATTGTGACGTTTGAGAGAGTTAACTACATTACTGAGCTGGAGAACAATTTGCTTAGTATCTCGCAGATTTGTGACAATCAGTATACTACTCACTTCACTGATAAAGAATGTTTGATTCTGAAACCTGGTTTTGTTATCCCTGAAGAATGGATTATTATGAGGGCACCTAGAGTGAACGATTTATATGTGTTAGATATGTCTGTAGCAACTACAACAACTGGTCAAACACATTGTTTTGTGTCAAGAGCAACTGAGAAAGAATCAAGATTGTGGCACCGAAAGATGGGGCATATTCACCTAAGGAAGATGAATCACTTGGTGCACAATGATTTGGTATTGGGAGTTAATATCAAAGGTTTTCATCTGGAAGGGGAGTGCATTAGCTGCATCAAAGGCAAGCAGAAGAAAAAGTCACACCCTACAAAGCAAGTCAATTCAGTTTCGAGACCGTTGGAAAGACTTCACATGGATTTGTTTGGTCCGGTGAATGTAAAGAGCATTACAGGAGATTACTATTGTTTGGTCGTTACTGATGATTATTCCAGATTTTCGTGGGTTTCTTCCTTGAAAACGAAAGATGAAACATTTGACAGTTTGATGGGGCTGTTCAGGAAGATTGAGAATTTGTACCAAAGGCGTATCAAGAGAATTAGAAGTGATAATGGTACTGAATTCAAGAACAGTAAGATGGAAGAATTTTGTGATGAAAGAGGTATTTTGCATGAGTTTAGTGCTCCGTACACTCCGCAGCAGAATGGAGTCGCAGAACGCAAAAACTGGACACTAATCGAGACAGCTAGAACTATGCTCGCAGATTCAAAGTTACCGATTAATTTTTGGGCTGAAGCTGTTTCCGCCGCATGCTATACGCTTAACAGGGTTCTTACTGTCAAGAAGTTCAACAAAACATGCTTTGAGCTAATCAATAACCGCAAATTGAATTTGAAGTATCTAGAACCGTTCGGGTCACCTTGTACGGTTATAGAGCCTTTTGGAAAGTTTGGTCCGAAGTGCATTGAGGGGATATTTGTTGGTTATTCAAATCCGTTGAGACGTGTCTTCGTTCCAAGTGAGAAGCGGATTATTGAAGCTGCAAATGTTGAATGTCAAGGTTATACTATGCCGCCGCAGAATCCTGGTGATTCATGGCATTATCATTATGACAAACTTTGGGATTCGTTTGACATGAGAGAAGAATCAGAGGATGATGAAGATTTCTTTGATGAGTTGGATATTTTGCGTGAATATGAGTCGCAGTTAAGGTTCCCAGCTGAGTATTCGAGAAGACCACGGGAAACTTCAAATGACGATGAAGCAGGTCCAAGTAATGCTGGTGAACATGATGATGTCCAATAGAATGAAGTTGCTCAGGATAATCAGTCGGTTCAGAATGATAATCTAGAAGCTGAAAATATGCCAGTATTTGATCACGGTGATTCAGATTCAGATTTTGAGGGGGAGCAAATTCAGATTTCAAGTCAAACAAACCAAGTTGGTGAACAAGATGCAGAGCAGAATGTTACTAATCTGGAGGGAAATGTAGAGGTTCCAAGTGAAGTGATGCCGAGAACTTTTTCATATCATCCAGAGGAGTTGATCATAGGAGAATTGCAAGCTGGTGTTCGCACTCGAAATCAGATTGATAAAGGGCTTACATGTTTTTATACAAAAGTTGCTCCTTTGCAAACTGAATTCTCATTAAGTTGTTTTATCTCGCAGATTGAACCAAGAACTTACAAAGAGGCGCTTACTGAAGACTCTTGGGTCAATGCTATGCAGGAGGAACTTAGTCAATTCGAGAAATTGGGAGTGTGGAAGCTCGTTGATTTGCCGGATGGTCATAGGAAAATTAACACTAAGTGGGTGTTCAAGTGTAAGAGGGACGATAGAGGAGTTGTTGTAAGGAACAAAGCTCGACTCGTTGTTCAGGGATTTAGTCAACAGGAGGGAATTGATTTTACCGAAGTCTATGCTCCTGTCGCACGACTAGAGGCAATCAGAATTTTCCTAGCATTTGCGTCTTGGAAGAACTTTAAAGTTTATCAGTTGGATGTTAAATCGGCGTTTCTTTACGGGAAGGTTAAAGAGGAGGTTTATGTCGGTCAGCCACCGGGCTTCACCGATCCAATCCACAAAAACAAGGTCTACTTATTGGACAAAGCGCTGTATGGTTTACACCAGGCCCCGAGAGCTTGGTACGAGACTTTGTCTCAACACCTACTCGCCAACAAGTTCATTCGTGGAAAAGTGGATTCCACTCTCTTCACTAAAGTGGTCGATGTTCATCTTCTGATAGTTCAGATTTATGTGGACGATATAATCTTTGGGTCGACAAATGAAAATCTATGCAAAGATTTTGAATCAGTGATGAAGCAGAAGTTTGAAATGTCATCAATGGGGGAGATGAAATTCTTTCTGGGATTACAAGTTGAACAACTTCCTGAGGGAATTTTCATTCATCAGTCAAAGTATGTTCATGATATTCTAGAGAAATTTGGGATGTCAAGTTCTACTCCAGCTGCTACCCCACTTGCAACAAATCATGGGATTCACCCAGATCTCACCGGAGACAGGGCTGATGAAACGTTTTATCGATCCATAATAGGTTCTTTAATGTACCTAACTGCTTCACGTCCTGATATCATGTACCCAACGTGCCTCGCAGCAAGATTTCAGTCTAACCCGAGAGCATCACACATGATTATTGTGAAGAGGATATTGCGCTACCTGAAAGGAACTCCTTCATTGGGGTTGTGGTATCCTAGAAAAGGCGACTTTACGCTCGAAGGGTATTCCGATTCGGATTTCGGATGCTGCAAAGTCAATTCAAAATCAACAACTGCAGGATGCCAGTTCTTTGGTCCTAGATTGGTTACCTGGCAGTGTAAGAAACAAACGTCTGTGGCGTTATCTACATGTGAAGCGGAGTATGTTTCTGCTAGCAGTTGCTGCTCTCAGATCTTGTGGATACAGCAACAGATGCGCGACTACGGTTTGCAGTTTCTTAACACACCTCTTTTTGTTGATAATGAGGCCGCAATAAATATAACTAAAAATCCAGTACATCACGCTAAAACTAAACACATAGAAATTCGTCATCACTTTATTCGTGATTGCTTTGAGAAAAAGTTGATACGAATTGAGAAAATCCACACTGACGAACAGAAAGCTGATTTACATACCAAAGCTTTTGATAAAAATCGGTTTAAATATTTGTTAAAATTGAATGGTATGAAGCTTCTGTCGGTGTCGGATGGCATAATTGGCGTTGATGAGAGTACTGTTGCGGATGAAGACGAGAAACAATCTGCAATGGTTTGTCGAATTTTTACTTGTTTTGGTATTTAGGGGGAGTAGATGTTTGTACATAGTTGTTTTCAGAAAATACAAAAACAGTAAAAAATGCAAAAATACAAAAACATGATAAAATGAAAAAGAGCTTGTGTATATAGGGAAAATGATAGTACATCAGCTAGACGATTACAGTATGCTAAAGATTTGAAAAGTATAAAAGAGTTAAACAATCTTACTGATGATGTGTCGATAGGTTTTCACACATTTAGTAGATTTATTCGGGATATAAACCTAAATTCAAACTTGTGAATTCGTGGGAAACACTACTTGGATATATAGGTAACCCCTGAAATCTCGTTTGAAAGGTCTCGTAATCTGATATACTAGGTCTTTATACTCAATGATGTCTGGGGTATTATTCCGGGACTTCTGCTAAACGGTAGTTCTGACCTAGTCCCTGGCTAATACTTGCTTCAATGCTTGAAACACAGCATTAAACCCTCAGCATGCTGAAACAATAAAATTGATATATGCTGCTGTTGTAAGCAAAAAGATCCTCTAAAGGGGACACACTGAAAAGTCGAAGCTGATATCTCTCTGCGTATACGGAAGTATCGACCTGAGATCCCTCGGCCCTCGCATACCTAAATTATATACATATATCATTGTAGTATTCTCACCTGTAAGACTGATTATTGGGATTCTGGATACGGGAGTATATTCAAGAGGTGGGACACATGAATGATCTAAGTTCTTAATTCATCTAAATCATATCCTGAGTAGATTGAAATTTGTGTGAGAATTTAAGATGGATCAGTATATCGACAATCGAGGTAAATTGTTTAAATCTGAGTATGTAATGTAGCTCAACGGTACTTGTAATTTGTCTGAAAAGCTGACATGATTCCCTGACACGCTCACCAAAAATTTGTTTGTAAATAGTTTACTTTGTTTAATTTCTGCAATTTAAGTTTTCTGTATTTCATTTCTTAGTTTAGAATACTTTGATAAAATCCAAAAAGATTTTATTTCTGCTTTATTTTCCGACAAACCAAAGTGGAGAGTTGATTGTTGGATTCTCAGATGTTGAAGCAGATGCAGGAGATTCTGGACTGAAGAATGAGGAGAGCTTACTTTGATGAAGTTTGAAATTGTTTGAAAAGTTAAAAACAAGTTCATTAACTTGATACTTGTTATTTTCAGAAAATGTTTTCAAAATCAGTTTGGTTCGTCAAATGATCAACCAAGGTCATTAATTTGGACTTGGTAGATTAATTAAGTGATTAGGGTCATTAACTTGAACCTGAATACTTGAGTGGATTTCTAAAGCTGATTAAGTTTATGAGTTATGTGTGAAAAAGATAAGTTTGTAATGAATGATGTTTGAGTAACAGGTTTTGGACTTCATAATTCCCAATGGAAGCTAAATGTCAAAGCTTGAACCAGATTTCTCAGATTCTAGCATATCGAGAGGGGGAGTCTGTGAAAGGGGGAGTCTGGATCAACATTCAAAGGGAAGAAAGAAGTTAGAGCCAGGAGGACAAGATATTGAAACTTGTGAAGATAGAGTGCTTATAATGAGACGACAGAGAGTTAGAGAAAAGACTAAGACTGAAGACTCAGGATCTGAAGACTACGTCAACATCCAAGGGGGAGTCTGTTGATGCACAAGAATGTCTGTTGACTGCATCTTCATCAAGTCTTAAATCAAGAAGTCAAGATTGGATCTTAAAAGTCAAATTAGGGTTTTTAGAGTTAATTTCGCTTCAATGTACATTGTTATATGTTGATTCCGCTTCAAGGGTCAGTAGGTGATTCCACTTCAATGTACATAGGTTAATTTCGCTTTAGTGTCATGAGGTGATTTCGCTTCAGTGTCAGGGACACATGAGCGAAATCAGCACCATTATAAATACCTCATGTGTGTGTTCATTTGAGCGGGATCTGATCATAAGCTTTGTAACCGAACTCTGTCAAAATTGTTTCAGAAAGCTAATAAAGTGAAGGAATTGAATAGGAAAGCTGCTGTAACATTGCGTATACTGATTCCGCCTTTATACGTGATGATGAACTTGCTCAACTGATCGTTTAGGGTCACGACACGGTCCAACATCTCTTTCTGTACGTCAATGATGTGATCCAACACATAGCTAGAGCTCAAATAACTGTCTAGCTTAAGTTGGATCGCCTCACTTTCAGTTTTCACACAAGCCATTTCCTTTTGCATTACCTCAAGACGAGTTATATACAAATTAATGTCAGTTTGTTTTCTGGAAACCATTTTTGTTAGCTCGGTTTTATCTTTCTTTAATTTCTCAATTACCGATTTAAACTCCTTTTCATGGTTTTCATAAAACATGTTGGCTTCAGTGCACTTCGAGAGATCCACGGTCAATTTCTGGTTGTGGATGAATGTCACATCATATTTCTCTTGCAAAGCCTCGTGTTTGCTTTGCAATTCACACCACTTATCATTCAATGAAACATGTTTGTCTTGCAAGTCAAACAAACTAGCTTGTAAAGCATCATGTTTGTCTTGCAACTCAGACATGTTTGCCTCTAAATCAGCACATTTAACATTTAAACTATCACAGTTATCACAACTAACAGCAATGGGTTCATCGACACATACCTGACTTGATGAACTGTCGACATTAGCCATAAAGGCTGAATGGAGAGAAGACGAAGAATAAGCAGCTTGATCCACCAAAATAGATCTTCTTTGAATTCCTGCTGCAGCTTCTTCCAATAGCTCATCAATATCTGCATTAACTGACGCACTAGATGTGTCATCTTCCTGATCATTCCCTGAACTCGAGGACTCTTCATCTGAACTTCCACTGTAACCGGAGCTGTCTTCATCTTCAGAAGATTCATCACCATTGGCGGAAGATTCTCCACCACTGGCGTGTTTAAGATCCTTGACAACTTCAGCAAAACAAGCTGTTCCATCTGGAGCATCATTTCCCAACTGAATTGACCAATCACAGCCTTCATCTACTTGAACCACAAGTGCCTGGTTGGCATTAGATGGTCCTGCTTGACTCTGGTTGTTGACAGGCACCAATGTGCGCTCATTGTTCCTTACTTGGTTCTGATTTGCCCTGTTGCCTTGACCTCTGAAAGGATTTTGGTTTCCATGTTGAGATGGCCTCGTACATTCACGTTTGAAATGACCACGTTCACCACAATTGAAGCATTTAACAGCCTGCTTATCAAACCCATACTTGGTGTCTTTCTTGCTTTCCAAGCTGGTTCTGCCAGTTCTTTCCATGAAATCCTTTGCTCGCCTAACAGCACTGGCAAAGGCCCACTTGATGTCCATCATCTCCATCTCCTCTTTATCGATCTGCTGATAGTCTTCTTGAGTCAGATTAATGTTGCCAATCTGACCTTCCACTAATCCACAGTATGCGCTCACCAAAGTGTTTAGAAGCTCCATATGTTCTTTTGCTACTTCAACACTGACTTTAGAGAAACTTGAAGTGTCGAGCCGTACTGTATTTGGCTTTGATTGCTGACTAGCAGATGATGTGCTTCCATAACATGCTTGCTGTTGAGGAGGAAGTGGATTCCCGTATAAATCTGTTGGTCCGGTAGATCGAACAGGTAATGGATTTCCGAACATATCAGTTGCTCTGATAGGTCGTTGGCTTTGCTGTTGTGGTACTGGTTGAGGGACTGGTTCAAGCGGATTTCCATACATGTCTGTCGTTGGAGGAGGATTGCCATACATGTTAGTGCTAGACACAAACGCTGTTTGAATTGGAGCGTGTGAAGAAGGTTTTGTAGAAGTGCTAGAAGTTCCATAATACATATCAGGATTTTGTGGCACTGGAACTCTTTTCGCCTTGAGAGTTTCTTCCTGATTCTTGTTTTCCAGGAGTTGAGCAAAGTCATTGAAGTTTGTTGTAGCTAAAGTGCCATTGTACTTCATGATTTCCAAGAAAGTATTCCATTGAGGTGGCAGTGCATCTGCAAACTTTTTCACTACCTCTGCTGAAGTTGTTACAACCCCAATATTTGCCAATTCAGTCAGCAAATGATTAAATCGACTTGTCAAATCTCCTAAAGATTCATTCTCCATACAAGTAAAACCATCAAACTCTTTCTTTAGCAGGTCTTTTCTCAATTGACGTGTCGCTTCATTTCCTACGCCCCTTATCTTCAATGCGTCCCACAACTTCTTCGTTGTCTTGAAACTGACAAATTGATGATAAATATCTTTGCTTAACGCCTGAGTAAGAATGGCATACGCTTTCTTCTCTAAGTCATAGACCTTCTTCTGATCTTCCGTAAGATCGGCAAACGTAGCAGCAGATGAAGCGGCAACCTCTATTGTTTCATCAAAATCTGTGATGAAACGCAACCACAATTCTGTATTTTGACCAAGCACGTATGTATGAAATCTATCAAACCATCCCGGATATTCACTTAAGTGCATCAACTTTGGAGGCCTATTCAAACTTCCCGTTTCACTCTCGCTTAACAAAATGCTTTGAATACTTGGAGTTTGATTTGATACGAATGCCCATTGACCGGTAGATATAGCATTAGCTTGCGAAGATACAGGTACGGGAGATTCGGCCCATGCAGGAGATAAACTGGTATTTCTATACTTTCCCGAAACCGGAGACGGAATACATTTCTGTATTTATCGGAACACCCCACATCGAATTCATTTTTGATCACGAAAAATTGTTACACTAGTTCTCTCGGGTTCTCCTTGTTAACAACCAACCAGCCGAAGGATCCCTTATCGAAAGACCTTAAAAACACAAACTTGTTAAACTTAAACAGACAAGGATCGAAGGATCAACACTTGTTCGAAGGATCAACAGTGTTCGAAAGATCACTGTTGAATTTCGAACAATGATTTTGAAAGACTCTCCAATCGTAGGATCCTTATCTTTCGAATAAGAGCTGTAGATCGAAAGATATATCCTTCGAAAAGATTCCTTGGATCGAAGGATAAGTCACAGACTTCGAAGGATATCCTTCGATCTGCACTGACACAATTGACAAAAGTGACAGGTTGGTGAAAAGGTGATGGGTTGGTAGAAACTTTCGGCAGAAGGTATGCTCAGGCCATACCTTTTACCAAATCAAGATTTGAACAATAAAAAATTGCTTAAAAAAAAAGACGATTTTTATCCAGAAAACCGGTACCGGAGTAAGCCGGAATTTGGCCGGAAATTACCAAACTTCTCAAAAACAAGTTTTTAAGTTACCCAACCCGTCCTTTAACACACCCGGTTAGTTTAGAACACGTTTTTACGTCAAGAAAAGCGAGAAAAACACTAAAAACGGGTGCTAAACCATGTGAGTTTTTGTCCAAACACTCCAAAGTCTTGTATAAACTCGGTTTTTTAACAAGGAAAAGAGCCACGGCTCTGATACCACTTGTAGGTCCCTCGGAGGATGAGGTCAAACCTTATCCTTGTTATGTTTAACACACTAGCAAGTGCGGAATCCAAGCTAGAATGCAAACCGGTAGTTTATATGAGAACACAAGCTACAAAGAGAAGGGTAGACACACGAGATATCAAAGTTTTCTCTTGTATTTCAGTGGACACGGTTACAGCCCTTAACCCAACTGAAAATACGCTCTCTACAAGACCAAGTTCACTCACTTCTCACACACTCTTGTCACTAAAATGAAGTGAACACAATACATGGGTATATATACCCATCACAGCACGTCTGGTCGAAGGATCAGATAGCCTGATCGAAGGATCATCTATCGATCTGAAACAGCTCGAAGGATCCACATATACCTCGAAGGATGATATCCTTCGAGGTCCATCTATATCCATCGAAGGTTTATCCTTCGAGCTCATCGAAGGATATAAACAATCCTTCGATGACGCATCCTTCGACCCAAACAACTTACAAACAATGTGCTAACTGTTTGGTCAAGTCAAACCAGGAGGATGGTTGACTTGGTCAAACTTACATCGAACACACATATTAACAAACCTAAGACGTAAACCATACTAACACAAGACATCGTTTTGTATCATGACAAAATACAGACAAAGTACAGACACAAATGCACCAACAAATTGTTTCTATTTTCAGTTTTTTAATTTTCCTTTTCTGTTGTTTGTTATGTATTTTTCGACTAAGAATAAAAAAGTTTAATAAAGGGCCAAAAAGTCATAAAGATTGGGAAACGCCATAATGCAGTAAAACGCCAAAAACTCCCAACCTATAATAAAAGTAATTTGGAGAAGTATTATTAAAAGCTAAAAAATGGAAAAAAAAAACACCAAAAACTACTTAAAGCCATTAAAAAACGCCAAAGTTGGAAGATGGAATGTCTATGACCATAAAAGCTCATAAAAAGCTGAACAAAAACAGTAAAAAATACACACAGTAACCGAAAAGACGGCTACTTTATTAATATCATTTATTATAAATAAAAATCCTGCCTAAACTACGCGCCAAAAACATCCTATAAGAGAGACGTCTCTGCACAATCAACTGATCACACCACCAAAAATAAACGCCATCTTTCCAAGAAACCATTCACTTTAAAACGCCAAAAAGATACTTAAAAAGCCACAGATGCGGAACCTAATATCTTCTATATTGAGTATTGTTCTGAATGAAGTTTCACTGAATGGATTCTACTCTGAGGTGGGTATATCTATAAGCTTTTGCTGAATGAGATGGACACATATTCAGGAAAAAACAAAGTAGAAGACACTTTTACCCCTTAATGAAGACGGGCGTTATGTAGAAAAATAAGGATCTATATAAGGTATTCAAAACAGGTTCAAAACACCAAAAATGTTAAAGTAGAAGAGGCTGATGACAATGAAGTTTTGAAAGAGAAATTAGATTATAATTTTTTTTTTCAATTTCTATTGTTTGTTATCTAATTCTCTGATTTTATTATCTAATTCTCTACTTACAAATTTTTTTTAATATAAAACGCAAAAAACACCAAAACTCCTGATAGTGTGAAAACTGAGAGAAGGGATGCTAGCAAAGCACGATGTTGCTATAAAACGCCAAAAACGCCAAACAAGTTATTACTGAAAAATCAACACTAATTCACAGATGAAATTGAACGAAACAGTAATTGCTAAACAGTAAAATAAAAAGACGGTACAATTATTGCCAAACATTTATTATATTAAAAGCCACTACATGAAAAACTGAATTTATTTATCTTTTCAAAACGCTATAATTGTCTGTCACATTATAGACTTGAATCCTACTTGATATAATAAACATCAAGAAAATTACTTATATTTTTTACATCATATACATGTATCCTGATTTAAAAAACAATAAAAACGCCAAAACATTCTTAAAACACCAAAATGTTTACTATGATCCTGATCTACAAACAATAAAACGCCGCATATTTATTGAATGCCAAAAAAATGGAAACGGGATGTGACACGCGTTTAAAAAAAGAAATATGAAAGGACAAAAAAAGACCCTCCGCCCTTCTCTATGCCGCGTGACACGTGTTGGGCCAGGATGCGTTCTCACCGTTCTTACACTTTTGAGTGTTTTCTCCTGATCTCGTTTCTCTCTCTCTCTCTCTCTCTCTATATATATATATATATATATATATATATATAGGGAGATGATAATGAGAAAACTACATATAAATGAGAAAACGAGAAAACTAACTAAAAAACTTAAAAAAAAACTAAAAAACATATCAATTTTTTTTACAATTTTTTATAAAAAAATTGCTATTTTTTATATATAAATTTTTTTTGTTGTTGTACTGCACATGTGCATTATATGTGTACTACACATGTGCACTATATCCGTAATAGTGCACATGTGCAATACAACAATTTTTTTTTTTGAAATTTTTTTCAATGCATAAAAACCTGCGATTTTTTTATAAAAATTTTTAAAAAAATGGTACGTTCTTTAGGCCTTTTTAGTTAGTTTTTTGGTTTTCTCATTTAAACTAGTTTTCTCATGATCCATCCCCTATATATATATCAGAGCCATGGAATCAAATGAAGTTATTGTATGTCTTGTTTCAATACTTTAATTTAAATCATGTTAAGTTTGTTTAAGAAAAAGAGTACTATTAAAAATAGTACTAATGAGGAATATGATATACCTCAAGATCTTGATCTACTTAATAAGTGGACAATCCCTCATATAAATCCTAGGGTCATATACCAAATTGGAAGTTTTGATAATCTAATAAACAAACATGTGGTTAAAACCACTGAAGAATCAGCTTCTATAAAAGATGAGGAAATGATAATAAAACTTTTAAATATGTCTGAGATAAATAGATATAAAAAAGATTTTAATTTTATGCATATTGGTTTAGTCCAAGTCGCTTTTAAACCATTAACATTAAAAGGTTTACCAGAAAGTTTTATAGCCGTGTTACGAGATGCTCGTAACTTAAACTGGAAACAATCATTAATGGGCATTATAGAAACCAGTCTGGCACATGGTCCAGTATATTTTAATGTTTATCCTGATGTTCATTTATCTTTAACAGATCAAAATATTGATGATGCTTTGACTTTATATGTTAAAACACATGGTTATAATTATGCTGAAGGATCTGAAGTTATATGTATTTGTTATAGAATATATTATAGATTACTTACCACTATGAATGCTAAATGTAAAAGGGTTGATAAAACTAGTGATGAAACTATTTTGATAGAAACAAACTATGAAAAATCTAATATTTCCATAAGAAGACTAGTTAAATGGGAAGAAATTACTTTTCCAGAAAATTGGGTCATTAATAGGGCTGTAAAAATACAACCTCAAATAAATCATAAGTTAAGGAGACTAATAGAAACTCCTGAAGGGAATATAGAAATAGAATTTGAGGAAGAAAGGAAAGATAAAAAACTTTTAAAATCTATTTCTGCTAGATCCTATATATCTCCTCTTGATTATAAAGTGGATTTACCTGAATCTTCTAGAGCCTCTATTTCTCAAATAAGAAATAGTAGAGTAGAAAATTTAAATGTTGATAATAATTTAGTTTCAGGAATATACCAACCTGTTAGTGAGGATGATACGGTCTCACACATGAGTTTTAGTTTATAATGAATAAAGAAAAACTTGATTTTAGTAAAGGATCTGTCATAAGACATAAAATATGTGAAAAATATAGACACCCTATTTGGCAACATTTTAAATATTGGTTTTTAGAGTCATACTCTAGAGAAAAAAGATTTGAGATAGGAAAAGAATTTTATAAAGATTTGGATGATATCCAGGAAATTATAGAATTTTCTGTTTGGTTTATAAACAAATACTCTTTAAAATATATTTCAGTAATTGAAAAAAATTATAAGTTAATTACAGGGGAGATAACAAAATCAATTTTCCCTCCCCAAAATGATTTTGAAATGACAAAAGAAAATGATGTTATTCATTTTGCTGCTTTTAAGAGAGCTTTAGGAAGTGGGTGTATGACTGCTACTATTGCTCATGTTAATCATATTATACAACAGAATAATTATACAAATTTATGCCTAAAGAATTTATCTAAAAATCTTCAGGAAATAAATAATAAAATTGAAAAGGTTTTAATTAATCAAGAAAAGGAAATAGGAGAGTCTAGTAATACTAAGACTTCTGAACCTGGACCTGAGTCAATTATATTGGCTAAAGCTACTATTCAGCCTCCTCCTAAGATAGGAAATTATAAAATAAAACCTGAAGAAGAACTTAAGTCAATAGATGACTTAATAGAAATTATAAAAAAAACATAAGAATTATGATAATTATAATAATAAATATTCTGATAGTCCTAGACAAAGAATATATTATTATCCTAGGCCTACTCCTCAAGATTTTTTACATGAGGAACAAGAATTAGAAATACATAATTCTTATAATGGAAAAGCCATTTATGAATGGAATCTAGATGGTTATACTGATAGGCTGGTTTATACTATGACACATAGAATGTTAATGTATGCCACCATAGCTAAAAATAATCAAAATTATGATGAAGTAGTCTGTAAAATGATAACTGCAGGCTTTACAGGTCAGTTAAAAGGATGGTGGGATAATTATATAAGTGATAAACAAGAACAAATTTATAAACATTTTAGGCAAGATGGTGATACAAAAATTGCTGATGCTGTTTACACTTTAATAATAACTATTATAGAACATTTTACAGGTAGATGGTCTGATAATTCTGAAACCATTAGAACTTTGTTAAATGGTCTTAAATGTCATACTTTAACCTCTTTTAGATGGTATAAAGATGTATTTTTAAGTAGAGTTTATGAACTCCCAGAGAATAATAGTTCTCATTGGAAGTCCAAGTTCATTGATGGTCTTCCGTCCTTATTTGCTGAAAGAGTTAGGAAAGTCCTTAGGGGAAATAATATTCAAATCCCTTATGATAGTTATACTTATGGCAGACTTATAGGGGTCTGTGTTCAAGAAGGTTTAGCTCTATGTAATGAGTTAAAATTAAATCAGCAAATTAAAAAACAAAGCCTAACAGAAAAACGACACTTAGGAGAATTTTGTGAACAATTTGGTATGGATTGTACCAAAGAAAAAAGTTTTGATAATGAAAAATATTATAAAAAATATAGAAGGGAAAAAAGGGAAAAATATTTCCAGAAACGTAAGGAAAAAAGAGAAAGGAGAAAAACCCAAAGAAGAGAAAAATGGGTTCCTACGTGCTATATATGCAAGAAGAAAGGTCATAAGGCTAACGAATGTAGTCAAAGAAAATTTTTTAAAAAGAAAATAAATAGTTTAGATATAGAAGAAGATGTCAAAAATGAATTATATAAATTTTTTTATTCTGAAGAATCTTCAGATTATAGTACTGAGGAAAGTTCTTGTTCTGATAATTGTAATGAAAATTGTTGTAATAAAATTGTTTCTGATAATGAAATGTTATATAAGGTCATGTCTCAATTCCAGGATAATAATATTTGTTAGGGGTGGATTTCTAAATGACCAGTGATCCTAATTTGCTGATTTCTTTTAGTGATCCTCAATTCTGTCTGAAGTAGTGATCCTCAGAAGTGTTGCAGGATCAGGATCAGGATCATGGATAACTATAAGGATCCCAGTACTAACGATTGTCTATTTTGAATTCGTAAATGTTTTGCAGGAATATCAACTTGGACTGAGTCTTGGCGACATTCCTGGAGAATATTCTTATTGTATTCCGCACGTGCTTGGCCAGAAATGGACGTTGTGGAGTCGTGGAAGACTTGCACCTTTTGCGGAATGTTAGTTAGGCTTGATATTTTCTATTTGTAAAGGGGTAGCGAGCTATATTAGTGACACTTAGCTATTTTTGGCTACACACACACTCTAATACAACCGCTCTCACTGGCTCTCGACAAACACTTAGCACTTTTCAAACATTTCTACACGTTACACTATAGTGATCCTTGTACTTAGCTCGCTATCATCCGAAGTTGTAACAAATTGTTTGTTTAATTTGAGTTGGTGATCGGTAGTTTCCATCACCCGGGGTTTTTTGTGCCGGAGATCAACTCTTGATCAAGGGCTTTTTCCCCGTATAAATCTTCGTGTCATTTGTTCATTACACTTCATAGTGATCCTTATTATTGTCCATCAATTCAAGCATCATACCTCACAACAGAAAGTTTGGTTACATTGTCATTGCTTGATTTTTTACCAAAACAGTTTGGCACCCACCGTGGGGCAATTGGTGCTTCATTCTTAGAAAGATTCGTGTTTTTGTGGTCATTTCGATCCGCTACAACCAAACAGATGGCTTCCTCAGTGAAGAATACTTCAAGTTTGATGCCCTCATTCAGTTCCTCACAAGGCGTTCCTCCTTTGCCTCCACCACCTTCTGGATCCCAGAAGAATGCTGAGAATGCTGCGAAGAAACCAACTCCTATTTTCCAAAAACCACCTACTTCTTCTATTTCAACTAATCCTACTACTAATGACCTCTATGCCTTGATTTTGCAGACGAGGAATCATGCACAAGAGCAGGATAAGACCAACGAAAGAATCCTCCGGGAAATCGATGAAATCAAGAAACAGAAGAAATCAGTGGAGGATCACTCCCCTCTGATGCCAAGATCGCTGAACTTCAACACTCCGGTCATAACCTCACAATACTCAGCAGTTCCGGACGTGCAATACTTGGGTGAACTACCAGGAAGGCGTTATGGGACAACAACAATGAGTCAGTCATTTGGCTCTTGCTTCCAGCCTCAGGGATCCTCTTCTCAACCATTAGGATCCTCTTCTCAGCATCAAGGATACTTTACGTCAGGAGGATATGTGGGAATGCATGCAGTACAAGGATCCTCCCAGGTCCAAGGATCCTCCCAGGTCCAAGGATCCTCCCAGGTCCAAGGATCCTCCCAGGTCCAAGGATCCTCTCAGGTCCTAGGATCCTCTTCGGTCCCAGGATCCTTTCAGATTCAAGGATCATCACAATTCCAAGGATCCAACCCCCTTCAAAATCAAGGATCCTTGAGAAATATGCAACCTCAGAACTCAGACGTCCATCAAGGAGACTTCATACCAATGCAGACCATTGCCTCATCTGGTCCTTCAATTATGCCAGAGTCTCGACAAGATGGATTCACATCCGCAATTCCAAACTCGAATCCTGTGGGAGGTAACACTTTTAATAATTTATATAACACTAACCATGGCTTTATGCAGGATACGGGTTGTTTTGGTCAAAAAATCTGTTGAGGATATTGCAACCAAACTCTATGTTACGGGGAATGATGCTTAAAATGTGTAACTGCGATGAGGATCACTTCAATGTAAATTGCACGAACAACACAAGGATTTGTACGGGGAAAAAGCCCTTGATCAAGAGTTGATCTCCAGCACAAAAAACCCCGGGTGATGGAAACTACCGATCACCAAGCTCAAATAAATGAATAAATGTTTACAACTTCGGATAGTAACGAGCTAGGTACAAGGATCACTAGAATGTAACGTGTAAAAGGTGTATAAAACTGCTAAGTGTTTGAACGAGAGCTGGTATGAACGTTTGTACGAGTGTGTGTGTAACTCAGAAATGACTAAGTGTTTTTTCTACTAGCTCGTTACCCCTTTAAAATAGAAATTTAACTACCAAACTAACTATCCGATTTTTGTGCCAAGCCCCCACGTTCTCCACAACGTCCATTTTTGGCCAAGCACGTGCAGAATAGTTTGGGAATATTCTCCAGGAATGTCGCCAAGACTTGGTCAAGCTTGTTATACCTGCGAGATAGTACAAAACATGAGTAAACAATCGTCAGTACGAGGATCTTTAGAGTGATCCATGATCCTGATCCTGAAGCTCTTCTGAGGATCACCACCTGTCACAGAAGTAAGGATCACTAATTAGGATAACGAATAAGGATCACTAATTGTTAGAAAATCCTCCCCTAACAATTGCCCCCAAAATATAAGGAGTAATTTGTAAAATTAGCGAGTTATGTTTTCTTGATCTTATCCGCAACTAACTAACGGATATATAGCCGTTACTATAGAACTAGCCGTTGCGATCATGACGTCACAGAAGTGACAATCCTGCAGAATCATAATTATAAATAGAGATATAGATAGGATCAGTATGCATTCAAATTCGAAAGAAACTCCCTTTATATTCTCAGTCGAAGATCAATCAGGTATCTCTTTCTTCTCTTTCTACCTTTCTTACTCTGTTTTTCTTTCTTTATCACCATTGCTCTAAAAATGATGCTCCGAAGCTCACCGGGCAAGGATCACAAGAAGGATAGCCCTTTGAAGAGTCAAAAAATCATCAAGGACTCAGCAAATGAAAGGTGTTGTTTTAACGATGCACAAGTAGATAAAATCCGTCAGTTTTTTCCGGCGAGTGCCTTCTTCAAACCCTTTGATCCCACTGTTCTTAGCGACTATGTTTCTGAAACATGGGTTGCCTTTCCAGCTACTCCATTCACTATTGGGTACACCTATCCTTTCCCAGAATTCACACAATCCTTCTTTTCCCTGACCGACATATCTTACATCCAAGCCATGCCGATGATTTGGAGGGTTTTATATACCCTAGAGAGGATCATCGAGCAAGAACGCGTTGATTTAGGAATGTCGGAATTGGCGGAACTGTATGATCTTACTACCTTTGGTTCCCACCGTTTTTTGTTCAAGCGAAAACCCGGTGCAGATCATCCTCTTCTCAAAGTCACCAAGAACGACAAAGATTGGAAACGTCGCTTCTTCTTTGTCAGGAGGGATTCCATTCTAAATGGAAAAGATCTCCCTAGGACATGGTCCACCCATGGTAGGCTGGAGGATCATGAGAAGGATCACCAGGTAGTCTTGTTCATGTGATAGGATCACTAACCCCTTTTGTCTTGTGTCATGCAGCTGTCTCTGTTTCGCATCTCATCACAACATCCGCAACCAGGGAAAGGCTTGCTGCTTTCTGGAACCTTGATCCCGAGACTAGAACTTTTAAGACAATAACCCAAGACTCTCAGGAGGTATCCTCAGGCTCTGTCACAATGTCAAGTAAGTATCCTTGTTTAAATAAATAGTAAAATGTAAATTAAGAAAAGATACTTATCTTGTTTTGGTTGTGTAGGTGCTGGAAAATCTGCCAAAGTTGCTTCAAGGTTCAGTGTCACCGATCTCACCACTGTCAAATCCTCCAAAAGAAAGGTTCCTGCCAGCCCGACAGCCTCAATCCCCAAGGCACCCCTCAAAGGAAAGGGAATCAAGAGGAGAAAGGCCTCCGAGGCTGAGGATTTGCAGGGTCTGCCTCTAATCCGCCATCAGTTCCTCGAGTACTTCAATGAGGTAAGGATCATTGTCTCTGCTCATAGATCCTGTCGACATATCCTGCTGATATATCCTGCTGATTTGAGGATCACTTAATCCTGACCTTATCCTTTATCCTCTTTGTAGAAATTCTCTGAGATCGAGGATTACGTCGGCCACGTTGAGGATCAGGATAAAAAGATTGCCGACCTCCAGCAGGTTGCTGTGCTCAAGGATCTTGCACTTGCTGATCTTCGGAAGGAACTCCAGGACACCAAACAGGAGATGGCTAAGGTGCTAGTTAATTTTGACTATGAAAGGCAGGAGATCACAGATGATGCTAAAGTCTCTGCCGCCATAGCAATGTACAAAACCAAGCTGCAAATGGCCTTGGAAGCTCAGGATCCTGCCTTCGACAAAAGCGGCTGGGAAATTGAAGAATGGAAAGCAAGGCTGGCTGAATTAGGTGATGAAGAGGAGGCTGAAGAGATCCTGATAATTGAGGCTGGAAGCAAGGATGAAGCTGGTGAAGCAAGTGGAGCCGGAGGTGGTGATGTAGGGAAGGTTTAGGCTGCATGATTGGGCGATGATGGAAACTTCTAGACATAGCCGGAGCCCAATTTTTTAGTTTGATGGTTGTTTTTGTGGTTGTGGTGTTTAAAACAATTTAATGGTTTGTACTTGAACAGTAAGTTTTAGGATTAAGGATCTTGTATGATCCTTAGGACAATAGGCAGGATTGCAATTGGTGGAGGGATCCTCTGTTTGGGGGATGAAGCCATTGTGATCCTGCCGCCTTTATATTCCTTCACTACCTTTGAACTTATTATCATGGACACCCTTTACCTACCCCAGCGGACGGACCACGTTTTGCTGGTAGATGCTCGGGTAGGTAATTTTGACATCCTTTTAAGGGTTAGTCTTTTGTTAATAAATAAAAACTTAACCTTTTGTCGCTTATCTTGTGTTGTTATCCTTGTTAATATCTTACTTTCCAACTGTTGTAATGTTCATACATTTATACTTATCAAGCCTTAAAAAGATATCAAAAAGTTTAGGATATGATCAAGAATCACATATCCTTTAGTTAAAGAATCTTACAAAGCAATATGTTTTAAGGATCACAAGTCTAGTTGTCAAACTTTAAGGGTTATTCAAGTAAATATTGAATAGAATAAAAGATAGTTAAGGATCATACCTGAGGGTCCAAGTTAGGATCCTAACCATAATAAGGATAACTGTAAAATAAACCTTAGAATAAAGTAAGGATCAAGGATCCCTAGTTGCCTATCTTCCAGAACCTGAAATAGATCATAACTTGGGACTAAGCCAACATAAGAAAAGAGTTAGCAACTGGGGACAAGCCCAAGGATAATTGGGGACAAGCCCAAGGATAACTGGGGACAAGCCTAAGGATAACTGGGGACGAGCCCAAGGATAACTGGGGACAAGCCCAAGGATCATATGTAAACTGGAGTATGGCCCTGACTGGCGACTATCCAAACTTAGTGACATGAATATGCCAAAACATTAGCTAACGTGAAAACGTTAGAACCTTATGAATGGATGTATGGTACGTCTACCATTATACGTAGGATCCTAAGCATAGCCAGTACAATGGAATTATCAGCCCCTAAAACGAGTACTGGTCCCAATGCCTTGAACTATACCAGGATCATCGTGCGTTACTGGCGGAACTGGGGTCAAGCCCAAATAACTGGGGTTAAACCCAAGGAACGGATTGCTTCAGCAGATAATCAATGTTATGCTAAGGATACCTGAACTTTCAAAACTTAAACTGACGTGAGAGATGGATAAAGGATACATGATCCTTATCCTTATCCTTATATGAGAAAATAAAGAAATGAAATAGTTCAAGTTTAGGATATTACCTAAGTAAGGATCACCGATACTTTGAGGATCCTTTAAGGATATCCCTATCGTGAGGATCATCTACGCCATGAGGATCCTGCTCACATGAAATATTTCTTCAAGTGGACAGCATTCCAAGCTCTTGGTAGCAAATTACCTTCCATGGTTAGCAATCTATATGCCCCCTTTCCTGCTTCAGCTTCAATCAAATAAGGGCCTTCCCATTTTGGAGCCAATTTCCCATCAGCAGGATTGGTGGTATTTTGGAATGCTTTCCTTAATACCATATCTCCAATTTGAAACCTCCTGATCCTGACATTTTTGTTGTAAGCACCAGCCATTCTTTGCTGATAACTGGCCATCCTTATCCTAGCCATATCCCTGATTTCTTCAATAGTATCCAGGTCTTGAGCCAAGTTCTCATCATTCTTCTCAGGATCACGGGTACTCGTTCTTGCAGTTGGAACCACCATTTCTGTTGGGATCACTGATTCTGCCCCAAACACCAAAGAGAATGGTGTTTGACCAGTAGCATTCTTGGGGGTTGTCCTATCAGCCCAAAGCACATAGGGTAGCTCTTCTGCCCATTTCCCTTTCTTGGATCCAATCTTCTTCTTCAAATTGTTGATGATGATCTTGTTGGATGATTCTGCCTGACCATTAGCTTGTGGGTGGACTGGTGTTGATGTTATCATTTTAATCCCCCAGCTGTCACAAAAGTTAGTGGTTCTGCCCCCAATAAATTGAGAACCATTATCACATATAATCTCAGAAGGAATTCCAAATCTAGTTATAATATTTCTTTTAATGAAGGATATAACTTCCTTTTCTCTGACTTGGGCAAAAGCTTCAGCCTCTATCCACTTGGAGAAGTAATCAGTCATAGCAAGCATGAATACTTTTCCACCAGGTGCCTTAGGGAGCTTACCAACTATATCCATACCCCATCTCATAAATGGCCAAGAGGAGGATATAGGATGTAATAATTCAGCTGGTTGATGAAGGATATTGCTGTGTCTCTGACAAGGATCACATCTTTTAGCATACTCCACAGCATCTCTCTTCATGGTTGTCCAGTAGTATCCTGTCCTCAGGATCCTTGAGAATAATGCCCTACCCCCAGTGTGGTTTCCACAATCTCCTTCATGGAAGTCTTTTAAAACTTCTTGGATTTCAGGATCCTCAATGCATCTCAAGTATGGTCCTGCAAGAGATCGTCTATACAACATATTATTTAAAATTGTGAATTGAGATACCTTAGATTTGAAAGCCCTAGGGTTTTCTCCTGTAGGGATCTCTCCATGTTGTAAGTATCTCATAATTGGTGAGATCCATGATCCTGATCCTGAATGGGATCGAGTATCCTCACTAGGGATCATTGCAGAATCACTTCCTATCTCCATAGCCACATGATCCTCAATAGCCGGGGTCAGGATATGGATAATAGGGATCTTGATATCCTCCGGGATCTTCAAGGATGATCCTAAATTAGCCAATGCATCAGCTTCTGTATTTTCTTCCCTTGGTACCTGCGTCAAACTCAAGGAAACAAAAGAGAGTGCCAAACTTTTGACTCAAGATACCTGATCCCCATATGCTTTGCAATTTGCAAACCAGCAATTAAGGCTTCATATTCAGCCTCATTGTTAGTGGTTTGGAACTCACAAGCTATAGAGTGGGGTATTATGTCCCCCTGTGGCGATTTTAGTAGTATTCCAAGCCCTGTGCCTTTGACATTTGAGGATCCATCAGTATAGAGTATCCAATGATCCTTGGTCTCTTCTAGCTGCTGGACTTCTAACTCAGCTTCTTCTTGTAAATCACTACTGAAATCAGCCACAAAGTCAGCTAATGCTTGGGATTTGATGGCTGTCCTAGGCTCGTATCTTATATCATATGCACTCAGCTTCACTGCCCACTTAGCCATCCTACCTGACATCTCTAGTTTCCTGAGGACATTCTTAATTGGAAAATTAGTTTTAACAATGATAACATGAGTTTCAAAATAATGTCTTAACTTAGTAGATGCCATAATTAATGCAAGAATAAGCTTTTCAAGGTGTGAATACCTGGATTCGGCATCAAGTAAACTTTTACTTACATAATAGACAGGATGTTGTGTACCTTCATGATCCTTAACAAGGACCGCACTTACTGCTTTTGAGGATACTGCCAAATACAAGGATAGCACATCGCCTTTTTCTGGTTTCATCAAAGCCGGGGATGAGGATAGGTAATCCTTGAGGGATCTTAAAGCATTTTCATGCTTCTCAGTCCACTCAAATTTCTTGTTCTTCCTTAGGATATCATAGAATTCTTTGCACTTCTCTGAGGATTTGGATATGAATCTGTTCAAAGCTGCTATCCTGCCTGTTAGCCTTTGAACATCCTTAGCATTTGCCGGAGATTTGATGTTCACTATTGCTTTAATTTGTTCCGGACTAGCTTCAATGCCTCTCTTTGTCACCATATATCCTAAGAATTTACCTGCTTTAACACCAAAGTGACATTTTGAAGGATTAAGTTTCATGTTATATTTGTCAAGGATATCGAATGCTTCCTCCAAGTCCCTTAGGTGATCCTCAGCTTTTAAGGATTTTACCACCATATCATCTATGTAAACCTCCATAGTTTGTCCAATCTGATCCTTGAACATCATATTCACCAGCCTTTGGTATGTTGCACCTGCATTTCTTAATCCGAACGGCATAGCAATATAGCAGTATATACCAGTTGGAGTCATGAAGGCTGTATCCTCTTGGTCGGATGGTTCCATTTGGATTTGTTGGAATCCAGATGAATCATCCATAAAAGTTAACAGTTCATGGCCCGCAGTTGCATCCACCATGGAGTCAATGTGGGGTAATGGGAAAGGATCCTTGGGACATGCCTTATTTAAATCGGTAAAATCGACACATACCCTCCACTTTCCGTTTTTCTTTTGAACAACAACCACATTGGCCAACCATCTTGGATACTTGACCTCTCTAATCATACCTGCCCGGAGCAATTTCTCTACCTCTTCCTGGATAATGGCATTCCTTTCCGGTGCAAACTTCCTTCTCCTTTGATGGATTGGTTTGAAGGATCTGTCAATGCCGAGCTTGTGAGTGATAACATCTTTGGATATACCAGTCATATCTTCGTGTTTCCATGCAAAGGTAGTCTTTCTCCTTTTGAGGAAGGATACGAGGTCTTCTTTCGTTTCGCCAAGGATCCCTGATCCGATATAGATTTTGGATTCAGGATCATCGGGGTTCATGAGGATTTCTACCACATCCTGCTCTCTTGCCTCCAAGACATCCCTTGGAGGATACTTTGATTGCTATTGCTCCCTTGACTTCGAGGCTGGTTTCATCGATGAAGTGTAGCAATTCTTAGCCTCCTGCTGATCGCTATCAATCTTCACTATTCCCCAAGGACTAGGGAGCTTCACACATTGATGGTAGGTAGATGGGACTGCTTTCATATCGTGTATCCAGGGCCTGCCAAGGATAACATTACAACAAGATAAACAGTCAATAACACAAAACTTTTGATAAGAGTGTAGGCCTTCGTATATATTGGGAGTTTAATGTCCCCCAGGGTATTCTTGGTTTCGCCACTAAATCCCACGAGCACGGAGGATCTTGGTATGATCTCTGATTCAGGGATACCCATCTTCTTCAGAACATCAAGCTGGATAATGTTCACTGAACTTCCTCCGTCTATAAGGATCCTGCGGACAAAATGGTTAGAAATGAAAAGAGTAATAACTAGACCATCGTGATGAGGATCCTGGATATCAACACGATCCTCTTCATCAAAGGTTATAACTTTTCCTTCGGAGACACTTGATGTTCGAACTGGTCTTTCTCCATTATCCATTTTAGTTTCCTTTGCATGCCTTTTAGCTGCTGAAAAGGATGTGCCACAGATGTCTGATCCTCCAGAAATAAAGTTTATCACTTGTGCATCTGCTGGAGGGGCTGGAGCCTTCTCAGGGATCCTTTCAGGATCCTGAGTCCTTGACTTTTTTCTTCCCAACAATTCCTTTAAATGCCCTTTGCTCAACAAGTATCCAATTTCCTTTCTTAGTGCAATGCATTCTTCTGTGAGATGCCCAAAATCTTCATGATATGCACACCACTTAGATTTATCCTTAGTTGCAGCTGGCCTATCATTTTTTCTCGGCCATCTAGCTTTATCACCTAGGTTCTGCATAGCAAGGATTAATTCATTGTTATCAACACAAAAACAATATTCAGAAATTGGAGGATAATCTTCATCATCCTCTTCTTGATCAACAGAATGCACGTTCTGGTTATCCGATCTGTTATAGGATTTGAACTTGTTGTTCCTGAATGTGGATCCTTGCTTATCCTGCTTTGAGGATCCTGCTAACCTCTCCTGGATCCTCTTGTCGTCCTCTAGCCGGATGAACCTAAGTGCTCGTGTTCTTACCTCATCTAAGTTCCTGCATGGTGTCATAACAAGATCATCATAGAACAATGAATCCCTAAGCAATCCCATTTTGAAGGCCTCGACAGCCGTGGCTATATCTAAGTTGGGAATGTCTAAGGATTCTTTACTGAATTTGGTAATGTAATCCCTTAATGATTCATTATGACCCTGGGTTATCCTATATAGATCACTAGTTAATCGTTCAAATTTCCTACTACAAGAAAACTGATTATTAAATAGATTAACTAGATTAGCAAATGAGGTAATAGAGTAGGGAGGAAGACTTAGCAGCCATTTGAGAGCTGATCCAGTAAGAGTGGATCCGAATCCCTTGCACAGGCATGCTTCCTTTAACCTTTCTGGAATTGGATTGATCTCCATCCTCTCCCTGTATTGTGCTATGTGTTCCTCAGGATCTGTTGAACCATCATACAGCTTCATTGTTGGCACATGGAATCTCTTAGGTATCTCAGCATCACAGATCGGTGGTGCAAAACGAGATATCTTGTGGCTCCCATCTGCAATCTCTGGGATAGGTTTGACCACTCCTGGAACACTTGATATCATATCCTTTAATTTTTGCAATTCTCTGGCCATGGCATGATTGATACGTGGATCCTGCATAAGACCATGATTAGTAGTATAAGAATTATTAAAAGTATTACCTCCCATCGGATTCAGATTAGGAAAATTGGATGTTAATCCATATTGTTGAGGCTCTGGAATGATCGAGGGACCAGTAGAAGCGTTGGTCTGCATTGGAATAAAATCTCCCTGATGGACATCTGAACTTCCTGTTTGCAAACTCCTCAAGGATCCTGGCATCTGGAAGGATCCCTGAAAATGAGACGATTCTGGAACGAAGGAGGATCCTTGAACCTGGGATGATCCTGGAACAAAGGAGGATCCTTGAACCTGGGATGATCCTGGAACAAAGGAGGATCCTTGAACCTGCTGCAATCCTGAATATCCTCCTGAATTCGTGAGGGATCCCATAGGCTGAGGATAGGATCCCGCTGGCTGGAAATATGAACCTGAGGCCTGGGTCATTGTTGTTGTTCCATAGTGCACTCCTTTTGGTCCATCCACATATTGAATGTCTGGAACCACTGATGGCTGAGAAGTAATTACTGGAGTATCAAAATTCAAGGATTTTGGCACCAGTGGGGAATGATCCTCTGCCGTTGTCTTTTGTTTCCTGAGATCTCCGATTTCTTTGAGAATCCTCTCATTGGTCTTATCCTGTTGCCGTATCTGATCCTTCATCTGCAAAATCAAAGTAAACATGTCACTAGTAGTGGGAGTGTAAGAAGCAGAAGAAGTTGGAGGTTTTGAGAAAATGGGAGTTGGTTTCTTCGCAGCATTCTCAGCATTCTTCTAGGATCCAGAAGGTGGTGGAGGCAAAGGAGGAACGCCTTGTGAAGAAGTGGATGAGGGCATCAAATTTGAAGCATTCTTCGCTGAGGAAGCCATTTGCTTGGTTGTAGTGAACCGGAATGAACACAGAAATGCGTATTTTTCTAAGGACAAAGCACCAATGGCCCCACGGTGGGCGCCAAACTCTTTTGGTCAAAAAATCTGTTGAGGATATTGCAACCAAACTCTATGTTACGGGGAATGATGCTTAAAATGTGTAACAGCGATGAGGATCACTTCAATGTAAATTGCACGAACAACACAAGGATTTGTACGGGGAAAAAGCCCTTGATCAAGAGTTGATCTCCGGCACAAAAAAACCCCGGGTGATGGAAACTACCGATCACCAAGCTCAAATAAATGAATAAATGTTTACAACTTCGGATAGTAACGAGCTAGGTACAAGGATCACTAGAATGTGACGTGTAAAAGGTGTATAAAACTGCTAAGTGTTTGAACGAGAGCTGGTATGAACGTTTGTACGAGTGTGTGTGTAACTCAGAAATGACTAAGTGTTTTTTCTACTAGCTCGTTACCCCTTTAAAATAGAAATTTAACTACCAAAACTAACTATCCGATTTTTGTGCCAAGCCCCCACGTTCTCCACAACGTCCATTTTTGGCCAAGCACGTGCAGAATAGTTTGGGAATATTCTCCAGGAATGTCGCCAAGACTTGGTCAAGCTTGTTATACCTGCGAGATAGTACAAAACATGAGTAAACAATCGTCAGTACGAGGATCTTTAGAGTGATCCATGATCCTGATCCTGAAGCTCTTCTGAGGATCACCACCTGTCACAGAAGTAAGGATCACTAATTAGGATAACGAATAAGGATCACTAATTGTTAGAAAATCCTCCCCTAACACGGGTATCAATCAGGCCATGGCTAGGGAACTGCAAAAGGATATGATATCCAGTGTACCAGGAGTGGTTAAACCCATTCCTGAAATTGCGGATGGTAGCCATAGGATATCTCGTTTTGCACCACCTTTGTGTGATGCTGAGATACCTAAAAGATTCCAGATACCATCAATGAAACTATATGATGGTTCAACGGATCCAGAAGAGCATGTAGCTCAATACAGGGAGAGGATGGAGATCAATCCAATTCCGGAAAGATTGAAAGAAGCATGCCTATGCAAGGGATTTGGGTCCACACTTACAGGATCTGCTCTTAAATGGCTGCTAAGTCTTCCCCCTTACTCTATTACTTCATTTGCTAATTTAGTTAACTTGTTCAATAGTCAATTCTCTTGTAGCAGAAAGTTTGAACGATTAACTAGTGATCTATATAGGGTAACACAAGGTCAAAATGAATCACTTAGAGATTATATCACTAAGTTTAGTAAAGAATCCTTAGACATTCCCAATTTGGATATAGCTACGGCTGTTGAAGCCTTTAAAATGGGATTGCTTAGGGATTCATTATTCTATGATGATCTTGTTATGACACCTTGCAGGAATCTTGATGAAGTAAGGACTAGGGCCCTTAGGTTCATCCGCCTAGAGGATGACAAAAGGATCCAGGACAGATTGACAGGATCCTCCAAACAGGATAAACAAGGATCCTACTTCAGGAACAACAAATCCAAGTCTTATAACAGATCTGATAATCAGAATGTGCACGCAGTGGAACAAGAAGAGGATGACGAGAATTATCCTCCTATTTCTGAATATTGTTTCTCTGTTGATAACAATGAACTAATCCTTGCAATGCAGAATCTAGGTGAGAAAGCTAGATGGCCAAGGAAAAGTGATAAACCAGCTGCCACAAAGGATAAATCCAAGTGGTGTGCATATCATGAGGATTTTGGGCATCTCACTGAAGAATGTATTGCACTTAGAAAGGAGATTGGTTATTTGTTGAGCAAGGGGCATTTAAAGGAACTCTTGGGACGAAAGAAGTCAAGAACCCAGGATCCTGAAAGGATCCCGGAAAGGGCTCCTGCTCCTCCGGCAGATGCACAAGTCATAAATTTCATATCCGGTGGATCAGACATCTGTGGTACATCCTTCTCAGCAGCAAAAAGACACGCTAAGGAAACCAAGATGGATAATGGAGACAGACCCGTCAGGACCTCCGTTGTCACCCAGGATAAAGTCATTACTTTTGATGAGGATGATCGTGTTGACATCCAGGATCCTCACCATGACGGTCTCGTAATTACATTGTTTATTTCTAACCACTTTGTTCGCAGGATCCTTATAGATGGAGGAAGCTCTGTGAACATCATTCAGCTGGATGTTCTCAAGAAAATGAACATCCCAGAGTCCGATATTATCCCAAGATCCTCAGTACTTGTGGGATTCAGTGGAGAAACAAAGAATACATTGGGGGACATCAAACTCCCAATCTATATTGAAGGATTGCATTCTTATCAAAAGTTTTGTGTTATTGATTGCTTATCGTGTTGTAACGTTATCCTTGGCAGGCCATGGATATATGATATGAAGGCAGTTCCATCCACCTATCATCAGTGTGTAAAGCTTCCAAGTCCATGGGGAGTGGTGAAAATTGAGAGTGATCAACAGGAGGCCAAGAATTGCTATACCTCATCAATGAAACCAGCCTCAAGACCAAGGGAGCAATAGCAATTAAAGTATCCTTCAAGAGACGTCTTGGAGGCAAGAGAACAGGATTTGAAAGAAATCCTCATGGATCCTGATGATCCTGAATCCAAGATCTTCATAGGGTCAGGGATCCTCAGCGATATTGAACAAGAGCTAGTATCCTTTCTTAAAAAAAGGAAGACCACCTTTGCCTGGAAACATGAAGACATGACAGGAATATCTAAGGATACAATTACTCACAAACTTGGCATTGACAGGTCATTCAAGCCAATTCATCAAAAGAGAAGGAAGTTTGCACCTGAAAGAAATGCTATTATCCAGGAAGAGGTAGATAAGCTACTTCGAGCAGGTATGATTAGAGAGGTTAAGTATCCAAGATGGTTAGCCAATGTGGTTGTTGTTCAAAAGAAAAATGGAAAATGGAGGGTATGTGTCGATTTTACAGATTTAAATAAGGCATGTCCCAAGGATCCTTTCCCATTACCCCACATTGACTCCATGGTGGATGCTACCGCGGGCCATGAGTTGTTAACTTTTATGGATGCTTCATCTGGATTTCAACAAATTCAGATGGAACCATCCGATCAAGAGGATACAGCCTTCATGACCCCAACTGGTATATACTGTTATATTGCTATGCCATTTGGATTAAGGAATGCAGGTGCTACTTACCAAAGGCTTGTCAATATGATGTTCAAAAAACAAATTGGATACACTATGGAAGTCTATATTGATGACATGGTGGTTAAGTCCAAAAGAGCTGAGGATCACCTTAAGGACTTGGAGGAAGCATTCAATATCCTTGATAAATTTAATATGAAACTAAATCCTTCTAAGTGTCATTTTGGTGTAAAGGCAGGTAAATTTTTAGGATATATGGTAACAAAGAGGGGCATTGAAGCAAGTCCAGAGCAAATTAAGGCCATCGTGAATATCAAATCTCCTGCCAATGCTAAGGATGTGCAAAGGTTGACCGGCAGGATCGTAGCCTTGAACAGATTCATATCCAAATCCTCAGAAAAGTGCAAGGAGTTCTATGACATCCTGAGGAAAAACAAGAAATTTGAATGGACTGAGAAGCATGAAAGTGCCCTTAAAGCTCTTAAAGATTACCTATCCTCAGCCCCAGCCTTAATGAAACCAGAAAAGGGAGATGTGTTATCCTTATATTTGGCGGTATCCTCAAAAGCAGTAAGTGCGGTCCTTGTTAAGGATCACCAAGGTACACAACATCCTGTTTATTATGTAAGTAAGAGCTTACTTGATGCTGAATCCAGGTATTCACATTTAGAAAAACTTATCCTTGCATTAATTATGGCATCTACTAAATTAAGACATTATTTTGAGACCCATGCCATTATTGTTAAAACTAATTTCCCAATTAAGAATGTTCTCAAGAAACCTGAAATGTCAGGAAGGATGGCTAAGTGGGCAGTGAAGTTGAGTGCATATGATATAAAATATGAGCCTAGGACAGCCATTAAATCCCAAGCATTAGCTGACTTTGTGGCAGATTTCAGTAGTGATTTGCAAAAGGAAGCTGAACTAGAAGTCCAACAGCTTGAAGAAACCAAGGATCCTTGGATACTGTTTACTGATGGATCCTCCAATGTGAATGGAACAGGGCTTGGGATACCACTAAAATCACCACAGGGGGACATAATACCCCACTCCATAGCTTGTGAATTTCAAACTACCAACAATGAGGCTGAATATGAAGCCTTGATAGCTGGTTTGCAAATTGCAAAGCATATGAATATCAGGTATCTTGAGGTACATGTAGATTCTTTATTGATCACTAATCACTTTAATGGATCCTATGCTGTTAAAGGTGAAAAGCTAATCAAGTATTTGGAGATAGTCAAAGAATTGGCACTCTCTTTTGTATCCTTTAGTTTGACACAGGTACCAAGGGAAGAAAATGCAGAAGCTGATGCATTAGCCAATCTAGGATCATCTTTGAAGATTCCTGAGGATATTGAGATCCCTATTATCCATATCCTGACCCCTGCTATCAAGGATCATGTAACTATGGAGATAGGAGAAGATTCTGCAATCATCCCTAGTGATGATACCCAATCTCATTCAGGATCATGGATACTCCCAATCATGAGATACATACAACATGGAGAAATTCCTACAGGAGAAAACCCAAGGGCTTTTAAAATCAAGGTATCTCAATTTACAATATTAAATAATATGTTGTATAAACGATCTCTTGCAGGACCATATTTGAGATGCATTGAGGATCCTGAAATTCAAGAAGTCCTAAAGGATTTCCATGAAGGAGATTGTGGAAACCACACTGGGGGCAGGGCATTATTCTCAAGGATCCTGAGAACAGGATACTATTGGCCCACTATGAAAAAGGACGCTGTGGAATATGCCAAGAAATGTGATCCTTGTCAGAGGCATAGTAATATCCTTCACCAACCAGCAGAGCTCTTGCATCCTATATCTTCTTCTTGGCCATTCATGAGATGGGGAATGGATATAGTTGGAAAGCTTCCTAAGGCACTAGGTGGAAAAGTATTCATGCTTGCTATGACTGATTACTTCTCTAAGTGGATAGAGGCTGAAGCCTTTGCTCAAGTCAGAGAAAAGGAAGTTATATCCTTTATTAAAAGGAATATTATTACTAGATTTGGCATCCCTTCTGAAATTATTTGTGATAATGGATCCCAATTTATTGGGAATAGAACCACTAACTTTTGTGACAGTTGGGGAATTAAGATGATAACATCAACACCAGTCCATCCACAAGCTAATGGTCAGGCAGAATCATCCAACAAGATCATCATCAACAATTTGAAGAAGAAGCTTGGATCCAAGAAAGGAAAATGGGCAGAAGAACTACCTTATGTGCTGTGGGCTGATAGAACAACTCCCAAGAATGCTACAGGCCAAACTCCATTTTCTTTGGTATTTGGGGCAGAGTCAGTGATCCCTACAGAGATGGTGGTTCCAACTGCAAGGACAAGCGTTCGTGATCCTGAAGAAAATGCTGAAAACTTGATTCAAGACTTGGATACTATAGAAGAAATCAGGGATTTAGCAAGGATAAGGATGGCCAGTTATCAACAATGGATGGCTGGAGCTTACAACAAAAATGTCAGGCTCAGGAAATTCCAAGTTGGGGATATGGTATTAAGAAAAGCATTTCAAAACACCACCAATCCTGCTGATGGAAAGCTAGCACCAAAGTGGGAAGGACCCTATTTGATTGAAGCTGAAGCAGGAAAGGGGGCATATCGATTGCTAACAATGGAGGGTGATTTGCTACCTAGAGCTTGGAATGCTGTCCATTTGAAGAAATATTTCATCTGATCATGATCCATGATCCTTACCAGACAAGTATCCTTGAAGGATCCCCGCTGATAGATGATCCTCTTTCTGGTAACATTCCAATCTTAAACTATTTCATTCTTTTTATTCTTATGAGGATAAGGATCCTGCGTCCTTTATCCTCCTTTTACTTGATTTCTGAGTTTTGAAGGTTCAGGCATCCTTAACTAAGCATTGAGTATCCACAGAAGTATCCAGTTATCTTTGGGCTAGTCCCCAGTCTGGGCCTGTCCCCAGTGTCGCCAGTAGCGCACGATGATCCTGGTATAGTTCATGGCAATGGGACCAGTACCCGCTTTAGGGGCTGACAATTTCCTTGTACTGGCTATATTCAGGATCCTACGTATAATGGTAGACGTACCATACATCCGTTCCTAAGGTTTCTAACGTTTTCACGTTAGCTAAGGTTTTGGCATTTTCATGTCACTAAGTTTGGATAGTCGCCAGTAAGGGCCATACTCCAGTTTACATACGATCCTTTGGGCTTGTCCCCAGTTATCCTTTGGGCTTGTCCCCAGTTATCCTTTGGGCTTGTCCCCAGTTATCCTTTGGGCTTGTCCCCAGTCACTAACATTCATCTTATGATGGCTCAATTCCAAGCAATATCCTATTTCAGGTTTGTGAAGATAAATGGCCAAAAATTCTCGACCCTTACTTTCAACTAAGGTTTGTATCTTGGGTTATCCTAATTTTTTGTGTTGAAGGATAGGATCCTAACTTGGGTTCTCAGGTATGATCCTAAACTGTTTTGATTTTATTCGTTATGTGTTTGAGTGACACTTATCCTTTGACAACTGGAATTGTGATCCTTAAATTATTTTTATGTGATCCTTGGTCATATCCTTAATTCTTAAGGGATATTTTTAAAATTTTTTCTTTACTTGATAAGTTTAAACGACATGGACGTCACAATAAATTGAAAAATAAAATATCAATAAGGATAACAACACAGGATATAGCCAAAAAGTTAAAGTCATTTTATTCACAAAAGTTAAACCCTTTTAAGGTTGTCAAAATTACCTACCCCGAGCATCTACCAGCAATACGTGGCCCGTCCGCTGGGGTAGGTAAAGGGTGTCCATTGTTCATAGGTTTTTCAAGTGCAGGAATCAAAAGACGGCAGGATCACAATGGCTTCATCCCCCAAACAGAGGATCCCTCCACCAGTTGTAATCCTACCTATTGTCCAAAGGATCATTCATGATCCTTAACCCTAATAGCTATTGTTTAGTTATTACAGACCATCATTGTTTTAAAAACATCACAACCACAAAAAACTACTACCAAATTTAAAAATTGGGCTCCGGCTACGTCTAGGAATGTCCATCATTGCCCAATCATGCAGCCTACACCATCGCTGCATCTTCATCCCCTCCAGCTTCGGTATCCTTCACCAGATCCTTTCCACTGCTTCCAGCCTCAATCGCTAAAACCTCCTCAGCCTCCTCCTAATCTTCAAGATCAGCCAACCTCGCTTTCCAGCCCTCAACATCCCAGCTGCTTCTGTCGAAGTTAGGATCTTGAGCTTCCTGGGCCATCTTTAGTTTTGTCTGATACATTGTGATGGCAGCGGAGACCTTTGCACCTTCTATGAGATCATGCTTCTCGTAGTCGATGTCGATCAAGATTTTAGCTGTCTTAGTCTTGGCATCTTGAAGGGCTTTTTCAAGATCAGCGATCTTAAGATCCTTAAGCACTGCAACTTGTTGGAGGTCAGCAATCTTCTTATCCAGCTCCTCGACGTTTCCCACATAATCTTCAATCCCGGCAAATTTCTGCAAAGAAAAAGATAAAGCAATTCAAGATCAGATGATCCTCAAATGAGTAGGATACCTAAGCAGAATTGATGATCCTCACGTCGTTAAAGTATTCGAGGAACTGGTGGCGGATCAGTGGTAGGCCTTGTAGGTCCTCTATATCAGAAGTTTTCCTCTTCTTGCCACCCCTTCCTTTAGTGGGTACCTTGGGAATGGAGACGCTAGGACTGGCAGTGGTCCTCTTCTTCCTGGATCGAACAGCATCAAGGTCGGCCGTGTTGAACTGGGAGGCAGGCTTGGAAGATTTTCCGGCACCTACATATTTAAAGCAAGATAAGTATCCTTATCCTATTTAAATTTAACTATTTATCTTAATATTCAACTATACAAAAAGCAGGATACTTACTTGACATGGTGATAGAACCTGAGGATACTTCTTGTGAGTCTTGGGTGTCTATCTTGAATGACCTTATTTCAGGATCAAGCCTCCGAAAAGTAGCAAGCCTTTCCTTGGTTGCGGGTGTTGTGATAAGGTGCGAAACAGAGATAGCTGCATAACACAAGACAAAAAGGGGTTAGTGATCCTTTCACAAGGGTAAGATTACCTGGTGATCCTTCTCAGGATTCTCTGTCCTACCATTGGTGGACCACTTCCTGGGTAAATGCTTTCTGTTTGGAATGGTATCCCTCCTGACAAAGAAGAAGCGTCGTTTCCAATTTGTGTCATTCTTGGTGGCTTTAAAAATGGGATGTTCTTCGCCGGGTTTTCGCTTAAACAGATATCGATGGGATCCAAACGTCGTGAGATCATACATCTCTGTCAGTTCTGACATTCCTAAATCAATCCCTTCCTGCTCTATGATCCTCTCCAGGGTATACAAGACCCTCAAAATCATCGGCATAGCTTGGATGTAAGAGATGCCGGTAAGGGAAAAGAAGGATTGGGTAAAGTCTGGAAAAGGATAGGTGTATCCTATGGTGAATGGAGTAGCTGGAAAGGCAACCCATGTTTCAGAAACATAGTCGCTCAGAACCGTAGGATCGGAAGGTCTGAAAAAGGCGTTCGCCGGAAAGCAATGACGGATATTATCTATTTGAGCATCGGTAAAGCAACACCTTTCATTCACTGAGTCCTTGATGATCCCTTGACTCTTCAAAGGGCTATCTTTCTGGTGATCCTTGGCGGGGGAGGACCGGAGCATCATTCTTAACGAGATGATGGTAAAGAAAGAAAAACAGAGTAAGAGAAGGAGAAGTAAGAGAAGAGATACCTGATTGATCTTCGACTGAGAATTTAAAGGGAGTTTCTTCGGATTTAAATGCATATTGATCCTATCTCTAACTCCTATTTCTAATGATGATTTGCAGGATTGTCACTTCAGTGACGTCAGCTTTGCAACGGCTAGTCCGTCTTCAACGGCTAGTTATCCGTTAGTTTGCTACGGATAAGATCAACAAAATATAACTCGTTTATTTACATATTTACTCCTTATATTTTGGGGGAAATTGTTAGGGGTGGATTTCTAAATGACCAGTGATCCTTATTTGCTGATTTCTTTTAGTGATCCTCAATTCTGTCTGAAGTAGTGATCCTCAGAAGTGTTGCAGGATCAGGATTAGGATCATGGATAACTATAAGGATCCCAGTACTAACGATTGTCTATTTTGAATTCGTAAATGTTTTGCAGGAATATCAACTTGGACTGAGTCTTGGCGACATTCCTGGAGAATATTCTTATTGTATTCCGCACGTGCTTGGCCAGAAATGGACGTTGTGGAGTCGTGGAAGACTTGCACCCTTTGCGGAATGTTAGTTAGGCTTGATATTTTCTATTTGTAAAGGGGTAGCGAGCTATATTAGTGACACTTAGCTATTTTTGGCTACACACACACTCTAATACAACCTCTCTCACTGGCTCTCGACAAACACTTAGCACTTTTCATACATTTCTACACGTTACACTATAGTGATCCTTGTACTTAGCTCGCTATCATCCGAAGTTGTAACAGATTGTTTGTTTAATTTGAGTTGGTGATGCGTGTGAAGTGTTATATATATTAGGTGTATATTTTAAGCCCCTTTAACACTTATTTTTAGCCAAGTTTTAAATTTATAAAACACGATATTTTACTAACACTAAACACACATATGGGCAAGTGCACCCATCGTGGGCGTAGTATAGCGTTGGTAAGATACCGAGGTCGTCCAAGGACACAAGAGCTTTTAGTACCGGTTTATCCTTAACGTCTAATCAACATAAAAAGGTTAGAAAAGGTTTTAAACTAAGAAAAATAAAAACTAACTAAAATGCTGAAAATAAAAATAAAAAGAAAAACAGATAGACAAGATGAATCACTTGGTTCCGACTCGTATCTAGTATAACCTTTGATTATTTCCGCACTTTTGCACATAATTAAGAGATTATCTTAGTTATTGTAGTAGGCCCATCTTTTGAAGGTGACGTTACCCTCACCCCAGTAGTTTGAGTCAGCAAGGATACAATCCTAAAAGGGTGGATTATTGGAAGATAATTAAATAAGTTATTAATGCAAATTATGGTAGGCCCCGCTTTTGGCGGTGACGTTACCCTCGGCTAAGTAGTCTGAGTCAGCAGGGATACAGTCCTAAATAGTCGGGTTATAGTATTAATAGTAGTTAACTTATGAGGGGATCAAAGAGTTTGGACCCCCGCCATCCAATACCGTGAAGCATTGAAGGAGGTCCTACTAAATTTGACCCAGGTCCATTGCAGGACCTCTAAACGCTGAACAATGGCAAGACCTTTACCAAACCGTTCCCTTAACCCCCGACCAGGTAGCCAACATACCTCCATATAGACCGTGGAGATATGAATGGTGAAAATCTTTTATTTTATATAGACAGTAAAATAATGCCAAGACACCACGGACAAACGATAAGGAAAGATCACCTTCAACATAAGTAACTAGTTATTAAAGTCATTAATACAAAACCAAATAAAAAGTGCAAAAGATTAGAAATAAAAAGTATTATACTAGACACTTTGTCTTCACCAAGTGATGTAAGAGACTTAGGCAAACATGGCCTTGATTGTCAAGAACTCTTACGATCAATCTTGGATCCCGAGACGACTCACACACTCTACGATGGACAATGGATGATGGTGGTGGATGATGGTGTTGTGATGGTGGTGGGTGGTGGATGAAGTGTGAGAGAGGTGGTGTGCCAAGGGATCAGTTGAAATGAAACCAAGCACTCCTATTTATAGGCTGAACAGAAGGCTGGGCACGGCCCCGTGTCCGCTAGACACGCCCCCGTGCCTGTCTGACATTCTCTCTCTTCATTAATTGTAATTCGCAATTACAATTAATGCGCCTGCTGTACTTTCGCCACGCCCCCGTGTTCACTGGACACGGCCCCGTGGTGGGCAATAGAAGCTTCTACAGGTTTGTCTTTTGTGCCAGGGCTGACCATCCTGGACACGGCCCCGTGTTCGCTGAGCACGACCCCGTGTTGAGCTGGACACGCCCCGTGTCGAGCTGGGCATGCCCCGTGTCGAGCTGGGCACAGCCCCATGCTCAGCTTTCTTCTTGTTTTCGCTTTGGGAGATGCTGTCGAGGGGTCGGACATGCCACGTTTCTTCCCTTTTCTTGTATTTATGTTAGATTTAGCTGCCTTTTTGCTTCTTTTGTTCATTTGAGCTCATTTAATCATGAAAATACAAAAGGAAGACAAAAGCACACTTTTTCCAACATTAGTATTAAAAAAGGGTTAGTTTTATGCCACAATTGATGAAATTTATATGTTGCATTTTGAACACATCAAATACCCCCACACTTGAATCTTTGCTTGTCCTCAAGCAAAACTCTTTAATATGTAGCTATTACACTCCCAAATGGAATGGGTAGAAGAGAAGGTTTTTGGGCTTGTCATAGAGTGTCGGAATTTCCAAGATTCTTTATTAAGTTTTATTTTTATTTATTTACAATCCTATTCGTCATGATTTATTTAAACTTTTCATAAGACAAATTACTTATTAGGGCATAACATGCCTCTTTAAAATTTTCTTTATATACAAGTTCACATACCTTACGGGGGATCACTCAACACTTGGCCGAAAATGTATTTCAGTGGATCACTCGAGAGCGGCATGGAACTTACTCCTACCATAGGCTTGCCAAGCAATCAATCCTCCTCCTTTTTAACTATATACCTTCGTAAATATCAAGAAGACTTTTTGGGTGAAGGGTTAGGCTTGGGTTAAAGGTAGGTGGTTGGGTTAGTGGTTAGTAGAAATGGCGAAAAGCGTAAAAAACATCAGTTTTCGTAAGACTTTCTATTTTTTTTTTTTGATGAAGCTATTTTTCAAACAAAGTTATTTTTGATGAACTTGTTTGTTTATTTTCTTTTGCTTCATCATCAATTTGTTTTTTTTTTTTTGAAGAATCATACGAAAAACCGTGCTAGTTACTAAAACAAAGGGTTAAAAATGAAAAAAAGGTTTTGGTGGGTAAAAGGGTGTTTGGTTTGGGTTATGAAATGAAAAGGTTTAGGCTCAAATGGGCTAACTAGGGGGATTTTGGGTAGGTGGTAAAAAAAAATAATGGTGTAGAAATAAAAAGGGTTAGTCCTAATGCCTCCATCATTTACTTACTCGGGTTTAAGTTGGTAAGGACCGGGAATGTATCGTCATGGCAAGTTCTAGAGTCGTAAGAACCAAGCGGCTATTCACACAAGAAACGAAAAATGAGCATTTAGTTTAAAGATATATATTTGTATGCTCAATAAAGGCACAAAACTCACTTTTGTGTGAATGGGTTTTTATGTGATCAAGTATATATAATCAAATTTTAACTAAGTTTGTCATGCCTTTTCATAATTTTAAATTTGGGGTGATTAACGGTTCCAATAGAGTTTTGTGTAAGGCTTGTACTTAGGACTTGCAAGATTCAAGGTTTTAGCATCCCCCCACACTTAAATTACACATTGTCCTCAATGTGTCCCAAAAATAAGTTTTTCGGATTGATTAAAATGTGTAAAAGTGGGTTAAAAACAAGATTTTATGGTACTGGGTAGCTGAACACGGGGTGGTGTTGGCTGAGCACGACCCAGTGTCCAGACTGCCAGTACCAAAATTAAACAGAAGGCTGGGCACGGGGGCGTGTTCAGTGAGCACGGCCCCGTGTCTAGGTACCTGAACTGGGCATTTTCTAAAAAACCTTGGGCACGGGGCGTGTTGGGGTGAGCACGGCCCCGTGCTGAACTTGCTGTAATGAAGAAAAATCGTCGGGAGGCTCTGTTTTTGTGTATGGGGTGTTGGTTCAAGCTTCCCTTAGTATCCTTCACCATCCCGAGTGTGTTTTATTCCTGAAAATTAAAACTAAACTAGAAAATATAAAAGTTAATCTAAATTAAACTAAGGATAGTTCCGCGGAATGTCTCCGTGGTGCGCCACGTTTATAAGGGTCCTTGGCTAGACCCACCTTATCGGGTGGTTCTGGCTCATCTTCAATTAGGGGGTCGTTATTGCCGAATGGATATTTCATTGACCGCTCAAGATCGACACTTCTTTTAAATGCCCCTAATTGAAGAGGTAGATTTTTGAACTTCCGGTTTTTCATAGCTTCGTGAGTTTTTACAAATGGTCGTCCCAACACTAGAGGAGCGTCATCAAGAATGACAAAGTCGGTCGGGATTACCATTTGATTCGTTTGAACCAATACATCTTCAACTACACCGATTGATTTTATTACTTTCCGATTGGATAGAAAAATGGGTATTTGAAGTGGAGAAAAATCACTAATACTTAATTTTTCGAAAATGTAGTTAGTGATGTTAACACAAAGATCTTTATCGATTGTGACATTACTAATAAACGAATTTTGAAAGAAACATGGAACCGGTGTAATGTTAATTTCAAATGGGTCTTCTTTTATTAGTGAAGTTTGATCATTAGTTAACTTAACACTTACCGTTTCGTCAATTTTAGTGTTAGTGCTTAACTGTTTTAAAAACTTAGCATGAGGGGGTACTAAACAATGATTTTCAAAAGAAGGTGACAAGAGATTAATTTTTTCAAAATTAGACTCTTCTTGAATTTTAACGTTGTCGGACTCACATTTTTCGTTGTTTAACTCATGTGTCGGTTTTTCACTTATTTATTCTTCCATTTTTACACTTTCGGTTATCTCTTCCTTTTTTAACTCTTCTCTTGCGCGGGACTCCTCTTCCCTTGCGCGAGCTTCTTTTATACATCGATCGATAACTCTAATGTGTTCTAATATCCTATCGGTCACTTCGGTTATAGAAAAAGAATCGGAATTTTCTAAGCTTGAATCCGGTTGTTCGACCCTTTGTTCCTCATAATACCCATATGAAGTCGATGGTTCGCACCATTGTTCTTCATTGTAAGCATATGATGGATAAGGTTCGTAATTTTGTTCTTCACAATACTCATATGAGGTGGGTTGTTCACGCCATGGTTCCTCATAATAAGCATACGAAGGTGGTGGCTCATATCTTGGTTCCTCAAAGTATGAGTATGAAGGCTCATACCTTGGTTCGTCAAAATATGAGTATGAGGGAGGAGGTTCATACCTTTGGTCTTCATAGGATGTGTATGAAGTTGATGGCTCGTACCTGGGCTCCTCATAGTAGGTGTATGAATTGGATGGTTGATATGAGTGATTATTTTGAACCGAGCGTGTGTTACGACAATTAGTGCAATAATTACCCCTATAATCATCCTCCTCATAGGTGTAGTTGTAACCTCCTGAGTATTGATCCATAAGAATCACTCAGCAGACCACAACCAAGTCTCGAGATCAGAAAACAAAAATAAAAACGGAAACAGAGGCTGGACACGGCCCCGTGTCTGGTGAACACGACCCCGTGTACAGGATCTGTATTTGGGCGTTTTAATTAAAGTTACTGGTCACGTTGAGCACGGGGGCGTGTTCAGTGAGCACGGCCCCGTGTTCAGGCTACTGTAAATGCAAACTAAACTAAAATGCAGAAAAATGTGTGCGCGTTTTGAAAAGGTTTTGAAAAACTGATTAGGCCGTCGATTTTAAGCTTTCTTAAAATCCTTGTGTCCCCGGCAACGGCGCCAAAAACTTGATGCGTGTGAAGTGTTATATATATTAGGTGTATATTTTAAGCCCCTTTAACACTTATTTTTAGCCAAGTTTTAAATTTATAAAACATGATATTCTACTAACACTAAACACACATATGGGCAAGTGCACCCATCGTGGGCGTAGTATAGCGTTGGTAAGATACCGAGGTCGTCCAAGGACACAAGAGCTTTTAGTACCGGGTTATCCTCAACGTCTAATCAACATAAAAAGGTTAGAAAAGGTTTTAAACTAAGAAAAATAAAAACTAACTAAAATGCTGAAAATAAAAATAAAAAGAAAAACAGATAGACAAGATGAATCACTTGGTTCCGACTCGTATCTAGTATAACCTTTGATTATTTCCGCACTTTTGCACATAATTAAGAGATTATCTTAGTTATTGTAGTAGGCCCCTCTTTTGAAGGTGACGTTACCCTCACCCCAGTAGTTTGAGTCAGCAAGGATACAATCCTAAAATGGTGGATTATTGGAAGATAATTAATTAAGTTATTAATGCAAATTATGGTAGGCCTCGCTTTTGGCGGTGACGTTACCCTCGGCTAAGTAGTCTGAGTCAGCAGGGATACAGTCCTAAATAGCCGGGTTATAGTATTAATAGTAGTTAACTTATGAGGGGATCAAAGAGTTTGGACCCCCGCCATCCAATACCGTGAAGCATTGAAGGAGGTCCTACTAAATTTGACCCAGGTCCATTGCAGGACCTCTAAACGCTGAACAATGGCAAGACCTTTACCAAACCGTTCCCTTAACCCCCGACCAGGTAGCCAACATACCTCCATATAGACCGTGGAGATATGAATGGTGAAAATCTTTTATTTTATATAGACAGTAAAATAATGTCAAGACACCACGGACAAACGATAAGGAAAGATCACCTTCAACATAAGTAACTAGTTATTAAAGTCATTAATACAAAACCAAATAAAAAGTGCAAAAGATTAGAAATAAAAAGTATTATACTAGACACTTTGTCTTCACCAAGTGATGTAAGAGACTTAGGCAAACATGGCCTTGATTGTCAAGAACTCTTACGATCAATCTTGGATCCCGAGACGACTCACACACTCTACGATGGATAATGGATGATGGTGGTGGATGATGGTGTTGTGATGGTGGTGGGTGGTGGATGAAGTGTGAGAGAGGTGGTGTGCCAAGGGATCAGTTGAAATGAAACCAAGCACTCCTATTTATAGGCTGAACAGAAGGCTGGACACGGCCCCGTGTCCGCTGGACACGTCCCCGTGCCTGTCTGACATTCTCTCTCTTCATTAATTGTAATTCGCAATTACAATTAATGCGTCTGCTGTACTTTCGCCACGCCCCCGTGTTCACTGGACACGGCCCCGTGGTGGGCAATAGAAGCTTCTACAGGTTTGTCTTTTGTGCCAGGGCTGACCATCCTGGACACGGCCCCGTGTTCGCTGAGCACGACCCCGTGTTGAGCTGGACACGCCCTGTGTCGAGCTGGGCATGCCCCGTGTCGAGCTGGGCACAGCCCCATGCTCAGCTGGGCACAGCCCCATGCTCAGCTTTCTTCTTGTTTTCGCTTTGGGAGATGCTGTCGAGGGGTCGGGCATGCCACGTTTCTTCCCTTTTCTTGTATTTATGTTAGATTTAGCTGCCTTTTTGCTTCTTTTGTTCATTTGAGCTCATTTAATCCTGAAAATACAAAAGGAAGACAAAAGCACACTTTTTCCAACATTAGTATTAAAAAAGGGTTAGTTTTATGCCACAATTGATGAAATTTATATGTTGTATTTTGAACACATCAGTTGGTGATCGGTAGTTTCCATCACCCGGGTTTTTTGTGCCGGAGATCAACTCTTGATCAAGGGCTTTTTCCCCGTATAAATCTTCGTGTCATTTGTTCATTACACTTCAGAGTGATCCTTATTATTGTCCATCAATTCAAGCATCATACCTCACAACAGAAAGTTTGGTTACATTGTCATTGCTTGATTTTTGACCAAAACAATCTTGATGATAAAGAAATAAATGTTATAGATAGTGATATTCTGGGAAATGTGTTAAACAAAATTAGAAGTCCAGAAGAAAAATTAAAAATTCTTCAGATGTTATATCAAAATAAAGAACTGCAAAATAAAGAAGTTCAAAAAGAAATGAAGGAACCTGAAGGTCCCTATTCTATGAAACATGTTCATAGTATATTAAATAATAGAAAAAATAATTCTTCTACAACGGAGGATTTAAATATTGAAATTAGTAATTTAAAACAGGAAATTGATTATTTAAAAAATAAAAATTCTAGTTTTGAAAAAAGAATTATTAATCTCAAAGAGAAAATCATAGTTGATGAATCTTTTTATAAATTTCTACTCATGAAATAGGAGAAACATCTCATAAAATTCCTTCTCCTATTACTAGTCCTACTAAGACTTATGATAAGGATTTTCCCCCTTTAATTATTAAAAATAAAGGAGAAGAGTTTATTAATAAAATAGAAAAATTTATTTCTCAAAAATGGTTAGTTAAAGTAACCCTTTTAATACAAAATACTTTTAAAAAGAATTTTTTTGCTCTTATAGATTCCGAAGCAGATTTAAATTGTTTAAGAGAAGGATTAATTCCTACAAAATATTTTGAAAAAACTACTCATATTCTTAAAGCAGCTAATAGGCAAGATATGGGAGTAGAATATAAAATCCCTAATGCAAAGATTTGCAATAATGGAGAATGCATTCCTTTATCTTTTGTTCTTATAAAGAATATAACAAATGAAGTTATATTAGGAACTCCATTTCTATCAAAAATTTTTCCTTTAAAAGAAGTTAATAAAAAAGGATTTAAAGCTTTTTATAATAACAAGGAATTATATTTTGAGTTTATAACTCAACCTTTTGAAAAAATTTTAAATGAATTTCTTATACAAGCCAAAACTAATCAAATAAATTTTCTTAAAGAAGAAATAAGTATTAATACTATTGAGGAAAAATTAAAAAATCCTAAGTTAATATTAAAAATTGAAAATTTAAAAAATCAATTTAATATAGAAATTTGTAATGACCATCCAAATGCTTTTTGGAATAGAAAACAACATATTGTTTCTCTGCCTTATGAAGATAATTTTATAGAAAGTAATATTCCTACTAAGGCAAGACCTTGCCAAATGAACTCTGAATATTTAGAGTTATGTAAAAAGGAGATTGAGTTACTTCAACAAAAGGGATTAATATGTCCTTCGAAATCTCCATGGTCTTGTACTGCTTTTTATGTTAATAAACATTCTGAAATAGAAAGAGGTGTTCCTAGATTAGTTATAAACTATAAACCTCTGAATAAAGTTTTGAAATGGATTATATATCCAATTCCTAATAAAAAGGATTTATTAGATAGACTATATGATGCTTTAATATTTTCAAAATTTGATTTAAAATCTGGATATTGGCATATTCAAATTGATAAAAAAGACAGGTATAAAACTGCTTTTAATGTTCCTTTTGGGCAATATGAATGGAATGTTATGCCTTTTGGACAGAAGAATGCCCCTTCAGAATTCCAAAAAATTATGAATGAAATATTCATTCCTTTTTCAAGCTTTATAATTGTTTATATAGATGATATATTGGTGTTTTCAAAAGATATTGAAACTCATTTTAAACACCTTGACGTATTTAAAACCATTATTATAAAAAATGGATTAGTTATATCTAGTCCTAAAATGATGCTTTTCCAAACAAGTATCAGATTTTTAGGTCATATAATAGAAAAAGGGAAAATAGTTCCTATTAATAGAAGTATAGAATTTGCTTCTAAGTTTCCTGATAAAATAACTGATAAAACTCAATTGCAAAGATTTTTAGGAAGTTTAAATTATATAGCTCCTTATTACCATGACTTAGCAAAAGATTCTTCTATTTTATATGATAGGTTAAAAAAGAATCCAAAGCCTTGGAATGAAAATCATACTAAGGCTGTTATAAAAATAAAGAAAAAAGTTTTAGGTCTTCCATGTATGACTATTGCTAATCCTAATTGGCCCAAGATTATAGAAACAGACGCCTCAGAATTAGGTTATGGGGGAATATTAAAACAAATTTCTCCTCAAACAAAACAAGAATATCTTGTTAGGTTTCATTTAGGAAAATGGCTTGATAGCCAAAAGAAATATGCTACTATTGCAAAAGAAATTTTAGCAATTTTAAAATGTGTTTTGAAATTTCAAGATGATTTATATAATCAAAAGTTTATAATAAAAACTGATTTTCAAGCAGCCAAATTCATGTTTCAAAAAGATTTTAAACATGATGTTTCAAAACAAATGTTTGCTAGATGGCAATCTCAATTAGCGCCTTTTGATTTTGAAATACAATATAAAAAAGGAGAAGAAAATAGTCTTCCAGATTTTTTGACTAGAGAATATTTGAAGATAATATCTTCTGTTTAATTTGCAGGTGTAATAATGACAAAAGCCAGAGGACCTTTGAAAAGAGTTTTTAATAATATCCAAAATAAGATAAATAACTGGAAAATATTAAAAAGAATAAAAATTATAAGAATTCATAATCTGATGCATGATTATAGTGATCCTGATAGAATAAAGAAGCTTGCAGAAGAATATACTGTTTTAAATGTAATCAAGGATCGAATAAAGGTTCTTGAGGATAATGAGAAAATAATCTCATCAGCCTGATTTTATATTTTCAGGTATGATTCCTCATAATAGAGGAAAACAACATTTTCCCAATTATAGGGGAAGAGGCAGGGGAAGAGGAAGAGGCCAAGATTTAGTTTTGGTCCAACAAGGAAGCAGAATGCTCATAGCCTCGGATATTGCTTCTAGTAGTTCAAATAATAACATGGGAATCCAAATAAGTCCCAATGATCCATCATATGAAAAGATCATGGCTATTATAAAAGCCCAAGAAGAAGAGCAGGCTATTATAAAAGCCCAAGAAGAGGCCTCAAAGGCTCTCTCCTATGCCCATATAGCACAGGATGATGATGAAGATTCATGGATTATATCCGACAGACAGAAGAAAATAATTCTTCTAAATCAAGAAGATAAAAAGTTTTTTGATGATCCTTGGTTTTTAATGCAAAAATATTTAGAACCGGCATCATATGATGCTACTTCTTATATACCAAGGCAATACTATGAAAGCATTATACAAGTTTCCGAGTCTGCGGAATTAAGACATTTTTATCCAGCAGATAAAATTAAGAGTTCATTTAATTTCAGTAAGATTTTTATAAAACATCTTTTATCTCCTCAAAAATAGGGTTTAAACACTTTAAATGAAAAAGAATTTATAAATTCTAACAAACAAACTTATAAATACAATTACTGGGATTATATTCAAAGTTTTGAAAAATGTTTATTTTATGAAAATCCTAGCAAGAAACACTCATGGTTTATAAAAGTGAGTGACAAGATTCATAAGGATGGAATCCCAAGTTGGTTCCAAAAATGGTTCATTTTATATGGTCCATCGGTCCAGATTCTGCCTGAACCATTCAAAGGTCTTTACCAAGAATGGGTAGCAGTTTCTCCGGATCTCATAGAAGCCGTGTAACACCCCAAACATATAAAACCTTGCGTTTAATATGTAATGTTAATTTAACAAGAGTTAACTAACTAGGAAACTATAACCCAGTTAGTTGATAGCCTTGAAATAACTTATGCTAAAGTTAAAATACTTTAACTTAAAGCTATATGATAAGTTGAGGGACTAAACTTATCAAAATCTGAAAGTTTAGTTCTAAATTAATAACAAAACACATAGTCCACCCATGTGTGGGTGGGTATCGATCGAACAGAGAGAGAGGGCGACCAGGAGATCTCCAAAAACCCTAAAAACTTCATCAATCTTGCAAATTGAAGGATTAATCCAAGTCAAAATCGAAAATCGAGTTTAGAATCATGATCCTCATCTTAAGAGGATTGTAAGGTATGTAAAACCTAATAAAATCTCTCAACTTGAAATTCTCATGATTTGGGAAATCTGTAAATTTGATATTGCATGTGTGTTATGTGGATAGATTATAGTTGATATGGTGTTTAGAAGTGAAATCTAACCAACTACATGTAGAATCATGACCAAATTCAGAAAGTTCCATAAACACCTTGAAGGTGGGTTATGGGTTTTACATGATAATGATGAACATTAGGGTTTAGGTGATTATCCTAGTGTAAATTGATTATAGAAAAGTGATTTCAGAAAGGTATGATGATTAAAATGCTGTATGAGGGCTTTATTGATGATTAAGTTAATTAGCTAGCAAACCATGAACTTAAATGCAAATGATGTAGAAATTCTGCCCTCATAGTGTTTGTAGAAACGCCTCAAAGAAGGCTTAAAAATAGAAACTTAAAGCTTTAACACATAATTATGATGTTTCGGTATAATATGCGAAGTGAAGTCTAAAGGGAGTTCTAAACATGCCTTGAATTGAACTCTATAGGACAAGATACCGGAACGTCGAGTGGACAAGCCGGTGGTGATTCGCGGTTGAAGGGCGTGCGCTAAGGTATGTAACTTGACCTGTTACATTTAGTAGCTTTTGATGATTGTATGATATGTATTCGAATTTTAGAACAAGAATGGTTTGATCTCGTTGGTAGTCGTCATATGGGATGATTCTCTAGACGAGCTAACGGGTCAAATAAGCATGTAAAGCATGGTTAATGTTTTGGAGTATGATGAATTGCTCTTTGATATTGGTTTAGGTATAATATGTTGGAAATATGAGAATTTGATGTAATAGATTCTTAGAAAAGCGAAGTCCGAGAAATTTGGTTTGAGTAAGATAAACAAACCAAACTAAAACATAGTTTTCCAGGAACTACCGTAAATTACGGTAATACCGTAATTTACGCTAGAGGTCATGTGTTTTACGATGGTTTCCCCCTGGTTTACGGTGGACCAAGGACTTCCAGCACTCACCGTAAATTACGGTAACACCGTAATTTACGGTGGAACCTGAAATTTTCTAATTTCCTTTACATTTTAATTGATGTTAAATCATATGTTTAAGTCTTATGTGTTTAAGTCAAAACTAATGTTTTAATGGTTTTGACTCTAGGTGATTAGATGGACTTTACGGATGGAGGTCAAGCAACGTCGAAGAACCGAACACGACTTATGAAGCTTCCGCTATGTTTTAAATCTTTTGTAGTCCTTGTGTATGGGTTGTAAACACATGTTAAACAACTTTTGAAATGTTTTAAATTAGTCATTAGTTGACTAATGTTTATATTTTATAATCCTGATACTTATGAAACTCATGTTAAACTATCGTCTTTTGTATAAAATATTACTTATATTCAAGTAAAAATTTGAGGGTGTTACAAGCCGAGTATAATAAAACTTGGTTTGAGAGAATAGCCTCAATGTATTTTTTCATAGAGTTTTCCATACCCTGGATTTGGAGATGGAAACCAACAACAGGTCATACCCTGAGGGATAATATTCCCTGTCTCAAGAGAACCTCTTATACAAAGTTCTGGTCAAAAATGATAAGAGTTAATAACTCCACAAAAGAATTGGAAGGTCAAGATACAATAAACTTGATCACCAATAAAACTGAGTATTATAAAACTCAAATTGTTAAAAGACAACAAAGACAGCTTCCAAGTCCTTTTGAACAGATGACAAAAAGGATTCAAGAAAAGAAAGCAATCTCCATAGCCTCAAAGGTTGAAATGCTGGAATTATACAAAGAAGAAATGAAGAAGGAGTTAAAAAAGTTTTTTGAATCAACAACTGAAAGCTCCCCCAAAGCAATGTCAATCTCATCCACTAGTCAAGAAGGTGAGAACTGTTTCTCATGTTTAGCAGGAGAATCTCAGCCTATAGAGGAAATTCCAGAAATACGTCTGGATGATGATCTTGAAGCATATCTTCAAACGGTGGTAGAGGAATTCACCCCGAAGGAAGAATCCAAAGAAGAGAAGAAAGAAAAATAATTGAGTCAAGACACAAGGGCCCCACTCATAATAGGCATCTTTGATTTTTGAAAAAAGCAACGCCATTATACATGGCACCAAGAAAAGCAGGGCCATCATTGAAGGCATTTGGGCAATTATAGAGCCCCTTTACTTTTTCTTTACTTTTCTTTTGTCCGTTCTTTCTTTTTGATTTTGTTTGTTTCCGTTAATGCTCTAGCCTTTTGTAAAGAAAAGAATCCACTACTGCTATGGGGCCCAGTGTGCTCCCGGGTTTTGATTCCTTTCTCTGGCTATATATAGAGCTGGTGTGTTTGAAGGAGAGGCACGCAATCTTTTGCCCCTCTCTTCTCTCTCTTAATTCTGCACTTGTAAAATATTTAAAGTTTGAATAAAATCTTCCAACTTTGAAGTTCTTTCTGGTGTTCTTCAGTAAGTATTTTAATTTTGTTTTTCTTTTAATAATTATGATGGGCTAAAGCCCTTAAAGTATTGAAGCATGACTCAGTAACATCTTTTGATAACATGGTAATTATATTATAAAAAGGTTTTTCTAAAATGGTTAAAACATAAACTGGCAGGGTTAGATTTTTAAACTGGCAATTAATGGTCTTATGGCCTAAGGGAACCTTGGTCCGTGTTATCCCGTTTTTATGAATTGATAGGGAGTTTTTAGGACTGGTTGTAATCCACCTTAAGTTAATTTGACAGTTTAAAATTTGTAAAATTTATCACCTTATTTTGACGGTTTAATGTTTTGTAAAATTACCATATACGATCCTCCTCGTAATGGTATCATATATATATATATGGTAAGGTTATTGTAGAAAAGACCAAAAGTGTGAGAAAGATAAGAAAGAATATCAGCCATTAGATCTAAATTAATTGAAAAGGGTAAACAAGTAATTTTATAATTAATTCAATTAATTAAAAACTTCCCATAACCGCCACCTTAATTATAGGAAGTATATAACACCATTCATCAAGTATATAACACCATTCAGCAAGTATATAACACCATTCAGTAAGTATATAAACCATTCAGCAAGTATATAACACCATCCAGCAAGTATATAACACCATTCAGTAAGTTTATAAACCATTCAGCAAGTATATAACACCATTCAGCAAAGATATAACACCATTCAGCATTCAACAAGTATATAACACCATTCAGAAAGTATATAAACCATTCAGCAAGTATATAACACCATTCACCAAGTATATAACACCATTCACCAAGTATATAACACCATTCATTGACTAAACATCTGATCGAAACATATTTTTTCTCTATATAAGTATAGCAATATGGTACTCATATTAAAGATAAAAAAACACTTGTTATTATGGTGTAATTTAAAAAAAAAAAAAAGTTACGTATAAAAAGTTATTGACGTTTAAAAAAGACGGGGGGAAGTTACATATGCATTACCTAATTTCTAGTGGGTTTAAAAGACTATATTGCCACTAGATATTTCAAATCAGTCCAAATTAATAAAAATATTTTACAATTTGGTCTCTTTTGATCTCAACCGTTAGATCAAAATATCTTATGGTTGAGATTCTTTCTTACCATTCTCACACTTTAGGCTTTTTTTACAGGATCATCTACCTATATATATATATATATATATATGTGTGTGTGTGTGTGTGTGTGTGTGTGTGTGTGTGTGTGTAGGGGAGCGCTAAAATGAAAACCACCTCCTGTTGTAAGAATCGAGAGAACCACTTTCTAGCTATTAGATCTTCAAGATCAATGGATGAGATTAAAAGTAATTAAAAATAATATTAAATACTTTTTGTCTTATTATATCTTTAATATTTTAATTCAAAATGGAAGTTTAGTAAAATTACTCTATTTTGTCTTTTTGTCTTTATTGTTTTTTTATTAGTTTTTGTATTATTATATTAGTTTTTATTTTTTAAATATAATTTTTTTATTAAAAGCATTTTTAAATTCAAATTTTTTTAAATATTTTTTAAACTTTTTACGTCTTACGTTAAACTTTTTATGTTTTACTTTAAAAACTTTACGTTTTACGTTTTATGTTAAACTTTTTACGTTTTACATTTTACGTTAAACTTTTTACGTTTTGCGTTTTTACATTTTACGTTAAACTTTCTCTGCATGCACAAAAACCAACCATAAGCTACATAATCAAATGGTTACAGACAAGTTGCTCGAGCTAGTTAAAGCTTACCCAAAGATCCACAAAGTGACAGTGACAAGCATGGTTCCCAACATCAACCACCAGTTCCTTTTAACGAGACCCATTTGCTCCGGTTTGTTCTTTGCCATAATAGGAGCATCCTTGGTGTACTTTGTTTTAGGGGGAATTTTTGTATACGATGAGTGGAGTGACCATAAGAGAAGCCAACGCGGGGAAATAGAATTCAACAACTTTTGGGTTAGAACTAGGGTTGTTAAAAAAATCCGGATCCAAAACTAAATCCGAAATATCCGAAAAATCATATCCAAAAATTTGGATGTCCGAAAGCTGGATAATCCAAATTTTCGGATTCAGACGTGGATATCTAAAATTTCCGGATAATCGGATTATCCGATATCTGAAAACTAATAATTTTTTTAAATATATATAGTATATGAGCACTATATTTAGTTCAAAATATAGTAGAAAAATAGTAAATAATCGGATTCGGATGTGGATTTATAAAAGTTAGTTGTTTTTTACTTTGAAAATTTGAAAAATCAAACATTGGTTTAATTTTAATCTATGAATGAAACAAATTTTTTTGAATTCGGATATCCGTTTGGGGTGGATAAACTGACATGTTTCAGTCTGCAATAAAAACGAGTTTGTAGTTGTTATTATTACATCATAAACTAGATGGTTGGATCAATTCTAAAATAAAAGTCCCCTAAAGATTAAATAGATAATGATAAAAGTATCATAATAAGCATTTAATTTCTTATCAAACTAATATCAATAAAGCCCTATAATCTTCAAAATTTTCAAGAAACAAAAAAGGAAAAACTAAGTACACAAAGTTAAAATATATACACGATTCGTGTGATTGTCAATTTGTGTTAACATTCATAGAAAGAACTCAAATTTCTTAGTTGTTTTAATTTTTAAATATTACTTGTACTTGTTAAGTTGAATTATGCTCCATATCCAACGTTTTCTTACTTTTTTTTTCTTACAGTGGTCAGGGTACATTGTCACTAGAGTTTCTTGACCAAGTCCCACAGCTTGATACCCTGATAGTTCCGATAAGTGGTTTGTATATTTTTTTGTCATCTATGAATCTTATTATTAAGTTGTTTAGTTGGTTTCCTTTTTCATTTGAAGTAGAAACCTGTAGGTAGTGGTTTAACATCTGGTACAGTGATTGGAGCCAAGGCAAAGAATCCTGCCATACGGGTCTTTGTGGCTGAGCCAAAGGGAGCAGACGATGCAGCACAATCCAAAGCATGTGGTAGACTCATAACCTTGAGTCAAACAAACATAATTGCTGATGGGCTATGAGCTTCCCTCGGAAATCTTACTTTGTAATATTATCAATTTATATCTCTTCGCAACTTTAAAATTCACATACATTAAATGTGGTTTAAGATTTCACTTACATTCATAGTTATTTGAGTGTTACTGTTTTTTATGTAGGCCCGTTATACGGGATCTTGTTGATGCTGTTATAACTGTGGAAGATGCAGGGCTGGACCTATAGTATAAGTAACCCAGGCTTGGGCCTAGGGCTTCCATAAAATAGGGCATCCAATTAAAAGAAAATTTATATGCTAAGTATTAATATTAGTGCAAATTTTAGATTTGTTTTATTTCTTATACAAGCAAATCACTCTGTGTTATAGATGTGCTAGATTTTTGCTAGGTTCCAAACACGGATAAAGGAGTACCGCTTATAATAATAAAAAATGGAAAAAGGGCCCTGAAATTTCATTTCGCCTTAGGCCTCCAAAAAGATTGGAACGGCCTTGGGAAGATGAGAAGATCCTTGAAGCAACTCGATATTGTTATCGGATACTCAAGGTTGCAATTGAGCCCAGTGCTGCTATTGGGCTTGATGCGGTTCTATCCGATAACTTCAAGAAAAATCCTATGTTGAGTTGTTCTCAAAACGTTGGGATTGTGCTTTCCGGGGGCAATGCGGACCTGGACGTTTTGTTTGAATCCTGGAAGAATTGATAACTTTTGAACGTTATTTAAATAATTCTGGAGAGTAATTGTGATACCTGTTTTTGTTTATTTAATGTTTTTGTGATTCAAATCCATTGAAATATTAGTCGCATATGTTTTTCTAACCAAAAACCCCATTCTTATACCGGTTTCTTGTAGTAGTGTGTATGAATTGTTGTTTGATAATTTGTTATAATAATTCGTTTGATTTGTATTTTAGAATGTCAAAATTTGATGTATTTACATCTAAAAATTAGAAATACAGATAAACACAAACATCTATTATTTTTACTGAAAAATAATCTAATATTTTCCATTAAAGAACCGGAAAATTTACAGTATTTAATGGAAAATATTACATGTTTTGGTTCCCGGTTGTGTTTACCGATTATTTTTCGTTTACCTAACGGTTTTGATCATTTGGAATCCCTAATTATGTTCGTTACGGTCTAAATCTTTTTAACTTGAAGTTGTCAAATGACCAAAACAGAATTCAACAACTTTTGGGTTAGAACTAGGGGTGTTAAAAAAATCTGGATCCGAAACTGAATCCAAAATATCCGAACATTCGTATCCAAAAATTCGGATGTCTGAAAGCTGGATAATCCGAATTTTCGGATTCATATGTGGATTTCTAAAATTTTCGGATAATCGGATTATCCGATATCCAAAAACTAATAATTTTTTTAAATATATATAGTATATGAGCACTATATTTAATTCGAAATATAGTAAAAAGTAGTAAATAATTGGATTCGGATGTGGATTTATAAAAGTTAGTTGTTTTTACCTTTGAAAATTTGAAAAATCGAACATTGGTTTAGTTTTAATCTATGAATGAAACAAATGTTTTGATTTTTTTTTTATTTCGGATATCCGTTTGGGGTGGATAAACCGACCTGTTTCAGTGTTCGAGTTCGTAGTTATTATTACATCATAAACTAGATGATTGGATCAACTCTAAAATAAAAGTCCCCTAAAGATGAAATAGACAATGATAAAAGTATCATAATAAGCATTTAATTTCTTATCAAACTAATGTCAATAAAGCCCTATAATCTTCCACCATGAAGCTCCAAGCAGCCCCCAAATTGTCATGTTGATAAAAGCCATCAATATTCCAAGCTTAAAGAAATCCCGAAGTTTAACATAACCAACTGCAAAAAAAACACATCATAACCCACCCATACATTATATAGTTAAAAAAATCAAACATATAAAAGCATAAAATACCTCCATAATATATCGCCGCATGACCACTGCTGTAATGGGTAAGTGCACCAAAAAAGACTGTATTGTACGCCAAAAGCAAGGCAGAAAGTGTTCTAGGGACTTTAGTCGTTAGGTGCATTTTCAGGAAGGCTTGGTATAAGCTTACCCAAAGATCCACGAAGTGGCAGTGACAAGCATGGTTCCCAGCATCATCCACTCGTTCCTTTTAACGAGACCCATTTGCTCCGGTTTGTTCTTAGCCATAATAGGAGCATCCTTGGTGTACTTTGTTTTAGGGGGAATTTTTTGTATACGATGAGTGGAGTGAGCATAAGAGAAGCCAACGCGGGTAAATAGAATTCAACAACATTTGGCTTAGAACTAGGGGTGTTAAAAAATCCTGATCCGAAACTAAATCCGAAATATCCTAAAAATCGTATCCAAAAATTCGGATGTCCGAAAGCTGGATAATCCAAATTTTCGGATTCAGACGTGGATTTCTAAAATTTTTGGATAATCGGATTATCCGATATCCGAAAACTAATAACTCTTTTTTAAATATATATAGTATATGAGCACTATATTTAGTTCGAAATATAGTAAAAAAAACAGTTAGTTGTTTTTAACTTTGAAAATTTGAAAAATCGAACATTGGTTTTAGCTTTAATCTATGCACCAAACAAATTTTTTGAATTTTTTTATGAATTCGGATAACCGTTTGGGATGGATAAACTGACTTGTTTCAGCCTGCAATAAAAACGAGTTCATAGTTAACGATAAAAGTCCCCTAAAGATGAAATAGATAAACTGACCTGTTTCAGCCTGCAATAAAAACGAGTTCGTAGTTAACGATAAAAGTCCCCTAAAGATGAAATAGATAACTGACCTGTTTTAGCCTGCAATAAGAACATTGCGAACAAAGTCAATGGATTCCAAGCTGCTTTTTCACTTAAGCAGTCTTCCCAGCTCAACACTCTAAGTATCAGTACAACTGATAAGCCCATCATAGCTGCAGCCAAAGTTGAAATGTCTACCCTTTCTCTGCATCCACAAAAACCAACCATAAGCTAGATAATCAAATGGTTACAGACAAGTTGATCGAGCTAGTTAAAGCTTACCCAAAGATCCACAAAGTGACAGTGACAAGCATGGTTCCCAACATCATCCACTCGTTCCTTTTAATAAGATCCATTTGCTCCAGTTTTTTCTTAGCCATAATAGGAGCATCCTTGGTGTACTTTGTTTCAGGGGAAAATTTTGTATACAATGAGTGGAGTGGGCATAAGAGAAGCCAACGCGGGGAAACATAATTCAACAACTTTTGGGTTAGAACTAGGGGTGTTAAAAAAATTCAGATCCGAAACTGAATCCGAAATATCCGAAAATTCGTATCGAAAAATTCAGATGACCGAAAACTGGATAATCCGAATTTTCGGATTCAGATGTGGATTTCTAAAATTTTGATTATTTGATATCTCTGAAAACTAATATTTTTTTAAATATATATAGTATATGAGCACTATATTTAGTTTGAAATATAGTAAAAAATAGTAAATAATCGGATTCGGATGTGGATTTATAAAAGTTCGTTGTTATTAACTTTGAAAATTTGAAAAATCCTAACATTGGTTTAGCTTTAATCTATGCAAGAAACAAAATTTTTCACTTTTTTATGAATTCGGATATCCGTTTTGGATGGAGCTGTAGAGCATAGAGTTGTAGCGCAGCTAGATGCATGTCGATCCAGGGTGTACTTTGTTCAGGGGGAAATTTTGTATACGATGAGTGGAGTGAGCATAAGAGAAGCCAACGCGGGGAAACAGGAAACTCTATTCAGTCGTATTGAAACAATATAGTATTTTAATTTAAACGGTATAGTATGAAAACAGTGTAATATATTCAAACCGTACCCGGGTATTTCAAAATAATTAACGTTATAAAAATTTAAAACTGCTATAATATTTTAATTTAAACGGTATAGTATGGAAACACGGTATAATATATTTGAACTATACCTGAGTAATTTAATAAAACTAATGGTATGAAAATCTTAAACGGTATAATATTTGAATTGCACCGAGACTTGGTATAATAATTTAATTTAAACGAAATAGTACTAAAATAGTATAATATATTCGAACCATACCCGGATATCTCAAAATATTTAATGGTTTTAATTTAAACGGTATGGTATGGAAACGGTATAATATATTCGAACCGTACACAAGTATTTAAAAATAATTAACGGTATGATATTTAAACATTTATAGCATTCTAACCGCACTAGATATGGTATAATAATTTAATTTAAATGATAACAATATAACATATTCGAACCATATATACGTTTAAAAAAATAACGGTATATAATATTAATGGTATAATATTAACGGTTATATATTTTAAGCGATTTACGTTGGAACCGGGTGAGAATTTATACCACAAATTCATCAAAATAACCAAACAAAATTCTGATGGGTTATCTACGATGTGTATAGCTCTATACGCAGCGTATATAAACCCTGGTTGTTTGTGCCAATGATTGTTGGGCAAGCTCTGAATTCTATGCAACTTATACGCTGCGTATAGCTCTATACGCTGCGTATAGCTCTATACGCTGCGTATAGCTCTATACGCAGCGTATAAGTGTAACCCTATTTGCTGCGTATAGAGTTATACTCAGTGTATATAAACACTAAATGTGCAAATAGGCAGCCTTGGTGTGTGAATAGTTTCAGCCTTGAATAAAATTGACTCCATTAAAGTGTGTAACGTATGTATGATGATTAGTGTGAGTCTCTACCGTATATTCGATGTTTGTGCTACTAGGTTAAAAGATCAAAGAGGAAAGGGACAACAATAATAATAATCAGTGGCGCAGGATATGAGGGGCCGGGGGGGGCGCCCAACCCCCCGAACTTTTTGCGAAGTAGTGTTACGTATCTATTTTTCGTATAGAAATTTTTAGGTTTATATGTATTCACCCCCCCGGTTTAAAAAAAAATTAGGTATATATTTTTTTGGACCCCCCGGTTTAATTTTTTTTTTTGGTATATACGTTTTCGACCCCTCCTGTTTTATAAAAAAAAAATTATTAGTTAAACATGTTGCTGACTTTCTGCCATCCAGTCAAAAAAACCCAAAAAAAAAACCATTCTAACTTAGTCCATTACTTAAAAGCCCAAACTTAGCCCATTATAACTTGAAGTCTTTAATAGCCCATTAGTTAAACACTTAAACATCACTTGCTGGTTGCTGCTGCTAATCGGACAGAAGAAAAAAAACTGCTTTAGCTTGCTGTTGCTGCGAACTGGAGAGTGGAGCTCGAGGAGAAGAGAAGAAAAAAACGCAGCGGCTGTGGGCAGTGGGCTGTCTTCTTCGTTCGACTAATCGACTTCGAGGAGACGAGGTATGTGTTTTTTTTTTATCTTTAGGTTTAAATTAGGGCTTAATTTATGTGATTTAGGTTTAAATTAGGGATGAAATTGGACCGATTTTTTGCCATAAACTTGTTGAAATTAGGGATTTAGGGGTGAAATTAGGCTATAACCATGCTAGATATTAGAAAAAGGAAATGCCTTGTTGATGGTTAATTAGGCTGTAACCATGATTTTGTTAACTTGTTGAAATAAATTAGGGATTTAACTTGTGTTGTTGACTTGTTTCTTGTTAGATTACGCTATGGGGAAAAACAAAATCATAACTTCTTTTTTTAAAAGAAAGAATGAAGAACAAGTTGATGGAAACAATGAGATTAAACGGCAAAAAGCTTCAACAAGCGAACCGGTTAATGAAGCGAATAATGAACCGGTTTATGAAGCGAATAATGAACCGGTTAATGAAGCGAATAATGAACCGAATAATGAACCGGTTAATGAAGCGAATCAAAACATTCCTCAAAATCCGATTAACATTAATGAAGTGGATGCTAGTAGTCTAGAAAGAGATCCCGCTAAGCGACTTGAAATGTGGAAATATCCGGTTAATATAAGGGAGCAAGTAAGACTCGACTTCGCAATAAGATGTCAGATCAGTATCTAGCAAACAGTATGGTGATTTACATAGAAAAGGAGATTGCTGAGAGCTTTGATTCGGAGTCCATAATTGACGAATTCAAAAATCTTAAAGGAAGACGAGCAGAACTATAATTCTTCATCCAGGAGAACCGGCCACCGGGTACCCACCTTCCTCTTCTTTTTAATGTTTTCGTGTCTTTGTTCAATTGTTTGTTAAACAATGTTTACGTTTTAATGTTTGAGAACGTATTTTATTTGATATTAATATTTGACCCGATCCGACCCGAATCGAATCACCGACATCCGACCCAAACATAGAATTTTTTTTAGGTCCGGTACCTTCCACCCCCCCGAACATTTTTTTCAAGCTTCGCCACTGATAATAATAATCAAAACATCATGCTTTTAATTGCTTAAAGGTCTTTCAAGTTTCTAGTAACAAACAAAAGAGGTTTCACAATTACCCTCCAGAGTTATTTAAATAAGGTTCACAAGTCGTCAATTTTTCCAGGATTCAAACAGAACGCCCAGGTCCGCATTTCCCCCAGAAAGCACAATCCCAATGTTTCGAGAACAACTCAAAATAGGATTTTTCTTGAAGTTATCGGATAGAACCGCAGCAAGCCCTATAGCAGCACTGGGCTCAATTGCAACCTTGAGTATCTGATAACAATATCGAGTTGCTTCAACAATGTCCTTATCTTCCACGGTTATAACGGCATCAACGAGATCCCGTACAATGGGCCTACATAAAAATAGTAGCACTCAAATGTTAAACATGAGTCTAATTTGAACAATAAACCAGATGCAACAATAAGGCGTTTAAGTGATTATTTTACTAATGCCTTTTCAAGTGGTTGATAACCAATTTCTAGTGTTTTGAGTATAGTGAGACTGGTTTTGTTTTATTTGATCATGTAGGGAAAAATAACTATGAATATAAGTGAAACAGGTAAACCACATTTAATGTACGTTTTAAAGCGGTGAAGAAATATAAAGATAATATTACCAAGTAAGATCTCCAAGGGAAGCTCGAAGTCCATCAGCAATTGTGTTTGTTTGACTCAAGGTTACGAGTCTACCGCATGCTTTGGATTGTGCTGCATCGTCTGCTCCTTTTGGCTCAGCCGCAAAGACCCGTATGGCAGGATTCTTTGCCTTGGCTCCAAGCACCGTACCTGATGTTAAACCACCACCTACAAGTTTCTACTTCAAATGAAAAAAGAAACCAACTAAACAACTTATTAATAAGATTCATAGATGATAGAAGACTATACAAACCACTTATTGGAACTATCAGGGTATCAAGCTTTGGGACCTGCTCAAGAAACTCGAGTGCTAATGTACCCTGACCACTGTAGAAAAAAAATAAGAAAACATTGGATATGGAGCATAATTCAACTTAAAAAGTGAGTTCTTTCTGTGAATATTAACACAAATGCACCTATTCGCATGAACAAGTGATCTCAATAGAAAATGGAAATGTAATTGCCATAGAACTTTATAATTGACTGGTAGCTTCTTGACAAATCCACTAGTTCAAAGATTTAATCACTTAAAGTTCAAATAAATTATACCTTATTATACGAGCATCATTAGAAGAAGGAATGAGAACAGCTCCCCTCTCGAGTGATACCTTTATTGCTGTCTCTTCTCTAGATTTCATGTTTGACTCACTAAATATAACCTGACCCCCGTAACGTTTGACATTCTCTACTTTGCATTTTGGTGCGTTCTTTGGCACCACGACATATGCGGGGATTCCACGAATTTGTGCAGCCAACGACAATGCCGCAGCATGGTTGCCACTAAATATAAAAAAATTAAAAGAGAATGAAGTTCCAAAATCATAACATTAAGCTTCTTAGTGAAACGAAAAAAGAACTCAAACAGATGCTTAAATGAGTGATTTTGGATTAGTGATGATGTTTTTCCATTTAGATCTGCACAATTTGCCCAAAATCAATAATGCTTACGTACGTTATTGTCTTGCCATCTCCACAAGATTGATGGTTAGTTTGCAAAAACGTGTTAATTTAAAAAGTCAATACGATAAGCATGTCAAACTATATATATATATATATATCTTCAGGTTTTAAAAGTTAACAAAATGGTTATAAAAGTGTTCTAATTATGTCACTCGTATCGTTTTTGTCCCAATTAGATACCTTAACATTTAAGTCGAGTCATATCTTTTTTCCATGTGTCAAGAAAAAAATGAAGCATAAGACGCCAGGGTCGGATTATTTTAATAAATAAAATTATATTTATTAAAAAGAAAAACACTTTAATTACATTAAAAAAAAAAAAAAAAAACAAGTTAAAATCCACGTTATCACTCCACGTTAGCATCAAATAAAAAGGAAAAAAAGAAACAAAAATCTACATTACCACGGTCATCTATGAAATGGATGAAAAAATCATTAATTTTAATGAAAAATGAATGTTAAGTGACCTGATTGGAACACTTTTAAAACTTAAACCATAAACCCATGTATGTAGCATTAACTATAAACCATAAACCCATATTGATCCTTTAGTATGTGTGACCTCAATTGGAAAAGTACACCTATCTTACCTGCTGTGTGTTACAACTCCTTTTGCTGCTTCTTCTTCATCAAGAGACAAGACAGCGTTTAATGCACCTCTGAATTTAAAAGCTCCACTGATAACCATCAACAAAAATACGTTAAAATTACATGTTCATTTCACCACCTCTAGATCGATAAAGATAACGTAGAAGACTTCTCTTACCTCTTTTGAAAGCATTCACACTTGAAATATAGTGATTTCCCAGCAATGGAATTTAGGGACGCTGAAGACAAGACCGGAGTTACCTGAATATGGGCCTTGATTACATCTTGCGCTTTGGTTATGGAGTCGATATCAGCGGCATATTTGTAACCTCCCATGGTGAGTTTTCGTTTAACACAGGATCAATAACTTCAGTTACTGCAACCAAAAAAAGATATAATGTGAGAAGCTAACATTATACTCAAAACACTTCTCTTCAATTTTGATATCGGTACTGTAATCTCATCCCATTTTCCCACTAAAAGATTTTTAGTGGATTACCTTAGGTTGTAGAAGGGAATCACAAAATAGGTCGAAGAAGGTCAGTGGTGAGCAAAAACGTGTAGGGAGTAACCATATATATAAGGGATTTAAATTTAAATTTCCATATAAAAAAATATATATTGACACATGTTAAACGTTTATAAAGGGAAGGTGAATAAATTCAATATATGGCCTCATTATTGCCACTTTCCAAAAATATGTTTCTCAATAAGGCGTCATTTAGAAAACGCTGCCTCCCCATAATGCCTTTTTAACGCCATAGTGTGATGGTTTTTGAAGCGTTTTTTGGTGTGATCAAATATTGAAATGGCCACTAGGTGTGGTCTTAGTGTAGGCTTATTATATAATTGTGTTTGAGATTTATTCACCTTAGAATGCGTAAACCCGAAACCCGACATATTTGGGACGGGTTTGGGTTGGTTAATCGGATTTTGGACGGGTTTGGGATTCGGTGATATATCCATTACCCGACCCGATTAGCCGATAAAGTGTACCCGTTTACCCAATTGTATACTCAATGTATGATACATCCATTTTTTATACATATATGTATTTTATTCCGTATATATTGTAGACATTTGATACATTTTTATTCTGATATAATACTAAATATAAAAAATAATTAGTACACTACAAGAAATTCAAGCATTAGAGGCGACATTTTAGCGGCGTCTAAAAGTCGCCGCTAAACGTCTTGATCCGGGACACGGGTTTTGCAATTGATCTGGGCCGTTGTTTACTTAACAGTTCGAATGACTACGGTTTATCCTTGAATAAAACATGTGTAAAAAGCTCACAACCAGTTTAGCGGCATTTTTTCCTCCAAGATCTGCACACACCACAACTCATCATCTCCACCGTCGCACCGTCGCACAACCTTGAGTCTGCCGGAGCACTGCCGCACCGCCTTCACTCTGCCGGAGCACCTCCATCTCGCTTGATTTTCTGACGCCACTTCGAAAACGGTATGAATATTCCAAATTGCTTTGTAAATTCAGTTGTTATGTTAGTAATTTGAGTAGATCTGTTGTTGATTTCATGATGTTTGACTGTTTTTAGTCAAATACAAGTATGGTTAGGGTTGTAGGTCTGGGTGCGGGTTGGGTTGGGCTTTTTTTTTCAGAACACAAGGGTTGGGTTAGGTTATATATACATGGCAGTAGATGTATTTCCAGTAGGTACCTAAGAGAAGTTTAGATTAAGAGAAGTAGAGGTGCACAAATCGGGTTTTTGGCTCAAACGGGTTCTGTTGAAACCTTGTGGGGTTAGCTCAAAGAAAGTCAAACCCGGTTTTTGGTGAAATAGGTTCGGGTTCTGACCTGGCTTTTTAGGGGAAAGGCTCGGGTTTAACCGATTTGAAATCAGGTACTGGTTTGGTTCAGGTTTGACCGGCTTGAAATTGGGTAATGTTTTTTACCCAATCTTCGTGAAAACATAATGTTCATTTGATATTTTAACATATAATAAAGAAAACAGTAATGAAATTGGGTAATGTTTTGACCGGTTTGTTTTGTTTTCATTTTTTCAACCTTTCATACTTTTTGAAGTTGGGTTTTAAGCGGATTATCGATAACATTTTTAATGATTAGTATGAGTGTGACAAATAAATAATATAATGTATTAAAATTAACATTATTATAACTAACCATGTAAAATAGAAACGGAAAAAACAAAAAAAATATAAAAGTTTTTTTTTCTAAATAGTTAAACGAGTTAATGGGTCAACCTGAACCCGACCCGTTTTTAATACGGGTCAACCTGAACCCGACCCGTTTTTTTAAACGGGTTGTGTTAGTCGACCCAAACCTCTTTTTTCGTGTCGGGTTGACGGGTCATGTCAAGAATTGCCGCCCCTAGGTATACTCAACTGGTAACTCTTTTAGATTAACGGGTTTACTCGAAACCCACGGGTATACCCGATAGGTATTTACCCGCTAGAAACTGACGGGTTTTGGGACAAGCTTATCTAACAGGGTTTAGGGTTGGGATTACCTAAACCGGTCCCAAACCCGACGATGCGTAAAACTCTAATAATTATTTTTTATAACCGATTTGCAGTTATACCCATAAACTTTAATAATTTTATCATACGAAAGTCTAAAAATATTGTTTTTCTATATACAATATATGTTTCGGCCCAGACTTTAATAGAGTTATTATAAATTTAATAAAGTTTAACTTTTTTCTTTTTTAACAAACATTTGTTCTTTTGTCATTTTTATAAGTTCAATTCGGTTTTTATTTTACTCATTATTTATTTAACTTATTATTATTAAAGCTAACTTTTTACTAGGGATGAGCACAATGCCCGTTCGATACCAAACCGGTACCGAAAAAGCAGGAAAAGTGGGTATCATACAGGTACATAATAAAGGAAATATGATTTAAAAACAAAAAAAAATGATAAAAATATGGTTTAAAAAAAGTAAAATAACAAATAAAATATGTGAAAACTTAAAAGTAAATATAATAGTTTAGCATCATATTGTTTTATGACACCAAATGAATACTGTATTTTGAATACAACTCTACTTTTAATAAAACTTGTACCAGATTGTCAAGGGGAGAAAATGAAACACAACTATATACTTAAGTTTTTAGAAAAAAAAAAATTAATGAATATAATTTATTAGAGAAATTTCAAATTACGTAATAAAGGAAATATTATTTAAAAACAAAAAAAAAGTAAATGAAAAAAAATATGGTTTAAAAAAGTAAAATATGTGAAAACTAAAAGTAAATATAATAATAAACTATTATAATATTAAACAATAATATATTAAAAAGCTATATATTTTTATAAAAGTAAGATCACTATTCATGTTCCTTTAAAAAATAACGAATATTATTACAGAAAGAGTAAATTACCGTTTTGATTCCTGTATTTTAACCGGTTTAAGCATTTCAGTCCAAAAAAGAATCTTTTGACATATCAGACCATAAGATTGTATTTTATAAAGGTTTTGTCCCCTAACGTTAACCATGTTACATTTTTTCTAGTTAAGCCTATGGGAATTATGGTCCTTTTATAGCTTAGGGTCGTTTATGTAAGTTATAAAGTTCTTTCAGCATTTTTATTTGTGTAATTACTTATTTTTTATTTCTTTATTTCATGATTATTATTTAAAAAATACGTTTTAAATATACAAATAAATACATATTTCTCTAACAATTTGTTTTTTTATAAATGTCGGTTTTAAAAACATCTGTTTTTTTACCTTTTTAAAATCGTCTATCATTTTTTTTTCTTTTTAATCTATTTTTTTCTTAAATCGTTTTTTATAAGTCTTTCGTTTTTTTTAAATTGAACAGTTCACTTTTTACCGTTCTTTTTAAAGGCATATGTTTTTTAATGAACGAATTTCGAACAAATGAAAAAATGGTTAGAGCTTATTTTTTTTAAATGAACGACTTTAAAAAATGAATTGTTTAAAAAACATATGGTTTTAAAACCACGCCAAACCCAAAACGCCATTTATTTGTGACAGTTCTTGTAGTTTCAAAATAAGAAAGAGACTGATGAGACTGAAGATTTAGATCATAAATTGCTTATATTTGTTTTTTTTTAATTTTCTTTTTCTGTTGTTTGTTATGTAATTTCAGCTAAGAACAACAATACATTAATTCTGTAATGTAAAATATAATAAAACGCCAAACGGGCAAATGCTTGTGAAACGCCATCATGCCATAAAACGCCCAAAAACTACCAAACTATAATAAAATTACTTTGGACAAGTACTATTATAATAAATCTAAAAAAATGGTTAAAACAATGTGCAAAGAGAATAAAAAAAAGTGTCATCTTTATCCAAACGCCATTGGAAAAGAAAACGCCATTATTACAGCCGTAAAGATGGGACGTGTTACAGCCATAAACAAATCTGAAACAAAACACAGTAACTGCAAAACAGTAAAATGAAACGACGGAAACAAAATTACTAACATTTATTATATTGAAAGCCAAATACTTGGGGAATTGAATTTATTTATCTTTTTCAAAACGCCATAATTACCTGTCACTGCGCGGGAAAAAAAGTAATTTATAAAAGTAGACCATGAGAACACAACTCAAACACGCCAAAACATTGTCTAAAACGCCACATATTGTCCAAAACGCCAAAAACTTAAAAAATGGCTAAGGTTATTGCATGGAAGTTTGAAAGGTCGGAGAGAAAATTCATCCTGAAGTTCTCTGATAGGAGAACGGTGAAGGTAAGGACAATCAAAGCCATACTTGGTATGTCTGTAGGGGTTCAGAGGGATCCCCTTGGGGTTCCAAGAGCCAATGATTGTGAAAGAACTCGAACAGTAATAAGAATATTGGAGAGAAAATTTCAGGCAGATGATGATGATGATGATATTGACGATACTCCTCTACCAACAGTTAGCAGTTGGGTGGTGCATGAAGAATCAAGAACGGTTGAAGTGACTTATCAACACAGGGTGAAATATTCATTGCCGATGGAGGAAATGTTGAAGACAGAGAGGCTACATCTGCTTGAACGACTCTGTGATTTAGCATCTTCGAACGGTGCAAAGTCCAGGGTTGCAATAATATTCAAGTATAGGCTGCAGCAAAGAAGAGACGAAATGATGGCGTTATACACACATCTAAAACTTGATGATGATGAATCTGAAGAAAGTGAGAAACAAAACGATGGGTACAACTCTGATGTAATCCCATCCATAGAAAACTATTAGTTTATTTTAATTTCGTATTGTTGTAATCTTATAAAATATTAATCAATGGTAATCAATTATTAACAAACGCCACGAACACTAAAAAGTGACCTGGAAAACGCCATAACGCCAAAAAAAAATAACTGTGTGGCACAAAAAGAATGAATTCAACGAGACTGTCACAGCCCGATATTTCCACGTATTACCGGTGGGCCCGGTGGGGAGTATCGTGACGTAGTTGATATCATTATAGTCAAACAACACAATTTTAAATGCACAGCGGAAGCAAAAGATAGATTTATTTCAACTGAATAAAATTTTAATATTAAGTATCACAACGTAGTTGAAACAGATCCACAGGCGGATCAAATAAAAAGGAAACATAGTTCATCAGACTTTATTGCATCCAAGCTTGCGAGACTCTTAATGATGCTAAGGAGAGGCCAGCCTATTACGCTTAGTACCTGCACTTAACCTTTTTGGGAAAATACGCCAGTTTACACTGGTAAATACAATTAACTGACTCATTTTGAAAAGGTTTAGAAAATTGATTTGAATGCAAAAGGCACAAAATATTTTATAACTTGGGATAATTATTTATATATAAACTTGTAAAAGATTTACATGTTTCTTATGCGTTCAGTAGCCCGGGTTGACACCGAGTTAGAGCTTAATAGACACACCACATGATATAGTCCCGCGGCGGGTTATTCCTGAAACCGGCGGTTATACCTTATTATTTATATATGCACTAACGGGTGTACGCCTACACCCGTGTGCTTAGGTCGTGGCCATTTCGTAAAATGATGGCAAGGATATCCGGGACATGGTCATTAACCCGCCAAAGGCTTTAAGCAAACAAAACAATTTAAACGGGACATTTCAATAAATTAAAGTTCATACAATAAAAAATTCAATGCCCGACCAAGCGGTATTTTATATACCGTACCCCAAGCCCGTATAGGGAAAATAAGTTAAAAGTATTTACCTTAGCAAGTATTAATCACAAATAGCAAGTGCGTGTAGCTTTTACCGGGTCTCCTATTCTGGAATAAAGGTTTTTAATAACCTATTAGATTCCTAACGGGTCTTTAATTAAGCCTAAACTTAGACCGGTTAGTTTTAAAAGAAGATACGGTTCAAACGCACGATTAAGCGAAGACCGGAATAGAATGTGATTTAGACCCGACAAGTTTGAAGACTTGTATAATATAGGTAAACTAAACACATTCTGGATTTTGAGACAAAAATGATAAGGTTTGACCCGTTTCGGTCAACTTATGCAAACTAGTTACATAACCCGAACCGAACGCGCAAGATGCGTAACGGGTAACCAAATGAGTCATATACAGGTTTTCTAAGTTAATATGCCTTAAATATGTTGTGAAATCAGTAGGATATCTTCTATTATGCCCGAAATGAATTTAAACTCAAACTATGCCTCATAGGGGCATTTTGGTCATTTTAAGGGTTATAAAAGAGTTTAAATAATAATCTGAGTTACTGGTCTGATATAATCAGCAAAAATACTTAATTTAATAAGTTATAACAGTAGGGTGTTACATATATGTAAAATTTATCATTTAAAACCAAACTATGCACCTTAGGGGCATTTTGGTAATTTCACAAAGGCTTAAAAGGTCAAAACTGGAAATTTGAGTTTAAAACTTTTGCTTACTGTTAGTATATAAAAATTTACTGAAAATATCAGTAGGCATCAAACCTTATATGTTTAAAATAGTTTTAATACATAGTATGCGTTAAAACGCTTAAAAAGGCGATTTTGAGCTATTTCCGGGTTTTTAAAGGAACGCTGATATTTTTATTATTCCAGAAGGCTGAAAATTTTTTATTTATCATATTAGATCAGTAGAAAAAGGTTTGGTATTAAAATAATTTGTAAAACTCATTTTATAGCCCAAAAGGGCAAAACCGGCAATTACCGAATCATGCATAGAACTCTATGTTATGCTCAGCCTAAAATTAAATAAAAATCTTCAAAAATCCCAAAATATTATATTACATCAGTGGGTAAAAAGTTTGGTATCAAAAATCGGGTTTAGATAGGCTATATGCTAATTACGTCTTTTATTTAATAAAAAGCTTTCTAATTACGCTAATGAGCATAACTCCTAATCTAGAGCTCAAACTGGTGTCAAATTTTAGGGAAAAGTTTATAAATCAGTAACTAAGGTTTCTATTCCTTTACATTTTCAAAAATCACGTTTTAAGGTCATATGGGCATAATAGTCAACATTTAAGCATTTAACGGAAACATGCATATGAATCGGATAACTAATGAACCAAGTTGTATAATCTCAGAGAGTTATACTAACATGAAACCTGGTCCAAATAAAGCTCTAAGGCAATTCTAAAACATGCTTAAATGGGTCAGAACTGAAAGTCAAAGCAAAAGTCAAATTATGCGACTTTCGGTTCCGATCCGAGTCTATACTAAAAATTGTCGGGTTGAACATGTTTAGACATGTTCTTACATTAATTACCAAGTTATATTAGTGATAAAACAGGTTGCATGGGTTCTACATTGCTAATTATGCATTAATTTGAAAATAAGCTTTATGTTGACTTTTTAAGATTAACTTTGACCCGACAATTGACCTAGTTAGAGTGGGAATCAGAGGGTGCCCTTTTAAGGGTTTATTGCCCACATAATTACCAACTCATAGGTACTTTCAATTCGAAATTGACTGGACAATTATTGATTAATCACGAAGTCAATCTCTAATTACGACGGTTTGACTTTAAGCTAATTAACTAAGCTAAACTGAATTAAGAAAGGTTAAGGACACTTACAAGAGTCCTAAGCTCGACTAGGGATCCTAAGAAAGCTTGTTGCTGATCAGGGGAGCTCCAGAAATGAAGTTGTGAAGCTTGCAAATGTATGAACTCAAAGTTGCAACTAAAGGGCTCCTTATATATGCATTTTGATCACTTAGGATCATGCCAAAGAGGTCTACAATTGTTTCCAGATCAAGACAAGTGCCCCCTATGCATGTAAATCCGTTTGTGCAGCCCCTGGTATCATTTTACAGGTCCTAGAGGCGGTTACACAGCTGAAACTGGCAGCTGCCAACAAATTTTGTCGTTGGCACTCTCACGCGGGCCGCGTAAGCCCATAGGGCCATCGTACGCGGGCCGCCTGGCCTCCCATAACCAGCCAAACAAGTTTCACTTAATTATATTTCAGCCCCTGGTCCTTTCTAACGTGGTTTTAAGTCTTGTTCTTGCATTTTTGGCCCTTTAACCTTACTTTTAAGGGCTCCAAGACATATACAAACATCGTTAAGTCCTCGGTTAACTTTATGATCACCCGTAAGGCCTTAGAATTCAATGTTGACGCTTTTAACCCCTCGTATACGAATATTGTCATAACTTTCTCATACGATAACGAAACTTGGTGAAATTTTTACCACATATTCTAGTGAGTATAATTTATCGTTACAAAGCTTCGGGTTTGCTAAAAGGTCACTCAGAGGTGTACTTTAAACATGTTGACACATTTAACCCCAGTAGTTTGTAATCTCTCACTTTCTTCCACACTTAGCTTCGTATGATCCATGATTTATTCGTTTAAGGACATAAACATCGTGTAGGGTTATTGTAAAGTATATTTATCCATTGTTGACACTTTGAACCCTTATATTCACATACTTTCTTTGTTTGTCATCTTTAGTCCCTCTAAAGTAATCTTTTACACGTTTAAAGCTCATGACACGTGTCGATACATTATTGGACATAAATTTTCGAGGTGTTACATCCTTACCCCCTTAAAAGAAATCTCGACCTCGAGATTTACTGAAACAAATAAGGGTACTTTTCTTTCATTGTGGATTCTACCTCCCACGTGTACTCGGGACCTCTACGAGCATCCCATTTAACCTTTACAATCGGCACTTGCTTCCTTCGAAGCTTCTTGAGCTGTTGATCCTAGATCGACAAGGGTTTTTCCACAAATTTCAAGCTCTCGTCTATATGCACATCCGTATGTGGCATAACTAGCGACTCATCAGCTAGATATTTCTTTAGATTGCAGACGTGGAATACATTGTGAATACTACTGAGCTCTTCAGGCAAGTTTAACTTATAAGCCACTGATCCGACACATTCGATGATCTCAAATGGTCCTATGTACCTTGGGCTTAACTTACCTTTCTTACCAAATCGCATCACTCCCTTCCAGGGTGATACTTTAAGTAAAAGCTTATCACCAACCTCAAACTTTAGAGGTTTACGCCTTAAGTCTGCGTAGCTTTTTTGCCTCTCTATGGCAGCTTTGAGACGATCTCTTATCTGAACAATCTTGTTTGTCGTCTCCAGGACTATATCAGGTCCTGTTAGTTGGACATCTCCAACTTCTGCCCAGCAAACGGGCGTTCAGCACTTTCTTCCATACAAAGTTTCAAATGGCGCAGCCTGAATGCTTGTATGGTAGCTATTGTTATAGGAGAACTCAATCAATGGCAGGTGGTTATCCCAATTACCACCTAAGTCAATCACACATGCACGAAGCATGTCTTCCAAAGTTTGGATGGTACGCTCACTCTGCCCATCCGTCTGAGGATGGTAAGCCGTACTAAAATTTAAGCGCGTGCCCAAAGATTGTTGGAAACTTTTCCAAAAATGTGATGTGTATCTAGTATCTCTGTCAGAGATAATAGACACTGGTACGCCATGCAGAGATACAATCTTATCTACGTACAATTGGGCTAACATATCGGAGCTATAAGTCTCCTTAATGGGTAAGAAATGTGCTGACTTAGTCAGTCTATCTACTATGACCCATATAGTATCATTTCCTTTCCTTGTCTTTGGCAACTTGGTGATGAAATCCATCGTCACCATCTCCCACTTCCAGGTGGGGAGTTCAGGCTGTTGTAGCAAACCTGACAGTTTCTGATGTTCAGCTTTGACTTGAGCGCACGTCAAACATTTGGTTACATAGGTAGCTATAGACTTCTTCAAGCCTATCCACCAATAATTTGCCTTTAGATCCTGGTACATCTTATCAGCTCCAGGATGAACGGAGTACTTAGAACTGTGGGCTTCCTGGAGGATAACATCCCGAAGTCCTCCATAAATTGGGACCCATATTCGTCCATTTAACCTCAGAATTCCGTCCTTGCCATAGGATAACTGTTCTTCAGTTACTCCTAGCTTTTCATTTGGATAGTTAGCTTCTAGTACAGCTTTCTTCTGTGCAGCTAACAACCTTTCAATCAAACTATTCTTTAACTCAATGCTCTTGCCATTGATTCTTATAGGCTTCACTCTTTCCTTTCTACTTAAGGCATCGGCAACCACATTTGCCTTGCCTGGATGGTATCTTATCTCACAGTCATAATCATTCAAAGTTTCCATCCATCGTCGCTGCCTCATGTTCAAATCCTTCTGATTGAATAGATGTTGTAGGCTTTTGTGATCAGAGTAGATCACACACTTAGTTCCATACAAGTAGTGTCTCCATAGTTTTAGTGCAAATACAACGGCACCCAACTCCAAGTCATGGGTGGTATAATTGTTTTCGTGCACTTTTAACTGTCGAGAAGCATAGGCAATAACTTTGCCTTTCTGCATAAGCACGCATCCCATACCTGTGTGCGATGCATCACAATATGTCAATATACCACAAATTCATCAATTCCATCTGGCAACGTCAGTACTGGAGCGTTGCTCAATTTCTGCTTAAGAATGTCAAAGGATTCCTGCTGCTTATTACCCCAGTCAAACTTAATGTTCTTACGGGTTAATGAAGTTAGGGGTGCAGCAATCCTTGAGAAGTTTTCTATAAATTGCCTATAATATCCTGCTAAACCTAGAAAGCTACGAATCTCTGTTGGCGTCTTTGGCTCTTGCCAATTCATGACAGCTTCAACTTTGGCGGGATCTACTTGGATACCACGCTCACTAACAACATGTCCAAGGAATTGGACTTCACGAAGCCAGAATTCACACTTCGAAAACTTGGCATAGAGCTTTTCTTGATGAAGCAGTTTCAGAATGCATCGAAGATGCTTCTCATGGTCAGCCTGGCTCTTTGAGTAAATGAGAATGTCATCGATGAAAACGATAACAAATTTATCCAAGTAAGGCTTGCAGACGCGATTCATGAGATCCATGAATGTGGCAGGTGCATTAGTGAGCCCAAAAGGCATCACTAGGAACTCGTAATGACCATAACAGGTCCTAAATGCAGTTTTGTGTACATCTTCATCTTTAACCGTCAGCTGATGATAGCCTGACCTCAAGTCAATCTTAGAGAAGTAACTTGCTCCTTGTAGTTGATCGACCAAATCGTCCAGAATTCACACTTCGAAAACTTGGCATAGAGCTTTTCTTGATGAAGCAGTTTCAGAATGCATCGAAGATGCTTCTCATGGTCAGCCTGGCTCTTTGAGTAAATGAGAATGTCATCGATGAAAACGATGACAAATTTATCCAAGTAAGGCTTACAGACGCGATTCATGAGATCCATGAATGTGGCAGGTGCATTAGTGAGCCCAAAAGGCATCACTAGGAACTCGTAATGACCATAACGGGTCCTAAATGCAGTTTTGTGTACATCTTCATCTTTAACCTTCAGCTGATGATAGCCTGACCTCAAGTCAATCTTAGAGAAGTAACTTGCCCCTTGTAGTTGATCGACCAAATCGTCGATCCTGGGCAATGGATATCTATTCTTGATAGTGACCTTGTTAAGCTCGTGATAGTCGATGCACAGACGCATCGACCAATCCTTCTTCTTCACAAACAGGATTGGTGCTCCCCATGGAGATGAAATAGGATGAATGAAACCTTTTGCCAACAACTCGTCTAGTTGAGTCCTTAACTCTTTCATCTCTGTTGGTGCCAACCTGTAAGGTGCCCTCGCAACAGGTGCTGCTCCTGGAATAATGTCAATTCTGAATTCTACTTGCCTATCTAGTGGCAAACCAGGTAGTTCTTCGGGGAAAACTTCTGGGAACTCAGAAATGTTGGGGATATCTTCAATTTTGGGCTTCTTCTCATCAACAGTTACCTGTGCCATATAAATGACACAACCCTTCTTCAGACATCTGGATGCCTTGAGCATAGACACCTGCTCAGGCAGTCCATACTGGGTATCTCCCTGAATGGTATGTGGCTCACCAGACGGAGTCTTGACCACTACTTGCTTCTTGTTGTAAACAATTTGGGTCTGGTTACGAGATAACTAGTCCATGCCTATAACTATATCGAAACCGGCTAACTTCAAAGGAAGTAAGGATAAAGGAAATGAGTGGTTCCTAATGGATATGAAACATCCATCTAACACGGTTGATGCGGTTTCTATGGTGCCATCGGCTAATTCAACCTCATATTTTATGCTTAGGGTTCTAACAGGTAGGTTTAACAACTTACAAAACTTATCATCAACAAATGACTTATCTGCTCCAGAATCAAATAGTACCCTTGCATAAACATCATTAATAAGGAAGGTACCTGTTATGACATTATCATTCTGGATCGCCTCCTGTGCGTTCATCTGGAAGACCCTCGCATTTGTCTTTTTCCCTTCCTCGGCTTTCTTAGCAAACTTTGGGCAGTTGGACTTGATATGCCCCTTTTCATTGCAACTATAGCACGTAGCATCCTTGATTTTCTTACAGTCTAAGGTCTTGTGCTCATAAGATTTACAAATCAAACAAGGACTTGGCTGCGACTGGGATCTCGACTCGAATCTGCACTTCCCGAAGTGGTGCTTCTTACAGATTTTACACTTGGGCTTATCAACCGACTGATGACCATCCTTTTTAGTTCCAAAACCCTTTTTGTGGTCATTGTTTCCCTTACGCTTCGTGTCTGAACGTCGTGAGTTGTCATCCTCACGCTTCCTCTTATCAGCGTCTGTGTTTCTCAGCGATCTCTGCCTGACCGCATCCAAAGTAAGGGACAATGATATATCAGCTGCAGACCTAAAAGTAGCTGGTCTAGAGGCCTTCACACTCGCCTTGATTTCTGGGGCCAAACCCCCGATGAACGAGCTATTCTCTTGGGCTCCGGAGTCACCAAATACGGAACCAGTCTTGACATAGTGTTGAAGCTCGTAAGGTAGGCTTGACAATCTAGGTTTTTCATAACCAAAGACAAGAAATCTGACTCAATCTTTTCGACCTCGTGCTAAGGGCAGTAGTTCTCCTTAATGAGAGAAACAAATTGATCCCATGTTAAATTGTACAGTGGGATTTTTCCGGTGGCCTGGATCAAAGATCTCCACCATGCTAGTGCCTCGCCTTTGAATGATTGAGATACAAACTTTACCACATCCTTATCAGCGCAACCACTGATATCTACTACAGTGTCCATCTCATCTAACCATGACATGCAGTCAACTGCTCCTTTCTCCCCAGTAAAATCCCTGGGTTTGCATGAAACAAAGTACTTATAGGTGCAACCTTTAGCACGTGGTTCTTGGTTCAGCACATCTCTTGTAGATGGAACACTCCTTTGATTTTTGAGTGATGAGAATCACTCTTGTGAGCAGTATGAGTCTTTGAGGGTGGTTTAGAGTGTGGTACAGATTGGGTCCTGACATGCATACCACTGGATTCATTGAACTGCCTTTCCAAAGCTCGCGTCAGAGCATTATCTATTAATGCTTGTAATTCTGCTCCTGCTATGTTGACTCTGGAGGTGTCATGATTATCTCTGGGGTGACTGTTGGCTTCGTCTGACCCGGCCATGTAGCTTGGTTGCTACATAAAATAATGATTTTAAATCATTCAGAGGTCTATAATAGTTTTATTATTTTAAGAGATTTATTAATCATGGTATTTAAGAACCATTTCGATTAATTTGTTAAGCATATATATATATATATATATATATATATATATATATATATATATATATATATATATATATATATATATATATATATATATATATATATATATTCAGGATTTCCGTTATAATAATCCTTAGTTATACTTTAAAATATATTAATGGCAAAAAGGCCTAGTCACGTGGACGGTTTTAAATCTTTAATCATGATCTTATAGGGTCATGGTATTGAGGGTTTTAATTATAATTCATTACCTCTTCTTAACAGGGGGTCGAAGACCACGACTGTCTTGTGTCTTATATGACAATGAGTATAGCCCGTAGGTGTTATATCCCTAATGGATGTTTTAATTAATTAAAAGTATTTGGGATAATCCAATATAAGGATGACTCATGCGATTTTATCGAATCACATTTTGTTAAGAGTGTTAACATGTTTTCAGATGTTAACAAGGATTGGAACCTTTTGAATAGGTTTTACCATCTTGGTCGTGTTTGCAACGACATATAGACTAGGTTTTACCTTTAAGATTCTTTTTATTATTAGACGCAGAAAATCCTAAATTGAGGTGTTAACAAGGACCTGAATCTAATTTGAGGAATTACCATCTTGGCCCTGTTTTATAATGACACATGGCTAGGTTTTGTCCCCTTTTTAGATTTTTATCATTTTATTATAATGATAGGTCTTAAAAAAAGAATGTTATATTTTCATTTATTTTACATATTATATTTATGCATATAATTTAAAAATGAAAATTTGAATTAATTCATTCCACTACAACAATTAACCAAGTACAGATTTGCCCTAAACGGGACTTCTCCAAGAATAACATGCCCGCGCAGGGGCTAAACTAACAAACATACCCACGCAGTGGTCAAAAGAAAGACATGCCCACACAGGGGCAGAATACAGAAAGACATGCCCACGTAGGGGCAGAATACAGAAGCAAATGTCCACGCAGGGACATGATTACTACATTAATACAACAAACAAATATAGGATTTTAATGATCCTTCTTGTTTTTTCCTTTAGTTAAGTTTTCCAGACTCTTGAACATTCCACGGTTTTGCCTGCGGTCTTCCCGCACTTCCTGTCGCACCTCATTAATCCTTTGAAGAATTTCTTGATGTTGTGGTGGTGACATTGCTGGCGGCTGCGGGGGTTGCTGATATAGCGGAGGTTGAGGAGCTGGCGGCTGATGATACCCATATGGTGGGTACCCATAGTGTGAGTATCCGGGTTGATATGGGATCCCAAAGGATCCTTCCGGATGATGGGCATTGTAGTTTGCCGCTGTTACAAGGTAAGGGTCGGCCTCTGCATAGTTGTAGTTCGTGTGGATCGGCTGCTCAAAGGGGTTATATGCTGCCGCACCGGTGTATGTAGGAATTGGGTCTCCAAAACCCAATGGTGGTGGCGCGACAGGCGCATAGTTTACTTCCGAGACGGGGTTTGAAGATCCACCCATCTGCGGGTCTTCATGTAGTGGCGAGTAGCGGCTGCCACTAGTAGGTTGAGGGGTGCCGATTCACACTCCTCCTCGCACGGACATCCGTGCGGTTGTTCTTCTTCGCCTCGGTGGCTCCGGAGGCTATTGGTGGTGGTGGCGGAGTAACCGCGACGAAACGAGAATCCTCAGAGGGATCCTGCTGCTGTGGAGAGTTGTGGTAACTGGGAGTAAACACCCAGTCGATCTGTCGGAACCTTTCTTCATAACTGTCGGGACCATTATAAGGTGATCCCATGAAAGGTGACCCATCCGAAATTTCGATGGGGTGGTTAGGGGTTCCGGACTGTTAGTGCATACATCTGTCGTCTTCGTCTTATGTCGAGTCTCGAGTTTATTGCGGTTTTGATCAAGCGTGACATCATCAAAAATGTCATCATGTGACATTAATGATGATATCACAACATTTTAGATGATGACAGTTTGTTCTCGAAAGTCAATTCATCACAAGAAGACAAAAGCATTTGTGTTACTTTAGATTGAAATTTCGCTCATGTGTCATCATGCTAGTTTCGCTCTTATGTCAGATGAGGTTTCGCTTATGTGTCATAGTGTCTAGTTTCGCTTATTTGTCAGGTCCATAGGAGCGAAACCTGTGAGCCTATATATAGGTTCTATGAGCGAAATCACATAATAGTTCTAGGTGTTGTCTTCCGGTGAGCCACGAAGTGCTGTCGAAGTGTCGTCAGGTTGTAAACGTTATCCAGATCAATAATATCGACAGTTTATAGTGAATACTTGCTGAATTGTACTCGGTTTGTCTGTTTCCGCCGTTCAAACTGAGATAAACTCTTCTAAGCGACTCGTTTAGGTCCGAATTCGATCCTACACGGACGGTGGCTCTGCAGGATCGGTGTCCTCATCCATGTCCATTGCATGGCCACCAGAGAAATGGTCTTCAGGTCCTAGTGGGTTAAAACCCACTGGTTCTCCAAGGTAATTTGCCGGGTTGAACCGGCTCTGGAAAAAGGGCGTTGGGTCATCAAAAGGTGAGTTGTGACCCTGGAGAGGAATGTAAGATTGGTGGGAATTATGGGGCTCATTTTCAGAATGAGGCCCAAAGGAGTTTTGAAACAAAGGTGAGGAGCTCAACGAAACTGAGCGCCTTGCTGGTTCAGTATAGGTCCTCAAGTTATCTTGAGGACTCGGGTTAAGTGAATCTGATGGTGTTCGCCGGTGCGAAGGCCCGGCCTCATGGTCATTCGGGGCAACGTGTGGCCCCTTGCCTCTTCCTCTCCCTCTTACTCTTGGTGGCATCTTTTAACCTGTCAACATAAACAAAGATAACAACAAGGGATATATATAAAAGACAAAAATAAAAACAAATCGGGATTTGTCCTAAGTTCTTTGTCTAGACTCAAAAATTTAGGAATGTGCAACAGTGTAACTGAGATTAAACACAAAAGGCTAGTGTTTAATTCACTCAGTGTTGGCTCTGATACCATCCTGTCACACCCCGATATTTCCACGTATTACCGGTGGGCCCGGTGGGGAGTATCGTGACGTAGTTGATATCATTATAGTCAAACAACACAATTTTAAATGCACAGCGGAAGCAAAAGATAGATTTATTTCAACTGAATAAAATTGTAATATTAAGTATCACAACATAGTTGAAACAGATCCACAGGCAAATCAAATAAAAAGGAAACATAGTTCATCAGACTTTATTGCATCCAAGCTTGCGAGACTCTTAATGATGCTAAGGAGAGGCTAGCCTATTACGCTTAGTACCTGCACTAAACCTTTTTGGGAAAATACGTCAGTTTACACTCGTAAATACAATTAACTGAATCATTTTGAAAAGGTTTAGAAAATTGATTTGAATTGACAAGGCACAAAATATTTTATAAATTGGGATAATTATTTATATATAAACTTGTAAAAGAATTACATGTTCCTTATGCGTTCAGTAGCCCGGGTTGACACCGGGTTAGAGCTTAATAGACACACCACATGATATAGTCCCACGGCGGGTTATTCCTGAAACCGGCGGTTATACCTTATTATTTATATATGCACTAACGGGTGTACGCCTACACCCGTGTGCTTAGGTCGTGGCCATTTCGTAAAATGATGCCAAGGATATCCGGGACATGGTCATTAACCCCCCAAAGGCTTTAAGCAAAAAAAAAACAATTTAAACGGGACATTTCAATAAATTAATCTTCATACGATCAAAAATTCAATGCCCGACCAAGCGGTATTTTATATACCGTACCCCAAGCCCGTATAGGGAAAATAAGTTAAAAGTATTTACCTTAGCAAGTATTAATCACAAATAGCAAGTGCGTGTAGCTTTTATCGGGTCTCCTATTCTGGAACAAAGGTTTTTAATAACCTATTAGATTCCTAACGGGTCTTTAATTAAGCCTAAACTTAGACCGGTTAGTTTTAAAGGAAGATACGGTTCAAACGCACGATTAAGCGAAGACCGGAATAGAATGTGATTTAGACCCGACAAGTTTGAAGACTTGTATAATATAGGTAAACTAAACACATTCTGGATTTTGAGACAAAAATGATAAGGTTTGACCCGTTTCGGTCAACTTATGCAAACTAGTTACATAACCCGAACCGAACGCGCAAGATGCGTAACGGGTAACCAAATGAGTCATATACAGGTTTCCTAAGTTAATATGCCTTAAATATGTTGTGACATCAGTAGGATATCTTCTATTATGCCCGAAATGGATTTAAACTCAAACTATGCCTCGTAGGGCCATTTTGGTCGTTTTAAGGGTTATAAAAGAGTTTAAATAATAATCTGAGTTACAGGTCTGATATAATCAGTAAAAATACTTAATTTAATAAGTTATAACATTTATCATTTAAAACCAAACTATGCACCTTAGGGGCATTTTGGTAATTTCACAAAGGCTTAAAAGTTCAAAACTGGAAATCTGAGTTTAAAAATTTTGCTTACTGTTAGTATATAAAAATTTACTGAAAATATCAGTAGGCATCAAACCTTATATGTTTAAAATAGTTTTAATACATACTATGCGTTAAAACGCCTAAAAAGGCGATTTTGAGCTATTTCCGGGTTTTTAAAGGAAAGCTGATATTTTTATTATTCCAGAAGGATCAAAATGTTTTATTTATCATATTAGATCAGTAGAAAAAAGTTTGGTATTAAAATAATTTGTAAAACTCATTTTATAGCCCAAAAGGGCAAAACCGGCAATTACCGAATCATGCATAGAACTCTATGTTATGCTCAGCCTAAAATTAAATAAAAATCTTCAAAAATCCCAAAATATTATATTACATCAGTGGGTAAAAATTTTGGTATCAAAAATCGGGTTTAGATAGGCTATATGCTAATTACGCTAATGAGCATAACTCCTAATCTAGACCTCAAACTGATGTCAAATTTTAGGGACAAGTTTATAAATCAGTAACTAAAGTTTCTATTCCTTTACATTTTCAAAAATCACGTTTTAAGGTCATATGGGCATAATAGTCAACATTTAAGCATTTAACGGAAACATGCATATGAATCGGATAACTAATGAACCAAGTTGTATACTCTCAGAGAGTTATACTAACATGAAACCTGGTCCAAATAAAGCTCTAAGGCAATTCTAAAACATGCTTAAATGGGTCAGAACTGAAAGTCAAAGCAAAAGTCAAATTATGCGACTTTCGGTTCCGATCCGAGTCTATACTGAAAATTGTCGGGTTGAACATGTTTAGACATGTTCTTACGTTAATTACCAAGTTATATTAGTGATAAAACGGGTTGCATGGGTTCTACATTGCTAATTATGCATTAATTTGAAAATAAGCTTTATGTTGTCTTTTTAAGATTAACTTTGACCCGACAATTGACCTAGTTAGAGTGGGAATCAGAGGGTGCCCTTTTAAGGGTTTATTGCCCACATAATTACCAACTCATATGTACTTTCAATTCGAAATTTGACTGGACAATTATTGATTAATCACGAAGTCAAACTCTAATTACGACGGTTTGACTTTAAGCTAATTAACTAAGCTAAACTGAATTAAGAAAGGTTAAGGACACTTACAAGAGTCCTAAGCTCGACTAGGGATCCTAAGAAAGCTTGTTGCTGATCAGGGGAGCTCCAGAAATGAAGTTGTGAAGCTTGCAAATGTATGAACTCAAAGTTGCAACTAAAGGGCTCCTTATATATGCATTTTGATCACTTAGGATCATGCCAAAGAGGTCTACAATTATTTCCAGATCAAGACAAGTGCCCCCTATGCATGTAAATCCGTTTGTGCAGCCCCTGGTATCATTTTACAGGTCCTAGAGGCGGTTACACAGCTGAAACTGGCAGCTGCAATAAATTCTGTCGCTGGCACTCTCAAGCGGGCCGCGTAAGCCCATAGGGCCATCGTACGCGGGCCGCCTGGCCTCCCATAACCAGCCAAACAAGTTTCACTTAATTACATTTCAGCCCCTGGTCCTTTCTAACGTGGTTTTAAGTCTTCTTCTTGCATTTTGGCCCTCTAACCTTACTTTTAAGGGCTCCAAGACATATACAAACATTGTTAAGTCCTCGGTTAACTTTGTGATCACCCGTAAGGCCTTAGAATTCAATGTTGACGCTTTTAACCCCTCGTATACGAATATTGTCATAACTTTCTCATACGATAACGAAACTTGGTGAAATTTTTACCACATATTCTAGTGAGTATAATTTATCGTTACAAAGCTTCGGGTTTGCTAAAAGGTCACTCAGAGGTGTACTTTAAACATGTTGACACATTTAACCCTTGTAGTGTGTAATCTCTCACTTTCTTCCACACTTAGCTTCGTATGATCCATGATTTATTCGTTTAAGGGTATAAACATCGTGTAGGGTTATTGTAAAGTATATTTATCCATTGTTGACACTTTGAACCCTTATATTCACATACTTTCTTTGTTTGTCAACTTTAGTCCCTCTAAAGTAATCTTTTACACGTTTAAAGCTCATGACACGTGTCGATACATTATTGGACATAAATTTTCGAGGTGTTACAGAGACAGATCAAAAAACAGTAAAACGTCAAGTAATTAATGAAGCTAGTTAACGCCAAAATTATCTTAGATGCCAAAACTGAAGCTGCATGTGAGGCACGAACTCGGGAAAAAAAAGAATATTGAAAAGACAAAAAAAACCCTCAGACCCTGATTACATCCGTGCCACGTGTTCCATCAGGATGCGTTCTCACCGTTCTCACACTTTAGGACGTTTTCTCCTGATCACGTACCTATATATATATAGGGGAAGGTTCATTGGGGAACACTAAAAAAGTGGGGAACAGTGGGGAACCGACTCAAACGAACTCCGATTTGACTCATTCCAGCGGTGTTGGAACCGACTCGTCGAACCCTAACTAAGATCTCTTAACCCTAAACGCTAAATCCTAACTCCTAAACTCTAAATCCTAAAGCTGAAAAATAAGGCCAAAATCTAAGCTAAACCGTAAAATCTAAACTATAAACCCTAAAAGCTAAACCCTAAAGGGTAAACCTAAAGCTAAACCCTAATGCTAAACCCTAAAGCTAAACCCTAAACCCTAAAGCTAAACCCTAAGCCCTACGCCCTAAAATTAAACCCTAAAGCTAAACCCTAATGCTAAACCCTAAAAGCCAAACCCTAATATATTTAGGGTTTAGGGGCTATGATTTAGGGGTTAGGGTTAAGAGATCCTAGTTAGGGTTCGACGAGCCGGTTCCAACGCCGCTGGAATGAGTCCAATCGGAGTTCGTTTGAGTCGGTTCCCCACTTTTTTAATGTTCCCTAATGAACCTCACAATATATATATATATATATATAGGGTAATGATAGTGTAAAAAGGGCCTAAAGTGTGAGAAGTGTATTTTAACACTATATATAATACTATATAACACCATATAAACACCGTATAACAATATGTAACACCATATAATACCATATAACACTATGTAACACTATATATCATTATATAACAAATATAACACTATACATCTATAATAGACATGCTATCAGATAACCTATAGTGTTATATTTGTTATATAATGATATATAGTGTTACAAGGTGTTATATGGTATTATATGGTGTTACATATTGTTATACGGTGTTTATATGGTGTTATATAGTATTATATATAGTGTTATAATACAATTCTCACACTTTGAGCACTTTTTACAGGATCCTCTACCTATATATATATATATATATATATATATATATATATATATATATATATATATATATATTACGAAGCACAAATCGTAGATATATTGTATATAAGTGGACATACTAACGGGTAAAACATTTTAAGGGTCACCAATAGAATCGTTCGAATCATGAAAATCTTTATATATATAGGACAAAGATCCGTTAGGAACCACCCCTTATTGCGAGAACCAATGTGAACACAACAAAAAATGCCTAAAAATAGCTAAAAAACACACAATTTTTTTTTAATATTTTTTTATGTTAAAATCGCTACTTTTAGTAGCAAAAAAAAATTAATTTAAAAAAAAATTAAGTTTTTAGCATTTAGCTTGGGGGGGTTAGGTTTGGGGGGGGGGGGGGGGGTGGTGGGTTTAGGTTTTGGGGGGGGGGGGGGGTTAGGTTTTTTTTAGGGTTTTTTAGCTATTTTAGGTTTTGTTCACATTGGTTCTCGCGGTTCTCGCAATAAAGGTGGTTCTCGCATGAACCTTACCCTATATATATATATATATATATATATATATATATATATATATAGGGGATCGCTAGAATGAGAACCACCACGAGTTATGAGAACCACGAGTTATGAGAACCACGAGAACCGCGTCCCGCGGGTGGCCGTCGGCGACGAAATTTTTTTTACACCTAGATCCGTATATTTTAGCGGGGGGTTTAAATTTTCGGTTCAAACGGCGCGCCCGAGGGGGTAGTTTTTTACGCCCAAAGTTTGGTAAAAAAAAAAAGAAAAATTAAAAAAACCCAAACTTTGGGCGTAAAAAACTACCCCCTCGGGCGCGCCGTTTGAACCGAAAATTTAAACCCCCCGCTAAAATATACGGATCTAGGTGTAAAAAAAATTTCGTCGCCGACGGCCACCCGCGGGACGCGGTTCTCGTGGTTCTCATAACTCGTGGTGGTTCTCATTCTAGCGGCTCCCTATATATATATATATATATATATATGCCAACATAATCACAACAAAGACTTTTTGAGAAAATCTCAGAGTTATGTGAAAATTCTAAGTGTTGAAGAAACTTAGATGTTAGTGGAATAATTGGTTATTAAATCATTCCTATTTAAGTTAGGACATGTAGATTCAATTTGAGGGATTGCGACAAAATAAATGCACCCAAAGGTGAGTGTCACTAAACCTCTCTTATACTGTTTTATACACTGTTTTGGGGGAAAGAACACGCCTTTAAAAGGATAAATGTATGTTTTTGTATAAAGTATACCTTTATATAATCCAAAATATATTTTCGTGGAAAATATGATTTTTAAATGATATGATATGTTTTTGAAGAAAACATGATTTTGGAAATATGATTGATTATAAATATGTTTCGGGGAGGAATACGGTGTTTTGGGTAAAAACGACCGTACGAATTTAAAAATGTTTTGAATCTCAGTTGCAGTAAATTAGCCTGATCTCAAGAGTGTTAGTAGCGTTATAGGTTGCTTACATTGCGTGGGGGACGTCAGGAATTCGTGCAACCTCAAATATTAAATTTGTTTTGTATATATTGATCTAATTGGGGAGGTGACGGGTGGTCCGTAGGACAACCCTTAAATGAGTTAAATAGGTGCACATCTCATGCTTGTCTCGGTTAATTGTGGGAATTTGATAACTATGTTGAAATTGTATTCGCAGGTGTTAAAGAGCCAAAAGAATGGATATTATGAAGCTTGGATGGAAGCTTGATGTTGGTGAAAACAAAAATGGAAGATTCAACTTGTAATGAAGAGAACAAGGGAAAACACCACATACAGCACCGTAACCTACGGCTCTCAGCCGTAGGTTACGGCCCCCATCATTTGCCAAAAATTACAGCCGTAAAACAGGGGCCCTTGACCGTAAGACTCACTGCTAGCCGTAACCTACGGCAGGTGGCCGTAGGTTACGGCCTCCTGCTGACTTGTATGACTATGCTGACTGCCGTAACCTACGGCTACAGCCGTAAAACAGGGGCCCTTGACCGTAAGACTCACTGCTAGCCGTAACCTACGGCAGGTGGCCGTAGGTTACGGCCTCCTGCTGACTTGTATGACTATGCTGACTGCCGTAACCTACGGCTGGGAGCCGTAGGTTACGGCTCCGATTGATGTTCCATGTAACTTCATCATTTATTGTCGATTTCAAGAGGTTTTAAGGGGACTTATGATTGGTTTTCGGTTACATCTGCTGGGGATTCGAGATTGGAGCAATTTTTAGAGACTTTTGGCAAGGAAACATTATCTTAATCATTAGCTTTTGTTGCTTTGATCTATATGAACATTGAAACTCTTGTTATGATGTTGTTTGAAGCCATGAGTGGCTAAACTTTGGATGATTGTCTTGGGTTGAAGGTTTGTGTAAGACCTTGTGTTTTGATTTCATATTTCTGGAATAATGAACTCTTCTCTATGATTTGTTTGTTATGGTGTGTGATTGCTTGCTTGTAAATTGTTAATTAGTGTGCTAATCTTGTTCTAAACTATACGTTCTTGGTGCCGTTGGCAATCGAGATATCATAGGTAGAATTAGGATTGGGTGTTGATTAATTGGTCATCGGGTAACAACCTCGCGTTCTAGGAATCCGAGTACTTAGTTCCCTTTCACCACATCAAGTAGTCATACATGAATCATGTCTATGTGATTCTTTCTAGTTGAATGATAGCACAAATGTCGAAGCAAACCGGAAACTTAAGATAATCATTTGTCTCTAAATTGTTTACAACCAAAACTTTTCTCTTGCAATTTAATTAGTTAAATTTTAGTTCTAAAACCAATTCACTCAAATAAACTCTTGAATTTTAATTTACTTGCAATTAGTTTAACTTTAGTCAATTAGATAAACCTTCAAATAACACATATTCTACAAACTCCCTGTGTTCGATACCCACTTACCGCTATCTATTAGTAGTATTTGGATTAAATTTGATTGTGACCACGACATCACGTCAAATTTTGGCGCTGTTGCCGGGGAGTAGTGCGCAACGTGTGTTATTTTCTTTCTTTTTAAGTTTGTTATTTTTCTGGTTTACGCTGGGTGTGTTAGTGTGCAGGTATTGACAGGTGCATGCGTACTGGGAGCTCTCACAAGCTATCACCTTTGGCATTTGATCCGGAAATTGAGCGAACGTTAAGAGGAAACGGAGTTTTGCTAAGAGAGAACAGAATCAGTAGTTCACCAACAACACCAATCACACCAATTCGATACATGGATCCACCACAACCACCACCCACTACGGGTGAACTCATACCACCATTCATACCACCATCTACTCAACCTTCACCAAAAACCACTATTCCAAACATCACTACAATGCCTACTCCACTTCATGATACTACACCAACCAATACCACACAACCGATTACTACTCAAGTTGAACCTAGTCTTTCATTTAGCCCTTCAACTACGATTCCACCACTCACTCATTTTTTCCTAACTTCAGGTCAATCATCCTCAACATATACATTGCATCAAGGTTCAACTGTCGTTCATGCAACTTCTACATTTAGACCATCGAACCAATCGGGTTTTCAATACTCGACCATTCCATTTGGGCAAACTTCGGGTATAGGGGGAGATGGATATGAGGAAGGATATGAGGATTTTGAGGGCTATGATGACGACGGGTATGCTTATGGGGGTGATGGTGATCAAGGAGAGTTTGCTTATGTGCATGGTCAATCTCAAGGGATGTCAAATGTTGGTGGAGTGCCACAACAACAACAACTCATACCACAACACATTAGACCAAGGACACAAGGGCCACCAATGCAACGCCCTATACCATTGTAACAAGTTCGGCCACAAAATGTTCAGTCACAATTTCAAAGGCCAATTCAACACCCACCGGTGCCCCAACAACAAGTTCAACAACCATTCGCACCACAAGGGCATATACCAAGACCGATGGGTCCTATTCGTCCAAGGGGTCGATTGGGTGTACCAAGATGGCATCTTAGGGAACATGCGAGGGGAATTGAAGCGCATTTTATACCGGTAATTACTCACAACCCTTCACCGGTGGTTATTCCTCACAACAATCAAGGAAGAACTTTTGAAGTGAGGACAAATTCTTTGCAAAGTTTGCCGAAATATAAGGGTTTAGCAATGGAGGAACCTTACTTCCATTTGGAGGCCTATGACTCAATTTGCAATACTCTTGGGAGTCAGGGTTTTTCGGCCGATGATATCAAGTTGGTACTATTTCAATTTTCTTTGGAGGATAAGGCAAAGAAGTGGTTCTACACTTTACCTTCGGCATCTATTTATACTTGGGCGGAAACGCAACAAATTTTCCTAGACGAATTTTACACCGCCCAAAAGACTAATGATGCTAGAAAGGGGTTAAGGAGCTTTCAACAACAACATGGTGAAATGTTTCATGAGGCTTTTGAGCGTTTCAATATGATGATCAAAAATTGCCCTCACCATGGAATTGAATTGTGGGAATTAATGAATGCTTTTCACGAGGGGTTGAGTGCCGAAGATGCTCGTGATTTAATGTCTATTACCGGTGGGACTTTTGGTACAAATTACGAGAATGACGATTGGGAGTTCTTGGAGAACATGGCAACTACATTAAAAAGAAAAGCTCAAGCATCTAGGAGAGCACGACCGGCCATTGCCCTACCTCAAGTGCACGCAATAGATGATGGTAATGTTCAAACCACTAACCAAATTTATGATGTTTGTGCTTTGTGTAATGAAATAGGTCATGCGGCTGAAAATTGCCAAGGATTGGTGGAAGGGCAATATGAAGAAGTTCATGCGGTTCAAGGTCAAGGAGGGGGTGGTAGAAATTACAACAACATGAATTCTAACACTTACCACCCCGGGTTGAGGAACCACCCAAACTTTCGCTATGGGAACCCTTCAAATCAAGCAAACCCGAATTTCCAAGGTAACCAAGGTAACTATGGTTCACGCCAACCTTACAACAATCAAGGTGGATATAGAAGTGGGAACAACCAAGGGTACCAAAGGCAATACCAAACGGGTCAAGAACAAGGGGGGTCTTCGGGTGGAAACGAAATGATGGATATGTTGAAGAGCATGCAAGCGGAGATGCAAAAGAGAAACCAAATGGATGATGCTCGCATACAAAAGGATGAGGCCCGAGATAAAGCAATTCAAACTTTGACCACCCAAATGGGTCAACTTGCAACCGAAGTGTCAGAATTGAAGAAAAATAAAGGTCAATTACCAAGTGACACTAAGGTAAACCCATCTCATGGTACTTCAAGAGGTAATAATGTTAACATTCACCATGTAAGTGTTTTGAGAAGTGGGAAAGAGTATAAAACCAATCCTTCACCGGAGTTGGTTGATAGGGTGGTTGAAGATATAGCGGGTCAAGATAGTGAGGAAGAAAATGAACCACCTATTGTTTCTTATAAAAACCCCAGTTATGAAAAAACCCGAAAGTAATAAAGAAAATGAAAAGAAAAATGAGGGTGAGGGATCTAGTCAAGTACCATTTCCTTCAGCTTTATTAGATCCGGGTAAGAAAAATTTCATTTCAAAACGGGGGCCTCAAAAAGAGGAAATGTGGGAGGTTTTTAAACAAGTAAAAATTAATCTTCCTTTACTTGAAGCAATCAAACAGGTACCTGCTTATGCCAAGTTTTTAAAAGAATTATGTACTCAAAAGAGGCAACAAAAAGTGCCTAAATTGATTGACTTGACGGAGCGGGTAAGTGCGGTTTTGAAAGGAGATCTTCCTCCTAAGCTACAAGATCCGGGAACGCCTCCTATAAATATTCAAGTAGGAAATTTTCAAACCGCAAGGGCGTTATTGGATCTTGGAGCCGGAGTAAGTATCTTACCGGGGGGGTTATATGACCAATACGATTTTGGTCCATTGAAACGGGTTGAGACAACGGTGGTGTTAGCCGATTTGTCTCATAAACTCCCTCGGGGTATTGTACGGGATGTGATAGTTAAGGTTGATGAGTTTTATTATCCCGTGGATTTTCTTGTGCTAGATTACTCATCCGCGGACCCAATTCAACAACAAAATGTTATTTTGGGTCGGCCGTTTTTAAACACCGCACATGCCGTTATTGATTGTCGATATGGTACGGTCGACATGACATTCGGTAATAGAAAGATGAGATTAAATGTTTTTACTAATGGTACTAACATTTATGGTGATGAATGTTTTGTAGCAGATTTCATAGATGGATACGACCCAAAGGAGTTCGAGGAAGAGATTTTGGGTTCTTGTGTTTGTGATGTGTCTTTGCAGGTGCACGCATGTGAATTGGAAAAGGAAGAGAAAGAGCAAGAGGCTCTCGCAGTGAAGGAAGGAAGACCTCCATGGACCCACCAAACGGACACTTTACCGGTGGGAATTGATTCGGGTACAAAGCCTTCCTTGGAATGTCCACCAAGCGTGGAATTGAAAGAGTTACCGAAGCATTTGAAGTATGTATTCTTGGGGGAGAATGACACCTTACCGGTGATCATTGCTTCTAATTTGGCGGTAGCTCAAGAAGAGGATTTGATACGGGTGTTGAAGGCTCACAAGGCGGCAATTGGGTGGACGATAGCCGACTTAAAGGGTATTAGTCCTTCCATTGTAATGCATAAAATTATTACAAGTGAGGATGCAAAGCCGACCCGTGAAACACAAAGAAGGTTGAATCCGAATCTGAGAGAGGTGGTCAAGAAGGAAGTTATCAAGTGGTTGGATGCGGGGATCATTTATCCCATTTCGGACAGTGCGTGGGTAAGTCCGACTCAGGTAGTGCCTAAAAAGTCGGGCATTCAGGTAATTAAAGATGAACAAGGTGAGCAAATCGCCACCCGCCCGGTAACCGGGTGGCGAGTTTGTATCGATTATAGGAAATTAAACGCCGCTTCCTCCAAAGACCATTTCCCGTTACCCTTCATTGACCAAATCATTGAAAAACTTTCCGGTCAAAAATATTATTGTTTTTTTGGATGGGTACTCAGGATATAACCAAATTGCTATTCACCCGGACGACTAACACAAAACCACGTTCACATGCCCATATGGTACATTTGCTTTTCGGCGAATGCCATTTGGACTATGTAACGCCCCCGCCACGTTCCAAATATGTATGATGAGTATATTTTCGGACATGGTTGGGGAGTCTCTTGAAGTGTTTATGGATGATTTTTCCATTTTTGGGCCAAGTTTTGACTCTTGTCTCGATGAGTTAGAAAAAGTTTTGAAAAGGTGTGTGGAGACAAACTTGGTCCTAAGTTGGGAAAAGAGCCATTTTATGGTTCAAGAGGGTATTGTGTTGGGGCATGTGATTTCGGACCGGGGAATGGAGGTAGATAAAGCAAAAATTCGGGTAATTTCATCTCTACCCCCACCAAAGAATGTTAAGGGGGTGAGATCATTTTTGGGACATGCGGGGTTTTATAGAAGGTTTATTAAAGGCTTTAGTGTAATTACAAAACCTTTATGTAACTTATTATTGAAAGATGTTCCATTTGATTTTACTGACGAATGTTTGCAAGCGTTTCATGTGTTGAAGGAACAGTTGGTGAAGGCTCCTATCTTGCAACCACCAGATTGGTCAAAGCCGTTCGAGATTATGTGTGATGCTAGCGACACGACCATTGGAGCGGTTTTGGGTCAAAGGGTCGATAAGAAACCGGTGGTGATTTATTATGCAAGCAAAACTTTGTCTGAGGCGCAACTGAATTACACCACGACCGAGAAAGAATTATTAGCGGTGGTGTATGCCTTGGACAAGTTTAGAGCTTACATTTGGGGGAGCAAGGTGATTGTTTATTCGGATCATAGTGCGGTCCGATATCTAATGGAAAAGAAAGATGCGAAGCCTCGGTTGATTCGTTGGGTGCTTCTGTTGCAAGAATTCGATTTAGAGATCCGGGACAAAAAGGGGTGTGAAAATGTTGTTGCGGATCATTTGTCCCAGATCCCATTGGAGGGTGTTGACGACCCGAGTGAGATTAATGAACGGTTTCCCGACGAGCAATTGTTAGCCGTATCTACTTTTGTTGCACCTTGGTATGCCCACTATGTGAACTATTTGGCCAAGGGTGCAATTCCGAATCATTGGACGAAGAAGAGACGACAACAATTCTTGAGTCAAGTTAAGCAATATATTTGGGATGAACCGGATTTGTTCAAAATTGGACCCGATCAAGTGATACGAAGGTGTGTTCCCGAAACTGAAGTTTTAGAGATTTTGACCCATGCTCATTCATCGGCATGTGGGGGGCATTTTAGTAGGAACAAGACGGGTTATCGGGTATTATCTAGTGGGTTTTATTGGCCCACGATTTTCAAGGATTCCTGTGAGTATGCCCGAAACTGCATCAATTGTCAAAGAGTGGGAAGTATTTCGAAACGGGATGAAATGCCGTTACAACCGATTTTGGTAGTGGAGGTATTTGATGTTTGGGGAATAGACTTCATGGGTCCTTTTCCAAACTCAAATGGGTTTTTGTACATATTGGTTGCGGTTGATTACGTTTCGAAATGGATTGAAGCTATCGCGACGAGGACCAACGATCACTCCGTTGTATGTAAGTTTGTGCAATCCAATATTTTTGCTCGATTCGGTGTGCCTCGGGTGATAATAAGCGATGGTGGTTCACATTTCAAAAATTTCAATTTCGGGAAGTTGTTAAGGAGATACAATGTGTATCATCATGTTGCTACACCGTACCACCCGCAAACGAGTGGTCAAGTTGAAGTTTCCAACCGGCAAATTAAAGAGATTTTAATGAAGACGGTGAGAACGGATCGGAAAGATTGGTCAAGCAAGCTTGATGATGCGTTGTGGGCTTATCGAACGGCCTACAAAACTCCACTTGACACCATGTAACACCTCGAAAATTTACGTCCAATAATGTATTGACACGTGTCATAAGCTTGGAATATGTGAAAACATACTTTAGAGGGACTAAAGTTGACAAACCGTGAAACTATGTGAATATAAGGGTCCAAAGTGTCAACCATTGATAAATAGGCCCTACAATAACCCTACATGGTGTTTATAATCTTAAACGGATAAATCATGGATCATACGAAGCGGAAGATGTAAGAAAGTGAGGAATTACAAACTACAGGGGCTAAAAGTGTCAACATGTTGAAAGTATACCTCTGAGTGATCTTTTGGCAAACCTGAAGCTTTGTAATGATAAAATATACTCACTAGAATATGTGATAAAAATTTCATCGAGTTTCATTATCATATGAGAAAGTTATGACCAAAACCGTACACGAAGGGTTAAATACGTTAACGTTAGTTTCGTGACTTTTCGGGTAAGCGCAAAGTTAACCGAGGACTTTACCATGTTTATAAAAGTCCCAAGACTCTTAAAGATCAGAATTTAGGGTCTAGTGTGCAAGATAAATAGGAATAAACACGTTACAAAGATCAGGGACTGATTTGTAAATTGCTGAAACTGGTTAATATGGTCGACCAATGGGACGCGGCCCGCGAGGGGCTTGTCGCGGCCCGCCTGCGACCTGCCAGCGAAAACAACCTGCAGATGTCGGTTTTTCAGGTCTGTTCTCTACTGTTTCCAGCTGTATACGACTCCAGGGACTCACCAATCGAATTTCATGCATGCTAGGACACTTGGACTGATCATACAACAATTGCTAACACCTGTATCATCATCAAATCAGATCAAATCTGCATATAAGGGTCTTGAGTTAGAAACATATGAACACTTGAACTTTCAAAATTTCACAAGAACGATTCTGGAGCTTTCTGGTCGACAAGGCTGCTTCATAGTGATCTCTAAGCTTGTTTAGGACCATTGTAAGTGTTCATATCATTCTCTAATTCGTTCTAGCTTAGTGTATTAACCGAAAGTCAAACTATCATAAATTAAACTTGACTTTGTGTTTAAACGAGATTGGCTCTGTCATTTCTCAAATTGAAAGTACCCACATGTTGGTATTTATGAGTATAACAAACCCCTAAAAGGGTATTTACAGATTCACACTCTAAGCATGTTAATTGTCGAGTCAAAGCTTTTCTTAAAAAGTCAACAGAATGTGTTTTTGCAAATTTAAGCATGATTAACAATGTAGGCTACATGCAACTTGTTTGATCATCAAAATAACTTTATAATTAATGTAAGAACATGTTTTAACATAATCAATTCGACAATTTTCAGCTTAGACCCGAATCGGAACCGAAAGTCACATAAATTGACTTTTTCTTTGACTATCAGTTCTGATCCGTACATGCATGTTTGAGATCTGAATTAGAGCTTATTTTGGACCAACTTTCATATAAGTTTAACTCTCTGAGATTTTACAACTTGGTTCAACACTTATCCGCTTCATATGCATGTTACCGGTTTATGCTTAAATATGACTATTTTGCCCTTCTGACTATAAAACGCGATTTTTGAAAAAGTGAAAGAGTAGAAACATTTGTTACTGATTTATAAACTTGCACCGAAAATTTGATATCAGTTTGAGGTCCAGAATAAGCGTTATGCTCATTATCGTAATTTGAAAGCTTTATGTCACTTAAATGGCGTAATTAGCATATAACCCATTTAAACCCACTTTTTAATATAAAACTTTTTACCCACTGATGTTATATAATATTTTAGGATTTTTAAAGATTTTTATTTTATTTTTGGCTGATCATAACATAGGTTTATAAGTTTAATTCGGTAAATACCGAATTTACCCTTCTAGGCCATAAAATGAGTTTTATAAATCCTTTTGACCCCAAACCTTTTTCTATTGATTCTATTTGTTAAATAAAATATTTTGAACATTATGGAAATATAAAAATATCAGATTTCTTTTACAAACCCGGAAACGGCTCCAAATCGCCTTTTTAAGCGTTTTTAACGCATAGTACGTATTATAACCATATTAAACATATAAGGTTTATACCTACTGATGTTCTTAGTATATTTTTATATAATAACAGTAAGTATAAGTTTATAAACTCAGGTTTCCAATTTTGACATTTTTAGCCCTTGTGAAATTACCAAAAGACCCCTAAGGTGCATAGTTTGGTTTTAAATGATAAGTTTCACATATGGGTCATACCCTACTGTTATAACATGTCAAATTAAGTATATTTACTGTATAAACCAGACCTGTAACCCAGATTTCTAACTTAACTCTTTTATATTCTTTTAAATGACCAAAATGCCCTTATGAGGCATAAATTGTGTTTAAATCCGTTTTGGGCATAATAGGAAATAACTTACTGATATTTTATCATATTTATAGCATATTATCTCAGGGAACTTGCATATGACTCTCACGGTTACCCGTAACGCTCTTTTCGCGTTCGGTGCGGTTTATGTAACTAGTTTGCATAAATTGACCGAGACGGGTCAAACATCATCATTTTTGTCTCAAAATCCAGAATGTACTTAGTATACCCATATTATACAAGTATTCAAACTTTTCGGGTCTAAATCACATTCTATCCGGTCTTCGCTTAATCGTGCGTTTGAGCCGTATCGTCCTTAAAGCTAACCGGTCTAAGCATAAGCTTAAATAAAGACCCGTTAGAAATCTAATAGGTTATTAAAAACCTTTGTTCCAGAATAAGAAGAACCAGTAAAAGCTATCTGTACTTGCTTGATGGTATACGGCTGAGATTGAATTTATATTTAGCTCAGGTAAATACTTTTAACTTATTTTCCCTATACGGGCTTGGGTTACGGTATATAAAATACCGCTTGATCGAGCATCAAATTCTTAACATCGTTTGGGTGCTTAATTGATTAATTTGATCGGCTTGTTTAAACAGTCTTGTTCACTTAAAGCCTTTGGGGGGTTAATGACCATGTCTCGGATATCCTCGGCATCATCTTACGAGATGGCCACGACCGAACGCGGGGTGTAGGCGTACACCTGTCTGTGCGTAAATAAACATGTGGTGTGTCTATTGATCTTTAACCCGGTTAGGATCCGGGCTACTGAACGCACAAGTAACATGTAATTCGTTCACAAGTTTATATTAAATAATTATCCCAAGTTATCAAAATGTTTTGTGCCACGTGCATTCAAATCAATTTTCAACTCTTTTCAAAATGAGTCAGTTAAATTGTATTTACCAGTGTAAACTGACGTATTTTTCCAAAAGATTAAGTGCAGGTACTACACGTACTAGGCTGGCGGTCTTCTAGAGCGTCCACAATAAGTCTCGCAAGCTTGGACGACAATAAAGCTGTTGAACAATATCTTATTTTATTTTGATCCGCCTGTGGATCCGTTTCAACTATTGTGATATTTAATATTACACTTTATTAAAGTTGAAATGAATCTATCTTTGCTTCCGCTGTGCATTTATATATTGTGTTGTTTGTCTATGATGATACCAACTACGTCACGATACTCCCCACCGGGCCCACCGGTGACACGTGGAAAATAGGGGTGTGACACACCACTCCTTATCGAATGGTGTACGGAAAAGGATGTCATTTGCCTATGGAGTTAGCACATCGGGCATATTGGGCAATTAAAACGGTGAATGCAAACTATGACGAAGCGGGTCGGGCGAGAAAATTACAATTGAACGAAATTGAGGAAATAAGGGATCAAGCTTATGAGTGTGCATCCGCATATAAAGACAAACTGAAGAAAGTTCATGATCCGAAGATAAGGAAAAAGAACTTTGAAGTGGGTCAAAAAGTGTGGTTGTACAATTCAAGATTGAAGATGTTCGCGGGGAAACTCAAAAGCAAGTGGATGGGTCCTTACGTTGTCCGAAGAGTGGGAAGATTTGGTGATGTTGACATTCAAGACGAACAAGCAAATAAGCAACAAACGGTGAACGGGCATCGGCTCAAACCGTACTTGGAAGGTAACGATATCAACAATCTCGAGCTCGACAAAGTGGGTTTCATTTTACGCCCATTGGATGACGAGGAAACTTGAAAGAGGCCCAGGTTTGGTGTTTTGTATATATTGTAGCTTAGTTTTGTGTTTTGAATAAAGTCCAGTTTAGAACCGGTGTTTGAAACAAGTGTGGGGAAATTCGTACGGATTTCCCGAACATAGTGTTGAGGACAACACGGGTTTTTAACGGGGGGTAGGGTGAATTTCTTGTTTTCAATAAAAATCATAAAACAATAAAAATAATTTAGTTAAAAAAAATGTTTTTGGCTTAATAACAGTTTTGGTCGACTTCTCATTGCCCAGTAAGAGCCGTAACTTACGGCATTTAGCCGTAGGTTACGGCGGCAATCACAACAAATTGAACCTTACGGCGGGAACAGCCTGATTTACGGCTCCATTTTTTTTACCAGCTACCACCGTAGCCTACGGCACAGAGCCGTAGGTTACGGCACCGAGCATACAAGTGGGGTCAGTCTGTCGGCGTTTCATACATAAAAAAAAGAAAAATAATAAAACCGAAAATGAATTAATAATAATAATAATCCTTTTAAAAAAAATCTTTCAATAATCCCCAACCATACAATCGTTTCATACCCCATCCACATCTTCTTTTCTTCTTCTTCTCCATCTTTTCTTTCTCTAAGAATGTGACAACTCGAAATTTAGAACCTTTCGTTGTATGCTTGAACGATTAGTGACTAACTGATTTGATGAATTAATGAATGATTTATGTGAACTTATATGATCATGTGTTATGTTATGTGTATGTTTGTGATCGTATGTATGCGGGTATGTCTAGGAACCGAAACAACTAGGACCCGACTCGAGACCATGTGGTCTCGAGTAAACATCACACCACTCATGGGCCGGTTGGGCCACACATACACACTTAGCCTATTTCGAAACCCATTAGGGTGCACTAAGTGAATCAAGTATAAAACCCTTAGTGATGCTAGTCTTGACATCCTTTGGGCAAATAGCACACATACTCTTCTAACACACACACACTCTCCATTCTCCCTCACAAAAACTCTTCTCTCCTCCATTCTCGGATTCAAACCGGTGACCACTAAGGAGCTCTCGGATCAACTCGTACACACTCACCTTTGGAACCCATCAACCGGTTAGTGATTCATGATTAAATGTTGTGTTTCGGTTTGAAGATAATGTGTGATATTCGGTTTGATAATGATGTGTGATGAAAAATTATGTGATAATATGTCTACTTGTTAAGTGTTATACATGAGAAATACACCCTTTTTGAGTAATCGATTCACAAATGTTTCATGTAGTATGTTTATATTCGGTTAAAGATGATAGGTTAATGTATTGGTTATGTTGGAGTGAATAATGTATGCTTGACTATGATTGAATGTTGAATGGTAAATGTCTTGCTTAATATCTAGTCTAGGTATTATGGTGCTTGACCGAAAATACAAGAGCTATGAACACATGTTGAATATGAATATTTGAATATGTGTTGAATATGTTTGGAATGTGATATGAACATGACTTAATATGTGAAGAACATGATGAATGTATGAAGAACTTGATGAATATGATATGAACATGGTTGAATATCTTGAAATTGATATGTTTGATCCATTTTTAGTAATTTGCTAGACAAGAAACATGTTTAAGGAATTTGGTTGGATAGTACAAACTGTTACATGAAATCAGAATGTTAGTGGGTAGTACACTGTACCGAATCAGCTCCTGTCCAACCGAAACCATCAGTTGCGACTCGAAACCAAGCACAACGAGTCGAGATCCCCGATTGCGACACCGGTTGCGAGTCGCAAACACCTGGTTGCGACTCGAAACCACACATGATCAGCACACCAAATTTGTGACTCGAAACCATTGTTGCGAGTCCGGTTGCGACTCGTAACCAAGACAGCATGAACCGAAACCATGGTTGCGACTCCGGTTGCGAGTCACAAACACCTAGTTGCGACTCGAGACTATACACGGATACACACTGTTTGGGCTTTCACCTTGTTTCGGACTTAATTGCTTGGGCCGGACTCTTGGGCCCAATGCACAGACCTTATATGTTACTGTTGAACGTGAATCTGCCATGATTAAACATGTATGCCATGAACGTTACTTGAGTACATTATGCTAGAAACATACGTGCACTACTTGAATACGAACCTGATGGTATGATACAACTATGGTAGAACGTGAGTAACCACAACATTGCTTGTTTGACTTTTCTGTGTTTCTACCGAGCAAACCAAGGTGAGTTCACACCCTCTACAAAGCATGGGATTCCCAGGGGCCGGGAATTGGGGTTAAGGAACTGGGTTCCTCGTCCTCCTTGGGTAGGACAGCAAAGGTTCAGGAATATAATTCCTCGTCCTCACGGACAGATAACTCGTACTAGACCAAAACTCTATCACGAAGTCCCTCATTTTTATATCGACTTAATCGCCGGGCCAATGGCGAGCGGGTCATTAGTTAGATAGCGCTATTTAGGTCTGACAAACCTCACACCGTGCCGCAGAGGACGGGCGTGAACTAATGGATCTGGGGCACGTCAATGATGATAGACATTGACAGTTTCAGGGCACATAAACATGACTACAGTCAGCAGTCGATATGGTAACGAGTCTAGTGTATACATGGGGTAGCCCCCACGGCCGAAATGCCAGATAACTAACACGGGGTAGCCCCCACGGCAGGATTGCCAGAGTAACCGGGAATAAACAAGTCACGTTTTTAACTATGGGGTAACCCCCACGGCAGGATGCCAGCTAAAGGAAACTGTTTTCGAAACAACTTAAAACGAACACCCAACCGTGAACTCACTCAACTTGTTGTTGACTCGTTACTACATGCTTTGCAGGCCCTTAGGTTTCTTAGCTGGAGCTTGCATGGAGGAGGATCGTTGTGGGACATGGACGGCTGTGTGCCATGTTAAACTTTGAAACAATTAAACTTGTGTTTTGATTTAAGACTTATGCTTCCGCTTGCAACTTAACTACGTTTTGTTTGAACACCAATTGTATTGGGTGGATTTTTATAACTACTTATATGCTTGTTCAATATGATTGGTGGCTGGATCCTGGTCAGTCACGCCTCCAAGCGGTAGTACTCCGCGGGTGGATTTTGGGGGTGTGACAAAGAACCCTAACCCACCATAGCACAAACCTTCATTCTTCCTCAAAACTTGTCCAAATAAAGTGATTTTTGGGTCGTTTTTTACTATAATTTCACAAGCATTCTGATTTTGGCTAAAGATTTGGAAGAAAACCTCATTTTACTGAAGGTCGTTTCCTTAAAAGTCTTTATAACGATATTTATCTTTTGGTCCCTTTGAGGACAACATCATTTCTTTTAAGTCCCTTTTTGGGCAATTCTATACCTCTTTTAAAACCATTGGGATGTTTTATCTTAATTTCATTTATATCATTATATATGAATATAATATATGAAATAAATTAAAATAACATTTCTGTTATAAGATCTACCATTATAATAAAATGGAAAAAATCTAAAAAAGACAAGACCTAGCCTCGTGTCACTATTAAGACCCGGCCAAGATGGCAGTTCCTCGATTTAAGTTCAGATCCTTATTAACATCTCGATTTAAAATTTGTTCTGCGTTAATTATTAAAAAGAATCTTAAAGGTAAACCTAGCCTATATCACAAGGCCGAGATGGTAGAACCTATTCAAGGGATTCAAATCCTTGTTAACACCTAAGAACGTGTTAACACTCTCGACAAATGTGATTCGAGAAAATCACAACAGTCATGCTTATATTGGATTTTTCTGAATTTTCTTATTTAGCCTGGTGATTTAGAAATCATGGCTTAAATCATTAATTAAGATGATCATACTTTAACCATACGCGGTAACATAGTGCCTACGGGCCCTGCTCATTTCCATATGAGCCAAAAGACAGTAGTAGCGATGACTCCCTGTCAGATAAAGGTAATGAACTAGGTTCAAACCTCAAATGCTTTGATTCTCTGAAATCATAGCTTAAAAATTTATAAATATCCTTGTGACTAGGCCTATTGTGCCAATATACTTTTATGCTATGATTCTCTGAAATCATAAGCTTATAATTTATAAATGTCCATGTGACCAGGCCATTGGGTGCCGCTAATAAAACTGTAAATGTTTCATAATTAGGATAAATTATAATAGAAATCCTAAACCTATATGAGTAATAAATTAACCAATTATGGTCTCTGGTTACCATGGTTAATAAATTTCCCTAAGGGGCAATTCCGTAATAAACATCCCTTAGAAGGGAAGTACCTACGGGCTATAGTTAATGTCCTCTGGGACTAAAGACAGTGATAGCCTACAACTCCCTGTCAGGAAAAGTTAATGAACTTTGATTCAAACCTTAATACCACGATTCTCTGAAATCATGGCTTATAAATTTAACTTGTCTACGCGACTAGGCCATTGGTCCTATTATTAACTTATGAATTAGGATTTATGATAAGAATCCTGGATAAAATAAATATCCTTCCTTCCCTGCAAGTATAAATATTAAAAGAGAATCTTAAAGGGTTGACCTAGCTTGAATGTCATTGAAGACCTAGCTAAAATAATAAAACCTGTTTAAAGGAGATTCAGATCCTTATTAACACTTGAAAACGTGTTAACACTCCCGACAACAGTAATGCGAAAAATCACGCTCGTAAGCTTTATATTAGGAACTTCCAAACCCCTTTATTTAGCCTATATAATCAATAGGAATCATGGCTAATAAACGTCGGACATGATGTACACATCTAAACATCTACCTGGGATGTATACCTACGGGCAAAGATGCAAACATAAGAACGATAGTTTTATTTCATAACTTCTTGTCAAGACAATGAATTATGAAATTTTCCGATCCAAAGGAATCATTGATTATGCTTTAAATTTCCCTAGTGACAAGGCATCTGTGCCATCGAAAAGTCCTTTGGAACAAGCCATTGTGCTATATAAGATGTCAGTATGACATTGACAGTCGTGACTTATGTCCCCTGTCTAGTAAATATGAAGGATTATATTCCGTTTAAACGCCAAAGATGGTTTATTTAAAAACTTAGGCAAAACATAATCAAATAAATTAAATACTATCTGTTGGCCCATATGGTTTATTCACACCATGGCTACTTAAGCATCAAGCTCGACAATTCGCTATATAATTAAACCAATTTATTACCACTTGATTTGTAGCCTTCAAAGCTTCAGCATGGCTGACCCTTCTAAAGCTCACAATCATCTAGTTGATCAGAATGATGATGCAAGACTGAACTTAACAAGCACCGAGTTACATGCTATGATAGATACAGCCGTAAACAACGCTGTGGACCGTGTGTTGAATGATCATAAGCGAAAGTGCGATGATACCCCAAATAAATGTTGTAAAAAGGGTAAGACCGGTTCGAACTATAACCAGTCCAAATCAAAGGAGGCAAAACCCAAATGTAAAACTTGTAAGAAGAACCATTTTGGGAAGTGTCGATTGGAGTCGAAATCCCAGTCTCACGCGAGATCTTGTGGGATTTGTAACAAGAAAGGGCACAAGACCTTGGAATGCCAAGACATAAAGGACGCAACCTGCTATGGTTGCAATGAAATAGGGCACATCAAGACAAATTGCCCAAATAAAACCAAGAAGCCTGGGAAGGCTAAGGAGACCAAAGCTGGGAGCTCGAATGGACGCTCAAGAGGCTATTCAGGATGACAATGTCACAACAGGTACTTTCTTTATCAATAACGCTCATGCTAGAGTATTATTGATTCAGGTTCAGATAAGTCTTTCGTAGACAATAGATGTTGTAAATCATTAAAACTGCCTGCTAAAACTCTAAGCGTTAAGTATAAAGTAAAAATTGGTCGATAGTACCTCAGAGACTACTTCAGCAATATTAGATGGACGTTTTATATCCATTAGGAATCATTCGTCCGATGTCCTAATTTTCGTTAAAGCATAAGGACTCAATATAGTGATAAAATCGATTGGTTGTCTGAAAAATTAAGCCCATATTGTGGGTGATAAGAAGCAATTAATTATCAAGACTCCTTATGAGACAACCCTCATAATTACATGCATCCGTACGATTAATAAAGATTAAAAAAAATGGTGGAATTGGCCGTCCCCGGAATCGAACCTGGGTCTAGGCCGCACCCTTTCGCGCGCCTAGCCAACCGAGCTAGGTGCCTAGTTTGTGAAATCTCCATTTTGATTAAATATAAGCACATGTTCAATCAAATAACACTCTTTAGGAATGTTCATATGGTTTAATAATACCATGATCGATGTATGATAAGTCGTCAGGATAATGACTAGCTGGAAAATGCACTCAATTAATTATTAAATTGGTATTAAATACCAAAAGAATTGAGTATGGAAAACTCAGAAGAGACAACAGTCGCGATGCTAAGAGATGCGACAAATGTTAATAGTGCATCAAGTGTGAACCTCAATGTTAACAGAGTTAATCTCCAAAACTATAATTATCACTACTGAGAAGGGCTATGAGAAAAGCCATGAAGAGCCAAACGCTGCTCACTCTAAAACACATGACACTGCTCATGAGAAGAGCTTTATTCATATTCCATATGCGAAGAATAACCCAAATAACATCATATGTGGCAAGGAGCCCATTCTTTTTAGGATTTACTTAAAAGTACCTCGTCTCTTGGAAGTCAAGAGACTTCAATAGTACAAAGGGATCACCGATTACAAGAAATTGTTGGATGAAGTAGAAACCATTAGGTATATTAGTGGTTATGCTGAAAAGCACGCGGTAAGGTGTGCGTCATAATCATTCGGTGGTAATACCCTTGATTAATAAGGACACTAATGGAGTCCACAAGAAAGATTATCTTATACATTATGGGATGGTCCAAGTTTTGAGGACCTTATTAGAAAAGCTATTAACCGCTTCACGAAATGGAAAAGATGGAATAAGAATTTTTCCGACTCCCCCATAAGAGCTATAAACTATCAGCAGTAGGTTGCAAACCTTGGTTCATTGGTTGAAATAGTGCTCTTATTCGGTTAACCTAGAACTTAAGCATAATACACTATATATATATATATATCTATGATTTAGCATCAACTATAAAAGGGAACTTTAGGGTTTCAAAACCTGCTCATTATAAATCCATTATGGACCTAACTCAGCTACTCACGTTATATAGATTAAGAAATAACCAGTCAAAGTTGAGACTGCCTTAAAAGTTTGTCAAAGATTTTATAGCTAAGTTAAAAGGTTTAAGAATGGAGGCGTTTAGCCCTCCTGATAAATGATTAGAGGCAGCTCACATTAATAATGACGCCAGATAAACCCTTATTGTGATTTCTTTGGCTAGGAGTTACGTTTGGTTGCAGGTACTGCTAAGTCTCTTATAAAACCATAAGCTTAGCAAACTTTTAATCTTTCTAGTAAGAACCCCAGATACTAAGTATAAGGTAAAATTTACAGGCAAAATCATAAGAACCACTTCTTCTGTTCCTGTCAGAAATCTCTAATCATGGAATTCTAGAAGTACCCTCTCTCTAGAAGAAGTGCGTCAGCATGTATAGTTGATATCTTTTGATCTCTATCGATTGCGAATACCAGATGGTATGATGAAAGCGCCACATGAGGATTGGTGTATCTTAATATGTTCCACAGATTGCTTCCATGCCTGATCAGTATGGAGGTTTAATGCATGGAACCGCAAGGATATTCTAATAGTCATATGGTACTACAGTCAACTAATGGTAATCAAAGAAGATATCCATGATGGAAATTGTCTAAGTAAATGTTCCCGATTAAGGAATTCGTAGACTTGTAACAAAAATGTGTCATTTATTTGACAAAAGCAATAATGGATAAACTGGAGTCTGAGACATGAAAAATCTCTATAACCTCCTGGTATCTTGACTACCTTCTCCTAGAATGACCCTGTTTACCTCCTGAGAGGCAGGTAGAATTAAGATTTATATCCCGTTTAGGGTTGTATTTTTGTGAAATCTCCAAGACGGCTAGTGCCATTATTGGAAGAATCAAAACCCAATTAAATAAGTTTTGAAAATAAAGAATTCATATAGCCTAACCATATATTCTAAGAATTCGGTATTGTTAATTAAGAAAGACGGTTCATTTTTGCTTATGCATTGAATACCGCAACCCAAATTAGGCAACAATTAAGAATTTTCCATCAGCTGCCCAGGATCGTCGATTTGATCGACTAACGCAAGGATTAACTATTCCTTGAGATTAGTTCTAAGCAGTGGTCGAAATAACCATCTCACCTTAAGATAAGTTTTTATAATAATTGTCATATAAGCATCAAGGCTGCTCCTCTGAAGACCTTGTATAGATGGAATGTTAAACATCTATTAAGATAAAGGATTGGTAAGTCCAATTTTCAGGATCTGAAAGTTGCATTGGACACAACGAATAAATAGATTCATGATCATCTGTAAGTTGCCAGTATTTGGCAGAAAGTCAAGGATTTATGAAAGTAGCGACCCTCCTGAGTTCTTGTGAAGGAATAAGGTTCAACAAAGATATCACCCTGGAAGGGTGTACCAATTTGTTAATTATCAGACTAGTTAAGCTCTGAATATATAAAATCATTCGAAGGAATCGAATGTATCAAGATCAGATAGCTTAAAGTTAAATTTTTTTTAGGAGATGGATGGAGCTCGCAATATATTTCACACTAATGATTTAAGGATATGTTTCATCAATAAGTCGAGAAGCATTATCACATAATGATATGCAGATTTATGATATAATAAGCAACCTATATCGATTGAGGATCGATAGGTGAAGAAGCTCCAAAAGGATAAATGTACCCATTATAAAGGTCAACTTGAGAGCTTGGAAAAAGCTCCAGATATGCTGTTGAGGTTAAGTCCATTATGCGACAAAAAGTATTTCCCGCATTATAGCAAATCTCGAGGTTGAGATTTCTTTTAAGGGGGTGAGGATGTAACACCTCGAAAATTTACGTCCAATAATGTATTGACACGTGTCATAAGCTTGGAATATGTGAAAACATACTTTAGGGGGACTAAAGTTGACAAACCGTGAAACTATGTGAATATAAGGGTCCAAAGTGTCAACCATTGATAAATAGGCCCTACAATAACCCTACATGGTGTTTATAATCTTAAACGGATAAATCATGGATCATACGAAGCGGAAGATGTAAGAAAGTGAGGAATTACAAACTACAGGGGCTAAAAGTGTCAACATGTTGAAAGTATACCTCTGAGTGATCTTTTGGCAAACCTGAAGCTTTGTAATGATAAAATATACTCACTAGAATATGTGATAAAAATTTCATCGAGTTTCGTTATCATATGAGAAAGTTATGACCAAAACCGTACACGAAGGGTTAAATACGTTAACGTTAGTTTCGTGACTTTTCGGGTAAGCGCAAAGTTAACCGAGGACTTTACCATGTTTATAAAAGTCCCAAGACTCTTAAAGATCAGAATTTAGGGTCTAGTGTGCAAGATAAATAGGAATAAACACGTTACAAAGATCAGGGACTGATTTGTAAATTGCTGAAACTGGTTAATCTGGTCGACCAATGGGACGCGGCCCGCGAGGGGCTTGTCGCGGCCCGCCTGCGACCTGCCAGCGACAACAACCTGCAGATGTCAGTTTTTCAGGTCTGTTCTCGACTGTTTCCAGCTGTATACGACTCCAGGGACTCACCAATCGAATTTCATGCATGCTAGGACACTTGGACTGATCATACAACAATTGCTAACACCTGTATCATCATCAAATCAGATCAAATCTGCATATAAGGGTCTTGAGTTAGAAACATATGAACACTTGAACTTTCAAAATTTCACAAGAACGATTCTGGAGCTTTCTGGTCGACAAGGCTGCTTCATAGTGATCTCTAAGCTTGTTTAGGACCATTGTAAGTGTTCATATCATTCTCTAATTCGTTCTAGCTTAGTGTATTAACCGAAAGTCAAACTATCGTAAATTAAACTTGACTTTGTGTTTAAACGAGATTGGCTCTGTCATTTCTCAAATTGAAAGTACCCACATGTTGGTATTTATGAGTATAACAAACCCCTAAAAGGGTATTTACAGATTCACACTCTAAGCATGTTAATTGTCGAGTCAAAGCTTTTCTTAAAAAGTCAACAGAATGTGTTTTTGCAAATTTAAGCATGATTAACAATGTAGGCTACATGCAACCTGTTTGATCATCAAAATAACTTTATAATTAATGTAAGAACATGTTTTAACATAATCAATTCGACAATTTTCAGCTTAGACCCGAATCGGAACCGAAAGTCACATAAATTGACTTTTTCTTTGACTATCAGTTCTGATCCATACATGCATGTTTGAGATCTGAATTAGAGCTTATTTTGGACCAACTTTCATATAAGTTTAACTCTCTGAAATTTTACAACTTGGTTCAACACTTATCCGCTTCATATGCATGTTACCGGTTTATGCTTAAATATGACTATTTTGCCCTTCTGACTATAAAACGCGATTTTTGAAAAAGTGAAAGCGTAGAAACATTTGTTACTGATTTATAAACTTGCACCGAAAATTTGATATCAGTTTGAGGTCCAGAATAAGCGTTATGCTCATTATCGTAATTTGAAAGCTTTATGTCACTTAAATGGCGTAATTAGCATATAACCCATTTAAACCCACTTTTTAATATAAAACTTTTTACCCACTGATGTTATATAATATTTTAGGATTTTTAAAGATTTTTATTTTATTTTTGGCTGATCATAACATAGGTTTATAAGTTTAATTCGGTAAATACCGAATTTGCCCTTCTAGGCCATAAAATGAGTTTTATAAATCCTTTTGACCCCAAACCTTTTTCTATTGATTCTATTTGTTAAATAAAATATTTTGAACATTATGGAAATATAAAAATATCAGATTTCTTTTACAAACCCGGAAACGGCTCCAAATCGCCTTTTTAAGCGTTTTTAACGCATAGTACGTATTATAACCATATTAAACATATAAGGTTTATACCTACTGATGTTCTTAGTATATTTTTATATAATAACAGTAAGTATAAGTTTATAAACTCAGGTTTCCAATTTTGACATTTTTAGCCCTTGTGAAATTACCAAAAGACCCATAAGGTGCATAGTTTGGTTTTAAATGATAAGTTTCACATATGGGTCATACCCTACTGTTATAACATGTCAAATTAAGTATATTTACTGTATAAACCAGACCTGTAACCCAGATTTCTAACTTAACTCTTTTATATTCTTTTAAATGACCAAAATGCCCTTATGAGGCATAAATTGTGTTTAAATCCGTTTTGGGCATAATAGGAAATAACTTACTGATATTTTATCATATTTATAGCATATTATCTCAGGGAACTTGCATATGACTCTCACGGTTACCCGTAACGCTCTTTTCGCGTTCGGTGCGGTTTATGTAACTAGTTTGCATAAATTGACCGAGACGGGTCAAACATCATCATTTTTGTCTCAAAATCCAGAATGTACTTAGTATACCCATATTATACAAGTATTCAAACTTGTCGGGTCTAAATCACATTCTATCCGGTCTTCGCTTAATCGTGCGTTTGAACCGTATCGTCCTTAAAGCTAACCGGTCTAAGCATAAGCTTAAATAAAGACCCGTTAGAAATCTAATAGGTTATTAAAAACCTTTGTTCCAGAATAAGAAGAACCAGTAAAAGCTATCTGTACTTGCTTGATGGTATACGGCTGAGATTGAATTTATATTTAGCTCAGGTAAATACTTTTAACTTATTTTCCCTATACGGGCTTGGGTTACGGTATATAAAATACCGCTTGATCGAGCATCAAATTCTTAACATCGTTTGGGTGCTTAATTGATTAATTTGATCGGCTTGTTTAAACAGTCTTGTTCACTTAAAGCCTTTGGGGGGTTAATGACCATGTCCCGGATATCCTCGGCATCATCTTACGAGATGGCCACGACCGAACGCGGGGTGTAGGCGTACACCTGTCTGTGCGTAAATAAACATGTGGTGTGTCTATTGATCTTTAACCCGGTTAGGATCCGGGCTACTGAACGCACAAGTAACATGTAATTCGTTCACAAGTTTATATTAAATAGTTATCCCAAGTTATCAAAATGTTTTGTGCCACGTGCATTCAAATCAATTTTCAACTCTTTTCAAAATGAGTCAGTTAAATTGTATTTACCAGTGTAAACTGACGTATTTTTCCAAAAGATTAAGTGCAGGTACTACACGTACTAGGCTGGCGGTCTTCTAGAGCGTCCACAATAAGTCTCGCAAGCTTGGACGACAATAAAGTTGTTGAACAATATCTTATTTTATTTTATTTTGATCCGCCTGTGGATCCGTTTCAACTATTGTGATATTTAATATTACACTTTATTAAAGTTGAAATGAATCTATCTTTGCTTCCGCTGTGCATTTATATATTGTGTTGTTTGTCTATGATGATACCAACTACGTCACGATACTCCCCACCGGGCCCACCGGTGACACGTGGAAAATAGGGGTGTGACACACCACTCCTTATCGAATGGTGTACGGAAAAGGATGTCATTTTCCTATGGAGTTAGCACATCGGGCATATTGGGCAATTAAAACGGTGAATGCAAACTATGACGAAGCGGGTCGGGCGAGAAAATTACAATTGAACGAAATTGAGGAAATAAGGGATCAAGCTTATGAGTGTGCATCCGCATATAAAGACAAACTGAAGAAAGTTCATGATCCGAAGATAAGGAAAAAGAACTTTGAAGTGGGTCAAAAAGTGTGGTTGTACAATTCAAGATTGAAGATGTTCGCGGGGAAACTCAAAAGCAAGTGGATGGGTCCTTACGTTGTCCGAAGAGTGGGAAGATTTGGTGATGTTGACATTCAAGACGAACAAGCAAATAAGCAACAAACGGTGAACGGGCATCGGCTCAAACCGTACTTGGAAGGTAACGATATCAACAATCTCGAGCTCGACAAAGTGGGTTTCATTTTACGCCCATTGGATGATGAGGAAACTTGAAAGAGGCCCAGGTTTGGTGTTTTGTATATATTGTAGCTTAGTTTTGTGTTTTGAATAAAGTCCAGTTTAGAACCGGTGTTTGAAACAAGTGTGGGGAAATTCGTACGGATTTCCCGAACATAGTGTTGAGGACAACACGGGTTTTTAACGGGGGGTAGGGTGAATTTCTTGTTTTCAATAAAAATCATAAAACAATAAAAATAATTTAGTTAAAAAAAATGTTTTTGGCTTAATAACAGTTTTGGTCGACTTCTCATTGCCCAGTAAGAGCCGTAACTTACGGCATTTAGCCGTAGGTTACGGCGGCAATCACAACAAATTGAACCTTACGGCGGGAACAGCCTGATTTACGGCTCCATTTTTTTTACCAGCTACCACCGTAGCCTACGGCACAGAGCCGTAGGTTACGGCACCGAGCATACAAGTGGGGTCAGTCTGTCGGCGTTTCATACATAAAAAAAAAGAAAAATAATAAAACCGAAAATGAATTAATAATAATAATAATCCTTTTAAAAAAAATCTTTCAATAATCCCCAACCATACAATCGTTTCATACCCCATCCACATCTTCTTTTCTTCTTCTTCTCCATCTTTTCTTTCTCTAAGAACACTAACCCACCATAGCACAAACCTTCATTCTTCCTCAAAACTTGTCCAAATAAAGTGATTTTTGGGTCGTTTTTTACTATAATTTCACAAGCATTCTGATTTTGGCTAAAGATTTGGAAGAAAACCTCATTTTCTTGTTCGAATTTTAGACTTTAGGAGCCGAAAATTTGGGGTTTTTGTGGGTTTTTGTGTGAACTTCAAGTTTTTTTTTTTATTCTCATCCTCTACAACACTAAGGTATGCAATTTCTTATCATTCTTTGAAGTACATTAAGGTTTGTAAATTTTCATTATAGTTTTTGCTTACACACTTGCTTGTATGAGATAGATGATAGGATTTTGTAAGCCATTGAATGTTTGGGTGTAAATGTGTTTGATGTGTAGTGAAAACTTTTGGAAAAATTCTGATTTATGGGGACATCATGCCAAAATTTTGTTTGAAAGAATGGAATTTTGATTTTTGCACATCTATACCCATAATATGAAGCAAGTATGGGGAAGATTGGGTAGAAATACTAACTTGATTTGTTTGTGTGGTTCTTGAATGTGTGTAGGCATGGTGACGAAAGAGGGGAAAGGAATTGTAAGTTCTTCTAATGTGCCTCAAGGGGATGATGCACAACAAAAAAGGAGGAGATTGACCCGGGTTGGTGACCCGGACTCGGAGGAAGATGCACCTCCAAGGGGCCCGAAGCCGGATTGGACAACCGGTTCATTGCTAGACCAACCCGCAGAATGGAGAGAGGATCTATTCCATGAATAAATGAACAAGCTAAAACAACGAGGTGAAGCATTTATTTGTGAGAAGGAGATCAAGGAGGTTGATTTCGGGCCATTTGGGATCACGGCAAAGTTTAAGGAATTGGGTTGGGGTGCAGCCTTGAAGTGTTATGACGGGGAAGTGAAGAAGATGTACGACAAGCAGATTCAAGAATGGGTGGCTTCACTTGAATGTCCCCCGTTTAAGACCCCAAGCAAGATGAGGCTCGTTGGACAGTGTAACGGGGTGAAAGTAGAAATGTCTTATGACTCTTTGCGCAAAATAGCAAAGTTTGACGACAAACCCGCAACTGAGTACATTCACCCGAGTCTCAAATATCTCTATCACGAGCCCAACAAGCATCCGCAATGGCAAAATATGCTTGACTACCTCTTCCTTCCGGGCACAACACATGGGAAGCTATATAGGAGCAATTTGAGAATGGAAGCAAAATTGTTGTTGACATTGTGCATATATAATGTGGTTCCAAGGTAGGGTGACAAGATGGAAGTGCGGCATCAGGAAGTACCGATTTTATATATGATGATGCATGGATCTCCCAAGGTCCCTTTCCGATTTCTCGTGTTGAATAACATCTGGTTGAGCAGAATTAGTGGAGAAAGAAAGATTATACCTCATTGCCGGTTGATTACGGCGTTGTTAAAAAAATATGGGGCGATTAAAGGTGATGAAAAAGGTTCTTACAAGAGGTTTAGACCATTCGACCTTAAGAATCTTGGGCCAGGTTGGATTTACACGGAAACGGAGAGGTATCATAGGCTGAAAACAAATGGGAGAAGGTGGAGAGCGTTGAAGGTGGATGCAAGGCCGTTACGACCGGGTGAGGCTGATGAGCCCGAAACAACCGATGAAGAGGTAAGTGGAGATGAGGATTACCGTGAAGATACCTTCATGGTTGATGCTCAAGTTCAGGGAGCTGGAGTGCAAGCTGGTTATGTGGGGGGTGCATTTGATTATGCACAGCAAGCTTATGATCCTTATTGGGCCCACTCGGGAAATATGGGCCAAATTATTGAACAAAGGCGACCACCCACTTTTAGAGAATGGAATGAACCAAACCAGATGCTTTTTGATCAACAAACTTTCATGGGGGCAAGTATGGAGAGGGCTTTGAAGAAAAGTTATGATAGGAATGAGCAATGGAACCGTGCTCATATGTATGCCCATGAAGAAGAAATGAACAACCGCTACTTAGATGATCGCCAGAGACGCATGCATGATCAGTGGCATGCGGGCCAACCAATTGAAGCAGATCCGCCTGTTGTGGACTATACCACATTGCCACCAAATGATGGTAGTGTGTCATACCCCACCCCACCATTGCATCATTCTCAGTGGGTGGATCCACATGCTATGAGTTATCAACAGGCGAATTCAAGTGGTGATCAAGGAAGCAGTAGTAGCGGTGGAGCATTTGGCTTTGGTGAGTGGACTGATATGATGACATCCATCTTCGGGCCTCCACAGCCGAAGTACTACTAGCCAGGTCATATCTCGCTCCTTTGTACATTTTTGTATATTTTTATGTAGCTTGTTTATGTTAGGGTTGGGAGGTAGGGTGGTGTTTGATGTTGAAATGTTGTTGGGTTGTGAAAGTTGGTGGTGTCTCTAATAATAATAAAATAAAAAAAATACAAAAAGAAACTTGGGGTTTGAGAGTATTAGCGAAAGCTAATGTTGTTGGTTAAAAGCGATCCTTCCCTCAAAGCCATACATTGGGACAATGTATCCCAAGTGTGGGGATGGGGGAAATTTTTGAGAGTTTTAAAAATTTTGTAAATCCAAGCGAAAATTGTTAAAATTTGAAAACTTGATATTGTGCCACTTGACACACCGACACCCATTCCTAGTCTTTTCTTGGTAAGTATTTGAGCCACACATGATTGTTATTGAATACTTCTTTGTTTTGAGTGGCGGTGTGTGTATTGTGTTAATAGAACTTGTGTACGAATTCTTGTTAAATCCTAGAGTTAGCATGCTTTTGAAAATGATAGGGGACTTGTAGGTAGCCTCGTCTAGATGTGTGAGAGTGTGGGAATTGGGGGTTGGACCTCATACGTTACATATATGAGCTTGGTATTGTGAGGGGTGGGGGTTTGGTCCGTAGAAAGCCACGTTTGAGCCTTAAACCATTCGGTTGTGACCCAAGCCTACTTCTTATATAAATTTTACCGATTGAGATGACCCGGTTTAGGAATTTAGTATGAAGTGTTGATGTTCTTGTACATATTATTGAAGTTTATTGTTGAAAAAAAAAATGAGAAAAATACAAAAAGAAGTATTTAGTTGCAATAGTAGTTGAGATGTTGAAGAAATTGTGTATATAGTTGATGTTTGCTTTGTTTGGTAGTAGAAATAAAAACCGGGTCGGATCAATGAGCTACTTTCACATTCCCACTATTTCCTACCTTTGCACTTAGCCTCGTTACAACCCGTAAGTTCCTTTGATTCTAAAGCATGCTAGATATTTGTTAGGAGGAAACTTGATTTATATACAAGCTTATTGTCGCACACACACATACATGCATTGAGTGGATTAGCATTATGCTAATAATTCTTGTTACCGAGAGATTTTTGCGAGGGGTGTGTCTTGTAGTACGATTGAAAGTTAGTAAAAGTATGGCACTTTAGCTTAGTTTGCATAATTGATCGCTTGTGTTTGTGAATAATCTTTGAATGGGTTGCTTGGGACAAGCAACGGGTAAGTGTGGGGATGTGACGGGTGGTCCGTAGGACAACCCTTAAATGAGTTAAATAGGTGCACATCTCATGCTTGTCTCGGTTAATTGTGGGAATTTGATAACTATGTTGAAATTGTATTCGCATGTGTTAAAGAGCCTAAAGAATGGATATTATGAAGCTTGGATGGAAGCTTGATGTTGGTGAAAACAAAAATGGAAGATTCAACTTGTAATGAAGAGAACAAGGGAAAACACCACATACAGCACCGTAACCTACGGCTCTCAGCCGTAGGTTACGGCCCCCATCATTTGCCAAAAATTACAGCCGTAAAACAGGGGCCCTTGACCGTAAGACTCACTGCTAGTCGTAACCTATGGCAGGTGGCCGTAGGTTACGGCCTCCTGCTGACTTGTATGACTATGCTGACTGCCGTAACCTACGGCTGGGAGCCGTAGGTTACGGCTCCGATTGATGTTCCATGTAACTTCATCATTTATTGTCGATTTCAAGAGGTTTTAAGGGGACTTATGATTGGTTTTCGGTTACATCTGCTGGGGATTCGAGATTGGAGCAATTTTTAGAGACTTTTGGCAAGGAAACATTATCTTAATCATTAGCTTTTGTTGCTTTGATCTATATGAACATTGAAACTCTTGTTATGATGTTGTTTGAAGCCATGAGTGGCTAAACTTTGGATGATTGTCTTGGGTTGAAGGTTTGTGTAAGACTTTGTGTTTTGATTTCATATTTCTAGAATAATGAACTCTTCTCTATGATTTGTTTGTTATGGTGTGTGATTGCTTGCTTGTAAATTGTTAATTAGTGTGCTAATCTTGTTCTAAACTATACGTTCTTGGTGCCGTTGGCAATCGAGATATCATAGGTAGAATTAGGATTGGGTGTTGATTAATTGGTCATCGGGTAACAACCTCGCGTTCTAGGAATCCGAGTACTTAGTTCCCTTTCACCACATCAAGTAGTCATACATGAATCATGTCTATGTGATTCTTTCTAGTTGAATGATAGCACAAATGTCGAAGCAAACCGGAAACTTAAGATAATCATTTGTCTCTAAATTGTTTACAACCAAAACTTTTCTCTTGCAATTTAATTAGTTAAATTTTAGTTCTAAAACCAATTCACTCAAATAAACTCTTGAATTTTAATTTACTTGCAATTAGTTTAACTTTAGTCAATTTAGATAAACCTTCAAATAACACATATTCCACAAACTCCCTGTGTTCGATACCCACTTACCGCTATCTATTAGTAGTATTTGGATTAAATTTGATTGTGACCACGACATCACGTCAGGAGGGCAATGGGTATCCTAATTGTGGGATATTCCTAGCGCAATCGTAGCCGTTTTTAATCATTAAGTATGGAACACGTGGAATTGTTGATAGATCTATCGGGTTAACAACCCCGTCGTGACCGGTAGCTCCGGTCCACATAGCGGTGAATCTTATTCTATAATCTTATTCTATAATCGTCTAGTATTGATTAGAACCTCAATATGGTATATAGCTTGTAACGTCTTGCAAACTTACAAAACTGAACGAATGACAAATATTAATATACAAACCATGTGTAGAAAATCTCATCGGAGGCTTTTTCAAATAAACAATTCCCGATGATTTACCCTCGGATTTTATAAAGGAAATAAAACATACTTTCTAAATTTTGCATGGATGCTTATTCCCATTAAAATTTATTCTAAGAAAGATTTTCTTTAAACAATTTGTTACAAACTAGAATTTGTGAACTCACCTTCCATTGTGTTGACACTTGATTTTTACGTGTTCTTCAGGTACATGAGTTCGGCTTCGGGAATTTTGGCTTGTGTTGTCATGTGGTTGTTCGATGCGATTGTTAAATAAAAAAACAATGTTTGGACGATTTTTAAACTACTTTTGGGACCGTGTGTAATAAGGCCCAAAAGGGACAAACAACTATGTTGTGGTTGTGGTGTACGTTTGAAACTTTAAACTTTATGTTTAAAATAAGCTAAATGTCCAAAATAAATATTGCATCAACCACTAAGACATTTATGGGTACCAACCTCCATCACCGCCACGTTTGTATTTCTACTGCGACGTTTTTTTGGGTGTGACAGTAAAGTCTTAAAGTAATTTAATCAAAAGAATTAAAGTGTTAGAGAAGGGAGGTGTGAAGTTACCAAGTAGAAATAAATGAGGGGTTAAAGTTGTTAAATACCAAAATTTAGGGGTTAATGTATCACTTACCAAAAGATTGCAGATGAATGTGTAACATCTATAAACTTGAGGCTTAAAAAAGAAAACTTAAATAGGTTAGAAATGACATTTACAAAAGTTGAAGGGGTGTGGTTGTCGGTGTGAAACCCCACCGACATTGTATTTTCTGGATATAGTAAGACCATGGGGTGTGGGGGTCGTCCCCCCCTCCCCCGGCGCCGCTCGTCTCGGTCGTCCCACACCGCCCCTCCCCGGCTCGTCGTGGCTCAAGCGGCTGAAGTTGGACGTTGGGGACGAGGTGTTTGGTTGGCTGATGGTGTGCCACCTGTGAGAGATAGAGAGAATGATTTTTTTGTTTTAATTATTTAATTAAATCAAACAAAATAATAATAAAAAAAGGGAGGGAGGACTATCCTCCACACCCTTGGATAGTCCCCAAGGGGATGGTTCTCCACCCATGGTGATGTGACGCCTACGTGGCAGGTAGTCCCCAAAAGGTAAGCAAACCACACCCCATGGTCTAATAATTAGTGTGAAATAGAATAATGAACATGTTGAAACAAATAATACAATGTGATGTTGGGACATGTGTCGTATTGAAGCATGGTTCGTGTCAACAATCTATGAATCATTGTTTTTGTCAAAAGAACCTTTCAACAAATTTTAATTTGAATATATAGATAGCAGGCGACGCGTTATGTGATGTGTTAACCATATGAAAATGCGTGTTTTGATGTGTCCAATCTAACTCGGCAGCATACGATGTTAGCATTAATGTGTGGTGCCCTTACGTAACATTACACGTTTTTGACTTTATTAAACACGTTACGTTCGTGACATTAACATTATTAGACATAAATAATAAAAAGAGTATGTCTTGATTGTAAATTAAAATTCAAGTTAAATAATAATAATAATAATAATAATAATAATAATAATAATAATAATAATAGTATGTTAAATCGACAACGATTTGAGGATTTTATTATTATTATTACTAGTTTTTTATATCACGCGTTGCGGCGAAACCGAGCAAATGATAATGTAAAATAAACGTGATTTGAAAATAAAGCATGTTGTTTAGAAAGTGAAACCATTAGAACGATTTAGTTTATTATCGTACTGTTTTATGATACCAAATAAGGCTATGTCACACAGGGGCCTTTAAAGCTCATTCATTTAACTTGCATGGTGTCGTATAAAGTCCCTCCTTTAAACTATAGCGCCCCCCTTTAAACCAAACTCATCTCGATTCCCTCAAATTCAGCTCGTTAACGTGATGGCGGAAGGGCATGGCGCCCCCCTTTAATTCCGGCGATGTGGTCGATAGCGCCCTAGGGGCGCTATAGTTGCTTAGTTGGCGGGGTGGCATTAAGCCACACCCCCTGGCCTAAATACTTTATTTTGAGTACTCGTTTTAACAAAACTTATAACTAAATGTCAGGGAAAGAAATGAAGTACAACTACGTACCTAAGTTTTTAGAAAAAAATTATTAACGTAACTTATTAAAAAAGTATCAAATTAATCGATAAATTAATATATGTTAAAAACAATTATTAAAAAAGGTAAAAGAAATAGATATTTAAAAGAAAAAAGAAAAATATGTTATTAAAAGTAAATATAATAATAAACTAAATATATTAAATAATAAAGATAATAAAATAATAAAAACTATATATTATTATAAAAATAAAATTACTATTCATCGTCAGTCGAAATCAATATATATAAATATATATATATATATATAATATATATAATATAATATAATTGATTGAAATGTGTAAATGAAAAAATGAAACTTCAAAGAAGTGAAGGGGAATTGTTGTAATATCCTTAGAAGCTTAGGGTCTTCTGTCAAAAGTAAACAACAAAATGCAAGTAAAGGGACACGGGTCGAACAAGTGACCTTTGATTTAAACTTCCATGTACCAAACAATCCAAGCAGATCAGATTATGGTTTCTATTAGGCAAAATTATTTTATATATATCAAATGACAAAGGGTGTTTGCTACAGTGTCACAATAAGTACAATTCTTAAAGCAAAATTTACAACCCATGCTAGCTTCTACGTTTAGTTGTTTTCAACTTTTTATCTTTCCACGTGTTTGCTTTTTGCCTTCTCTTTCCCCAATTATTCCATATATAAATAAGTAAATTTTTCATGCATAAAGACTTGTAACTTGTGCTTCGGGGATTTCTCAAAAAAAAAAACTTGATTTTTTTGTTTTAACCCAAATGTTTTTGTCTTTTGTCATTTTAACCCTACAAAATTTGTTTTTTTAACTTTAACTCAAAACTTTTCATTATTTGCAATTTAACTTCACAACTTTTGTCAATTATATTTTTCGTCTTTGGTTTAACGTTTTTACGTTTCATTACGTATAGTTCTAAATTTTCCGAGTTAATACGACGCAACGTATGAGTGTGGTTCAACTTTTTTATGTTTTGTTTCAAATTTTGCAAGTTAACAAGGCGCAACGTGCATGTGTGGTTCAACGTTTTTACCTCAATTTTTTCATGTTTGACAGGTTCGTCGCAACACGCAGGTCCTAGGTCGAGTCAGTGTTGGTGGTCGATCACGGTTGTGTGACATTAGTATTAATTGACACCGTTTTACTCCCCGCCGTAACGCGGGGTGTGCTTTGGGGGTTTTCCAAACAAAAAATGATTATGTATATGGTTGTCGTAACCTTGGCTTTAGGGGTTTTAAAAAAAAAATTGATTTTTTTTACTTTTCACCCAAAAGTATTTCATAAATTACTTTTAGCCCAAAACTATTTGTTTTTTTTTTTACTTTTAACCCAAAACTTTTTATCTTTGTGCAATCTATCCTCACAACTATTTTTACTTTCAACTTTGATCCTTTATAGTTTTCATTTTTCGCAAATTTTCCGCTTTATGCTTGGTTCTAAATTTTGTGACTTAACACATCACAACGTGCGTCTTTAGTTTAACGTTTTTACGTTTCGTTCTAAATTTTGCGAGTTAACACGACGCAACGTGCGTGTATGGGTAAACGTTTTTACATCGTCTATTTTTTTTCCCGTTTGACAGGTTTAACATAGCGTGCGTGTCCTAGGTCGACATAGTTATAACTAAAGAATCCCCGCCGCATTGCGGCGGGTCTCAATTCTAGTTTTATTAAATTACTAATACAATAAAAAATATATTATATTGTTTCTTATAACTCATCTTTGTTTTATGTGGTTTAATAGAAAGGTTAAGCTTTTTTTAAACCTTCTAAATAAATATTATTATGATGTGCAAAAAAGCAAACGAGGGTATTTTTAAAAAGAAGTGTTAATATACAAGTTGTTTTATTTTTTACAAAATTTTCGTTTTAAGTTTCGTTCTAAATTTTGTGAGTCAATACATCGCAACATTCGTGTGTGGTTCAACTTTTTTATGTCTGTTTCTTTTGCATATAACGTCCCCGTCACAATACGCTGATTGTAGATCTAGTTTCATACCAATACTGATACATATAGCATATCTTGTTGGGCTCCCCTGTGTCTATCATAACAAGCTGGGTTGTATCTTTTGTATTTGTTTCTATTGTTGAGCTATGGTGAATTAAAATAAATTATTTTGTTAATTATAGGAAAACTCCCGTAAGCTACAATGTATAATTAATGAACTATATATACGGATACAATGCAAATTAATGAAATCACATCTCTTAGTTATTGAAAATATAATTACATTAAAATTTAAAATATAACTAATATATTAACAATAAGGGTATCCGGGGCACTCCCCTCTTAGGGGAGTCCCCTCTCTTACGCACACCCAATCAGGTTATGCCACGTCAACTCCCCTCTTAAACTCCCCTCACACCCCAATTTGATGGCGGCACTCCCCTCTTAGGTGACTTGTTTTTTTATTCAAAAAAAAAAAAAAAAAAAAAACAATTGATTGGTTGAAATAAGGGTGGCCCCACCATCTCTCTCCCTCCTTCTTCGGTGACTTCTCCCCGATTCCCCTCCCCGCACCGATAGCGCCGGTGTTCCCGAGCGGTGACAGGGGTCACCGATCCCCCTCCCCGCGAGTGCCCCGAGTACCCTAACACTCCCTGCAGACTGCAGTCAGAGCAGAATCAAACATTGGAGTGAAAAACTGTGGAGGTATAAGAAAAATATATAATTTTAAACAAACTTAAAATAAAACAGCCGTTGTTAAAACTCAATATTGATGTACTAGTTATTTTAACACTTATTGTTATGTCGGTGGCCTGGTACGACAATCTTTTTACTCACGTGATATATCTATGGTCGGAACCACAAATCATGCATTTTAAGGATATAGTAATCCAGTTTGACTTTAAATAAGAAACACTAAAAAAAAGTGGGTAATCGAAAAATTTTCTTAAAAATTCAATTTAATATGTTAAAAATCAAAATTTTAAAGGAAAAATTCTGCGCCTTTAGTTATAAATTCATGTAGACGCATTTTAAAAAAAAAATAAAATAAAAATAAAAACTAAAAATATAAAAAAAAGTTTAAAAAACAGTTAAAATAAAAATATCTTATAAAATTAACTTAACATATTAAGAGTGGGGATCCTGCGGAAAGTGTGTTTTTTTCTAGAAAGTATAGAAAGCGATCTGGGCCATCAGATGAGTGTGTTTAATGGTTGAGATCATTTTGGTGGCATTTTGGTTATATACGTGTCTTTAAAATAGGCTAATTTAATTGATTGTGGTAAATGTGTCATTTAAGTTGTTTTAAATAAGAAAATAACTATCAATCATAAAACCATCTCAAAAAATGTCGCAATTTTTTCTCTCTCTAATCCCTCACATTTGAAAAAAACAAATCATACAAAAAATAGCAATAAATAAGATCTAGATGTGTTCAAAGTAATGTGTTTTAGCGATAAAACACAATGTGACGAACTAGTGACTGACTGCTAAAACACAACATCAATAATGCCAAAATCATATCAACCAGTAACTGATAAAACACATTATGATGAAAACAGTTAGGGGTGCTAAACGGGTCGTGTTCGCAGGTTAGCGGGTTCAACCTGACCCAAACCCGAAAATTTTACACGAACCCGAACCTGACCCGAACCCGAAAATCGTATCATACATATGAACCCGAACACGACCCGAAATATAGTGGGTTGACCCGAACACGACCCGTTCAACCCAAATTTTTTAATTTTTTCTGAAATTAATATTAAAATTAAAATTTACTTAAAAAACGCAAGTATATATAATAATATCATATTTAAATTATAAAATTTATGTTAATTTCTCTTTTTAAGTTATTATCATGGCATAAAATACACACCCCATTTAATTTATGACATAAAATATATATGGTAAAAAATTATAATATAGTATAAATGTGTTAAACGGGTCAACCCGCCAACCTGACCGGGTTGACCCGAACCCGACCCGTTAACCTAACTGGGTTCGCGGGTTCAACCTGAAACTGACCCGAACCTGTTTAGACTAAACCTAAACCCACGAATTTCGTGTTAGGTTCGTGTCGGGTTTTCGGGTCGTGTTAGAAATTCACACCCCTAAAAACAGTAACTGGAACCAGTAACTGATAAAACACATTGTGATGAAACCAGTAACTAATAAAACACAACATCAAGAATGCTAAAATCACATCAACCAGTAAGTAACTGATAAAACACATTGTGATGAAACAGTAGATAAAATATAAAAGAACATGCCATTCATGAATCATAACTGGTATAACACATTGTCATGAACCCGGTAATTGATAAAACACAACATCAAGAATGTCAAAAATCATATCAACCAGTAACTGATAAAACACAACATCAAGAATGCTAAAATCACGTCACCCAGTAAATGATAGAACACATTGTGATGAAACAGTAACTGATAAAACACATTCTGATGAAACCGGTAACTGGTAAAACACAACGTGAACCAGTAATTGATAAAACACAACATCAAATAATGCCAAAAATCATATCAACCAGTAACTGATAAAACACATTGTGATGAAACAGTAACTGAAACCAGTAACTGCTAAAACACATTGTGATGAACCTAGTAACTGATAAAACAAAATGTGAAAAATTGTTAATGATTTGAACTTGGTAATTTAAAGTAACTGCCCTTTTGAAATCGTAATGATTTGAAATTGTCAAAGAGATATACGTTTCCATAAATATCTGGATAGTTAGTTTAGGATATATAATATTCCAAAATTAAATTAATAATCAAATTACCATCTTGCCCTTATGAATAAAAAAAAACTAAAAGCCACATGTCACATCCTTATTGCTTTCTAGACTTTCTAGGAAACGTAGGATTTCTAGCCAACTCCCACTCTAAAAATCAATTTAAAAAAAATATTTCAGCGTTTTTCCTTATAAAAATTAATGGGTCGAAACTATTCCAATACAAACATCATTTTTGTAAAACAAAAATATTTTAGCCTTTTTTCACTGTTTTTAATTTCTTTTTATATTTTGGGTTTTTTATTTTTTTTATTAAAAATGCATCTACATGTATTTATAAGGAAAAGCGCGGAAAATAGTTTAAGAAATAATTTTTAGCATGTTAAGTTAAAATTTTAAGACTGTTCCCAGGTTCCCCACTTTTTAGTGTTCCCTAATGAACCCTCCTGTAGTAATATATATAGGAGTAAACTGCCATTTTGGTCCCTGTGGTTTGGCCAGTTTTGCCACTTTAGTCCAAATCTCAAACTTATTACATCCAGGGCCCTGTGGTTTGCATTTTGTTGCCATTTTGGTCCAAATTTCAAATTTGACCAGATTCTCCTACTTAAACCCTTCTATTTTGTCTTTACTCTTAGGGGCATTTTGGGTATTTTAAAAATTATTATATTTAATTGTATATATTTAATACCTAAAACAATTATATATAATATATATACACCCACACATACTGATGAAGTCAGAACTCTCTCTCTCTCTCTCATCTGAACTCACTCTGCTCTCTCTCTCTCTGAACTACCACCACCACACCACCACACCACCACAACCACCACCCCCACCACCGTATCATCACCACCACCATCTCTGCTCTCTCTCTATCTGAACTACCACCACCACCACACCACCACCACCACCACCCCCACCACCGTATCGTCACCACCGTACCTACCACCACCACCTCCTCCACCGTTCTCTACTACCAGCACCACACCATCACCACCCTCTCTCTTTTTTTCTCTCTCTCTCTCCTCCTGCCGCCACAAACCACCACCACCGTCTCCAGATTCAATCGATTGATTATCAGAGGAATCGAACCAGTCATCTGTACCAGAATCACCCACCACCACCGTCTCCAGATTCAATCGATTGATTATCAGAGGTGGTTTCTTTGATACGGCAGCGACGGAAGCGGATGGTTGAGGGTTGTGAAATTCTAGAGAGAGAAAGTGGAACAAACCCTAAATTGGGGGTTGATGGTGGTGGCGGTGGTGAGAAGGGGGATGAGGTGGTGCTTGTGGCGGCAGAGCGATGGTGGTGGTGGTGATTTTGATGTGGGTTTAAGGCAACCGATTTGATGATTTTGATGTTCATACATTCACCGATTTGATGATTTTGATGTGGGTTTAAGGCAACCGACCTCACCTTAATCTCTGCCTTATTGGTGGCTGAGGTGTGGCGGAGGTGTGGTGGAGGTGGTGGTGCTTGTTGTTGTTGTTCTGCAGTGGCATTATTGTTGTTGGTGTGTGTATGTGTCTGATTAGGGTGTTAATGGGTGATGGATGTGTCTGATTGGGTGTTAATTCGGTGGTGGTGGGTTTGTGGTGGCGGTGGTTCTCACAGAGGTAGCAGGGGTGGGGGTTTGGGTTTTGTGGTGGCGGTGGTTCTCACAGTGGTTCTCACAGAGGTAGCAGGTGGTGATGGGGGTCTACGTCCTCTCTCTCTCTTCTGGTCTACGTCCCTGTCGTCGTCGGGAATTCATGGGGGGTGTTGCAGACAAGAGATGAGGGGAATAGGGAAAGGTAGCGGCTGATGATATTGGGTTCTTGAATGAGTGAAGTAGAGAGAGCAGGGTTGGTGGTGGTGATGATACGGTGGTGGGGATGGTGGTTGTGGTGGTGTGGTGGTGGTAGTTCAGAGAGAGAGAGAGAGAGTGTGCAGAGAAAGGGGTGTTTGGGATTTATAATCAGAGTTTAGGGGGTGTTTGGGATTTATAATCAGTTTAGGGGGTGTTTGGATTAATAATCATTTACAATAAAACCAAAATGACAAAAATACCCCTGGATATAAGGACAAAACAGGGGGTTGAAATTGGGAATTCTGGTCAAATTTGAAATTTGGACCAAAATGGCAACAAAATGCAAACCACAGGGCCCTGGATGTAATAAGTTTGAGATTTGGACTAAAGTGGCAAAACTGGCCAAACCACAGGGACCAAAATGGCAGTTTACTCTATATATAGGGTAGGATTCATGTGAGAACCACTTTTATTGCGAGACAACGCGCCTCTACTAAAGACAACGTGTCTGTCTTCCAGGGTACAACAGCCGAAGCAGTCTGTACTCCCGGAGATGGCTCACGGGCCCAAGGTTACATCCGGAAATTGTAATGTTTGAACTTATGCATTGGAAAACAAGTAGAGAGTACTCATCTCTCTAGTTGGTCTTCAAGTGCTCATCCTCCTTCTAGTATTCTTCATGTATCAAGCAATACCATATTCTTATATTAACAAAAGAAGCACATAGCCTACTATTTGTACAAGACTTAAGGATTGGTGAAAAGGTTTCACTTAATTAGTCACTTAATTAGAGACTTAAAAACTCTAATAAACTAATTAAATGTCATCAAGAAGTTCTACTCAAGAGTTTCTCTTTTATTTACCACATGAAGATTCTAATTAATATTTATAATTTCATTAAATTATAAATATATTAAATATCCATTCACCAAATTTCCAACAATTCTTTGATGCAAGATTCCTAATTTGTTGGTGTTTTCCGTAAAAGACTTGTTGGAAGCTCATGGATATTGTGGGTTAAGTGGTGGAAAAAAAGAAGTGGTTAAAGGTGTTATCAGAATTGCGTGCTGGAGCCTTTGGAGAGCCAGGAATATAGCGATGTTCGAAATCAACCTGATAAGTATAAGAGGTGTCATTAGCGAGATTAAGTCAGTGGGTGTTTTGTGGTTGAACAGTAGATCTAAACCGTTGAGGGTTGAATGGTGCAAACTTGTAATTATGTAGTTTTTTGTTTTTTGGTTGCCGCCTCGGTTTGAGGTTTGGCGTGTTGGTTTAATGAAGTTTTCTTTAAAAAAAACACTTTAATAGGCCGATGCAACAAGTTTATAATTCATTTATCAAAACGATATAGTCTTGTAGCTATATTAATAAATGATAAATAAATACGGATTATACTTTTCTGTAATTTATGTTTTATCTTGTTAATTGTGTCTTATTATTTTTAACTATGTTTAATGAGGGGTGTAAATCATTTTGTTAAATGTGCCATATCATATGTGCAATTAAATTGCTTATATTTAATCGTGTTAAGCTAACTATGTTTAATGAAGGGTGTAAATCATTTTGTTAAATGTGCCATATGATATGTGCAATTAAATTGCTTATATTTAATCGTGTTAAGCGTGTCATACAATTTTTTTTGAAACATGAACTTCATTAGAAAACTCCTAACCCGAAAACCGTGACGGACAACAACAGACAAAACAACTTACATTTTAACAAATTTACACCAACCCGCCCAATCTAACAAACCATTCTTGGACCTATGTTTATACCAAAGAAAACTAACTGCCCTAACTTCGCTGAAAATCTCTTCCACTTTGCATCCTTGTCGTTAAAGTGAAGGTTATTTCTGACCTTCCATAAAAGCCAACAAGCAGTAAGCATAATCCCTTGCAACGCCATTCTTTCCAACTCCCTTCTACTTCCGAGCTTATGAATTTCTATCAAGTCTCTAAACGAAAACACAAAGAAATTCATCACCCGACACCAAAAACTAATTTGTATCAACTAGTTACCTTTAATAATGTGAAACGTGTCGTGTCATGTAACTGACTTATTACACATATTTGTTATCAGTACGTGTTAAACAAGCAATATCATGTAACCATCACTAATGCTCTAGTGGTGGCCACGAGTATTTAAGTTCTACCTATGGTGGGCCCGGGTGAGTTTTCACCTACAGGTCTCAAGTTTGAGTCTGGTGATAGAGGTTTAAATTGGGGATCTATTGTGCCAGGGGCTTTCTAGTGCGGAACCGATTAAAACAACGTATGCTAGACCTCCCGACATTTGCGAATAATTCACACCTTTCGAAAACAAAAAATCAATGTCATGTTCGACCTGTTTGAAATAGCACGATATGCTTGACAGCCCTCCTTTACGTGTTCAAATCATGTCACACCCCCTTGATAAAATGTTTTACTAGCGTGATTAAAGACAAATCATCTTGGGTGGTTGAGTAGAAGGCAAATGATTACAAATGAATAAAAACTATTTTTTTATTCTCTAAATAAAGCCACGTGCTTAATGTTACAGAAGGCTCTATACATGGAGAACTTTGTCCCTTTCGACTGCGTGGAGTGACGGGGTTGGTTAGGGGGGAAGTCAACGCTGGCTAGCCCACTTTATTTCAGCGTCGGTTAAGTGTTGCCCAGCCAGCATCGCTACGAAGCCCGGCGTAGGACAGGGGGAAGAGATGACTTGGGTGACTACCATTGGCTGTGGCATATGACCGCTGGGCTAGCCGTTTGGCATAGCCGTTGGCCAACGGCTATTTAAAAAAAATTCTTGATTTTATAATGTATATATATCAAACATTACTTACCATTTTTACCATCAAAAAATTCAAAAACCACTACCAATTAACCTCCAATGGATTCTTCAAGTTTAAGCTATTCGTATGATAGATTTGTTTTGTCATTCTCATCCGACGACGGAGCAGAAATATTATTATCAACAGTGGCGACGGTCGTGAAAGCTATCGTTGAAGATTCAGATGAAGGGACTTCCCAACTCGAACCAAAACGGAGGAAGTACATAGTTCGTTTAGTGATATACAACAACTTTTGGGACATCACGCTGAATATCATGGTCTCCCCAGAATGATAGGTAGTTTAGATTGTATAAACTGGGAGTGAGAACTTTGTCCGACTGCATGGCAAGGCTCTCACACAAGCGGATATCATGAAATGCCGGCTATGATGCTTGAAGTTGTTGCATCACAAGATCTTTGGATCTGGCATGCATTCTTTGGTACATCAGGTTCACATAACGATATAAACATTGTACATCACTCGCCCCTTTTGAATGATTTAATAAATGGTGTTGGACCAAAATGAACATTTATTGGTCTCCCCAAGATGATGGGTAGTTTAGATTGTATAAAATAGGAGTGAGAACTTTGTCCGACTGCATGGCAAGGCTCTCACACAAGTGGACATCATGGAATGCCGGCTAGTGACGGATCTAGGATTCGCTCCAAGCGGTAACGTTTTATAAATAAGCGGTAACGAAATAGAAAAAAAACGTCAAATTTTTCCAAAATTTACACTAATTTTACACTACCGCCGGAGCGCCAAGGGGTAGCGGGCATTACCCCTTGTTATACACTACATCCGCCCCTGATGCCGGCTATGATGCTTGAAGCCGTTGCATCACATGATCTTTAGATATGGCATGCATTCTTTGGTATGCCAGGTTCACATAACGATATAAACGTTATACATCACTCGCCCCTTTTCAATGATCTAATAAATGGTGTTGGACCAAAAGGAACATTTATTGTAAGTGACGTTGAATACAAGTATAGGTATTATCTTGTTGATGGAATTTACCCTGACTGGGTTGTTTTTGTGAAATCATTTTTAAGAGAGGGAACCCTAAATCCTAAAAGAAGAAAGTTTAACAAAGTTCAGATGACGGCACGTAAAGAAATCGAGCGAGCATTTGGTGTTTTGCAGAAAAGGTGGCACATTTTGAGCATGCCTTGTAGATTGTATGAAAAAGATCGAATAAGAAACGTGATGTACGCGTGCATCATTCTACACAACATGATTTTAGAGGATGAAGGTCGTGCAATAGTTGAATATTATGGCAAGGAGACCGCATCAAATATCGAAGACATTAGTAACGAAGAGATATCGCAAAACTAAAATCTAATAGAGTCAAGACAAATAAGTTCAAACCTTCAAGCTAATTTGGTACAACATGTTTCGACACTTCCTAGATTCGACTCAATAGAAGATGAAGATGGAGATGATTGATTGATTTTTTTGTTGTAATGTATAATTTTATTGTATTTTTTATCTTAATTTTATTTTCACTTTTTTAAAATTTATATTAAATGGTTTAAAAAAATAATAAGAAATGACACATGGCTGACCACGCATGGTTGGCCACGCCATGGCTTGTTGGGAATTTCTAACACCCCGAAAATGTAAAACTTTATATAAGAATTATAAAGTATGAATAACAAGAATATAATAACTAGGAATTTTAACCTAGTTAGCTAATAGCCTAGAAATAACTTATAATAGGGTTAAAAATAGCCAAACTATAAGTTATTCAAAAGAGGAGGGGTTAATCTTGTAGAACTTGAAACTAGAATTTATTATAATAAATTAAATAAAAACCAAACACACAAATTAGTGTGCTTGGTCGACCAGAAACGCAGGGAAGCGACCAGAAGTTCTCACTAACCCTAACTCCACAAAATCAATCAATTGAAGGTTAAATTCTGTCCCAAATCAAAATCCGAGCATAGATTATTGATCCTCATTACAAGAGGATTCCAAGGTATGTAAAATTTAAGGAAAATTCTCAACTTGAAATTCTCATGAAATTGGGAAAAATCTGAAATTCTAGTTGCATGTGTGTATTATGATGATTAGGAACAACTATAGTGTCTAGGGACAAAACCCTAGACAAATACAGGTTGAAATCATAAGAAATTTTAGTGAAACCTATGAACACCATTGTAGGTGATTAGTGGGTTATGTGTAATTTGATGAACACTAGGAAATAGATTGTTGATCTAGTGTAATTAGGCAATTTTGAAGTGATTCCAGAAAATTAGAAGTTATCATCATGTAAAAAGGTTGAATGATGTGAAATTAGGGCTAAATGATAAACTAGAGATTTGGTGTTTAATCATGTAAAAATCTGCCCATGAAGTGTTTGTTGAAATGCCTCTATGAAGGCTTAAAACTAAAATTTCAAGTTTAAACGCATAATCATGATGTTTTGGTGTATTATGCGAACTATGATTTAAAGAGAGTTCTAAACATATCATAAATGAACTCTATAGGAACGGGCGCAGGAGCGTCAAGCGGACAAGCGGGTGGCGAACCACGTTTGAAAGGCCTACTTTGAAGGTAAGTAACTTGACCCGTTACATTAAACAAATTGTTGTTAAATTATGCAAAGTTTCGTTGTAAGGTAGTTATGGTGATGATTGTAGCGACCATGATCGTTATTTGAATTAATAGGCTTAGCGTGTCAAGAAACCGTTTGGTAGTCATCATATTGGAGGATTCCACAAGATGAGCCAAACGGTTGATTAGTTGTGTAAATTATTGTACTAGTGTTTTAGAGAGTTGAAAAGGCGGTAACAATCACAAGAGCATTAAGCCATGAGATTGGTAAAGAAATGCGGGTGATAACAAGCCCCGGATGTTGGGTATAAAGTGCCATAAGCTTCCTAGTTAAATGATATTGAAATGAGTAAAGTTAAGACGGGTCGAATAATCAATTCATGCGTGGCAAATGTTTCGTAATATAGCTAATTGGCTTTTGTTATAGATGATAAAAGACATAATAGAATGCGAGAAATTAACATGTTGGTTTGATAGAACGAGATATCCGAGAATTTGGTTAGCCGAATCAAACAAACAACCAAATCATGAACTTACAACGAATACCGTAAGTTACGGTGGTACCGTAACTTACGGTAGACATAATAAGACTTACGGTAGTCCTTTACTGTCTTACGGCAGATCTGGGATTTTCAGAAACCACCGTAACTTACGGTGGTACCGTAAGTTACGGTAGAGCTTTAGAAATCATGTTGAGTTTTGTATTTCTTTGTTAATTCGAATCCGTTTTAGACGTAGTTTCGAATATGTCTTATTTCTAAGTATTCTAATACAAATGTTTAATGTAAACATTTCAGCTTTTAGGTATCCAAGGACTACGGATGACGGTCAAGCAAGCTTTGAAGAACCGAACACAACTTTTGAAGCTTCCGCGTTAACTTAACTTTGTTTAGACAATGTTTACGATGTAACTAGTTTGCAAAACAACTTATGAAGGTTTGAATTAGTCGGTAGTTGACTAATGTTTGTTACCTTAAAACTTTACTTTTGGAACTTATGTTTTAAATGGGCCATCTTTTATGTAAATCTTATGAATTATTGTTAAATTCGAGTAGAAATTTAAGGGTGTTACAAGTTGGTAATCAGAGCTTAAGGTTGTCAACAAAGTGTTCGGTTCAAGCTTGATCGATCGTCCGGTAAGGATTAATTATTTATTTCAGTAGATCTTATTCTATGTAAGTGAAAGAAATGGAAATAAATGTGCACGGGAAGAGCATGTTAATACACTCAAACCCGGAAGGTGCACTAAATAAGAACGGTCAAAGCAAGTTACGAACTTGGCTAAACCGAAACAAACAAAGTTATGTTATAAATGAGATGTTTAACAATCGATGTAAACATTTTAGTTTCAAGACATCCGGTAAGAATTAATTGCTTTAGTAGACTTACTAGAGTACTAGAAAAAGGAAATTTGAATTGGTATACACGGGAAGTGCGTGTTTACACACTCAAACCCGGAAAAGTGCACTAAGCATAAATGGTTTAAGCAAGTGATGAACTTGGCTAGATCAAAATGATTGACGCATATGTCATAAATGAAATGTTTAACAATTAGGGTAAACATTTCAATTTCAAGATGACGGAAGGATGGGAGGAGTGTATGAATACGCTCGAACCCGGGAAAATACACTAAGTAAGAAAGGTAAGGCAAGATATATACTTGACCAAACCGAAAAAGAATAACACATTATTTATGACTGAGTGAGAATGATATAAATTTCCGTATAATAAGATGGAAATGAATTAAATAATTATTGATAAATTGTGATGGATGTTTCAGTTGAAGAAATGTATGGAGTAACCGGAGATGATTCGACATCTCAATTGACTGAACAAATGAAAGCGAAGATTTCCGAGGAGGTCGGAAAAGCTCTAGAAAATAGTCTATCACAGTATATTGATAGATTACAAACCACAATCGTGCCGGTGGTGAACGATATGATGGTTGAATTGAAAGACAACATACTACAAGAAATAGAAGAAATGAGGGTGTTGGATATGAATCCAAGTTCCGTAAAGAAATCCAAGTATGATAAAACTCCCAAGAAAGGAGTTACAAAAAGTGTAGTACATCAGTGTAAATTTTGTGGAAAAATTCACAAGGGCACATGTGGTAAGCCAAGACATAAGAAGTCTAAATGTCCAGAGAGACTTGGAACCAAGGACGCAACCGACACAAAGTCCGATGCCCAGAAATCAAGGACAAAGTTGTTCTATATAACAGCCACAGAGACTAAAGCTGAAACTGATGTCGCTTCAGGTATACTCTTGTAAATTAAATTTCAGCATGAAATTTTAATTATTATGAGTGCAAATAAATCGTTGTTTTACATCGATTTATTCAACATCCTATATTCGCGTTAACGAAATTACCTATGCTTTGAGAAATAAGAAATAGGTAGTAATAAAAAAAAATTCTAATTGTTTATAAGAGGTGCTGAAACTGTACATTTCAAAGGTAAAAGTAATCTCGATAGATATTGCAACGGGAAGGAGTGCATCCACACTCGAGCCCGGAGAAGCAATGAAAGACAAGTGTCATAATGGGAAGGAGTGCGTGTACACTCAAACCCGGGGAATGAATGAAGTGAATAATTTTGCGTTGGGAAGGAGTGTAATTACACTCGAACCCGGAAATTGCAATAATAATAAATAGCGAAGGCAAGGTTATAGACTTGGCCAAACTAAATAAAATGTGCAGAAGCATTATTTACATCAACAAACGATGTGGATAAATTTCATGCAACAATAAGGAATAATAAAATTAAACGAATTAATTTTGTTACAGTTACAGTTGGACTGAGGATAAGAATGAGAAATCAAGACTTGGGCGGAAAATATCCTCAAGGAAAACCAAATAAACGATACATATTATTCACCACTACGAATAAGGAAGTATCGTTAAATGCAGACTTAGAAACTTGGGTATGGGTAACCATCCAAGTAACATATTATTAATCAAATCCTTATGAGGAACAACGATGATCGCAGTGATGGAAGTGATTATATAAAAGATTAGTAAATAAATGTTATGAAAGTATTAGGATAAGAACGGGTAAACCCCAAAAGCTGTATAACCACAGTAATGGTTTTACCAAATAAGACTTAAGAAATGGGCCTTCGGGACATTAGAAAAAAAAAGAAACAGACCTAAGGGTCGCTAACAAAAGGAAGGTGGTGTTCGGATCAAATACGTATAATACTTGATATTCCAAGTAAGCGCAACCCGAATAATGAAAGTGCGAAATATTACTGAATCTATGTGTTATGAAGTAAAAGAGTATAGAAAGGAAAACGCGGATCAATAAAACCGGAGCGTTAAAAACATTAAGATAAAGAACCTGGTAACGAGTTGAAAGGAAATAGAGGCGTAAACCAAGTAACGGCATGAGTAAAATAAACCGACGCGAAGGACACATAAGAAGTCCTAGAGTCGGAAAGATAATCCGGAAAAAAAATGAGTGTAGCCTTAGACTAAGGTCAAGGTAAAACTAAACATGGCGTGATGTGATCACGGACACAAAAGTAATATAGAATGTAATCACGTTATAGTGTGAATGACTAGATATGGTAGTATAAACATGCAAAGAGGGCCGATGACGACAATATTGCATACCCGAATGACGAGGTATGAGGTAAAATGGTGACCAATTAGTTTAGGCAATAAAACAAGTTGTAGCCTAATTAACACTGTGACCTAGGTAGAGCGTTTGTTAATATAAAACTAGCGTCAAGTAAGTAGGGCTTACACTAGTTTTATATTTTAGAATATTCTCTATCGTATTAGTTACGAATAAGATAAATACATAGTTGAGGTATGATGTTTCGGCGTGTAGACGTACGGAACAAGATAGTTGAGCATGACATGAAACCATGTGGAGGGTTTAAAAGAGGTTAAATCGGTAATTCAATCATTTTATGACAAATGGAAAATGAACTTTTAAATGATTACCTTATAGGGTAAACCAAAACAAACAACAAGGGTAAAACGGTAAATTGGTCACGCGTCGACCATAACTATTGGTTTTAAAAGACACTTATGAAGTAAGCCTTAATAGGCCGAAAAGTGTTAAGAAATGAATTATAAGTAAAAACGACCGCGCGATGTAAATCGGAGCGAGTCATATAGTCGAAATGAAAATACAGGTCATCTTGCTAATAAAATCGGCCGTTTCGACCAAACGGGTCAAAGGGTGAAGATACCACCTTTTGATAATAGCGACTAATGATTCTTATCGAGTTATATGATTCTAGGAATAAATGTAGAAATGATATTTGCATCGCTATTATTTAGCGAATATTATAGCAAGACATTAAAACAGGTCAATATATTGACCCGAGCCAGGTATGTGTAATAGAGTAATCACTCATTTAGAATGCAAGGTTCAATGAGCATTAAATGAAGTCTTAGATAGACAATGGGTTACTTAAATGGGTAAACCGAATGTTTTAAAAGAGGGACGTGGCGTTTCGAAAAGCATGATGATTTTTCAAACAAGATCATAACTCGAAAGAAGAATTATGGGTCAAACATGCTCTCAAAAGACTTTGTCGTAATTGAAAGACTAAAAGGGACCAAAACACCCTTGTTAGCTAATTCGAACAAACAACCTTTAAAGGTTGTTTGGAAACCAGTTTTATGATTAGGTAAATACTTAGAATAAGTATAGAAGCTGAAAGAGGTATTATATTAGTCAAATGGCACTACTTGAGTTTTTGCCGTAAAATAATGATTCGAGAGGTAAAATTTGGTTTATATAGATCACCACATTAAACCCACCGTAAATACAGTTGTGGTGGGAGACCATAGGATAAGAAATGTGGTGATAGAATGCTAGAAGCAATTGCGAAACAAACAAATTGATCAAGTCAAGATCAAGTAGGAGCATAGGAAAGGTTCGGACACTACGTGGGAGTCCGAAGAGGAGATGCGACGTCTCCACCCTACATTATTGGGTACGTACTTCGGTTTCGGGGACGAAACCCTTTTTAAGGGGGGTGGACTTGTAACACCCCGAAAATGTAAAACTTTATATAAGAATTATAAAGTATGAATAATAAGAATATACTAACTAGGAATTTTAACCTAGTTAGCTAATAGCCTAGAAATAACTTATAATAGGGTTAAAAATAGCCAAACTATAAGTTATTCAAAAGAGGAGGGGTTAATCTTGTAGAACTTGAAACTAGAATTTATTATAATAAATTGAATAAAAACCAAACACACAAATTAGTGTGCTTGGTCGACCAGAAACGCAGGGAAGCGACCAGAAGTTCTCACTAACCCTAACTCCACAAAATCAATCAATTGAAGGTTAAATTCTGTCCCAAATCAAAATCCGAGCATAGATTATTGATCCTCATCGCAAGAGGATTCCAAGGTATGTAAAATTTAAGGAAAATTCTCAACTTGAAATTCTCATGAAATTGGGAAAAATCTGAAATTCTAGTTGCATGTGTGTATTATGATGATTAGGAACAACTATAGTGTCTAGGGACAAAACCCTAGACAAATACAAGTTGAAATCATAAGAAATTTTAGTGAAACCTATGAACACCATTGTAGGTGATTAGTGGGTTATGTGTAATTTGATGAACACTAGGAAATAGATTGTTGATCTAGTGTAATTAGGCAATTTTGAAGTGATTCCAGAAAATTAGAAGTTATCAATCATGTAAAAAGGTTGAATGATGTGAAATTAGGGCTAAATGATAAACTAGAGATTTGGTGTTTAATCATGTAAAAATCTGCCCATGAAGTGTTCGTTGAAATGCCTCTATGAAGGCTTAAAACTAAAATTTCAAGTTTAAACGCATAATCATGATGTTTTGGTGTATTATGCGAACTATGATTTAAAGAGAGTTCTAAACATATCATAAATGAACTCTATAGGAACGGGCGCAGGAGCGTCAAGCGGACAAGCGGGTGGCGAACCACGTTTGAAAGGCCTACTTTGAAGGTAAGTAACTTGACCCGTTACATTAAACAAATTGTTGTTAAATTATGCAAAGTTTCGTTGTAAGGTAGTTATGGTGATGATTGTAGTGACCATGATCGTTATTTGAATTAATAGGCTTAGCATGTCAAGAAACCGTTTGGTAGTCATCATATTGGAGGATTCCACAAGATGAGCCAAACGGGTTGATTAGTTGTGTAAATTATTGTACTAGTGTTTTAGAGAGTTGAAAAGGCGGTAACAATCACAAGAGCATTAAGCCATGAGATTGGTAAAGAAATGCGGGTGATAACAAGCCCCGGATGTTGGGTATAAAGTGCCATAAGCTTCCTAGTTAAATGATATTGAAATGAGTAAAGTTAAGACGGGTCGAATAATCAATTCATGCGTGGCAAATGTTTCGTAATATAGCTAATTGGCTTTTGTTATAGATGATAAAAGACATAATAGAATGCGAGAAATTAACATGTTGGTTTGATAGAACGAGATATCCGAGAGTTTGGTTAGCCGAATCAAACAAACAACCAAATCATGAACTTACAACGAATACCGTAAGTTACGGTGGTACCGTAACTTACGGTAGACATAATAAGACTTACGGTAGTCCTTTACTGTCTTACGGCAGATCTGGGATTTTCAGAAACCACCGTAACTTACGGTGGTACCGTAAGTTACGGTAGAGCTTTAGAAATCATGTTGAGTTTTGTATTTCTTTGTTAATTCGAATCCGTTTTAGACGTAGTTTCGAATATGTCTTATTTCTAAGTATTCTAATACAAATGTTTAATGTAAACATTTCAGCTTTTAGGTATCCAAGGACTACGGATGACGGTCAAGCAAGCTTTGAAGAACCGAACACAACTTTTGAAGCTTCCGCGTTAACTTAACTTTGTTTAGACAATGTTTACGATGTAACTAGTTTGCAAAACAACTTATGAAGGTTTGAATTAGTCGGTAGTTGACTAATGTTTGTTACCTTAAAACTTTACTTTTGGAACTTATGTTTTAAATGGGTCATCTTTTATGTAAATCTTATGAATTATTGTTAAATTCGAGTAGAAATTTAAGGGTGTTACAGAATTCCTAGTCTAATCCGTGGCTTACATGCGTGAAGGATGGCTAGGATGATTGCTTGGAGTGCAAGACAAGTAATAAACAATAATATTAATTAATTAGTGAATATTATCTAAGGTTCCTATACGTGTTAGGTTAGGAAGTGTGTTTAGATAATTATTATGTAATTAATTAATAGGTTTCCTAGTTATAGTCTAACGTGTTTAGGTTAGCTATATATACCAATCAAACTGGTAGGGAAAATTGTAAATTTGGAGTTTTTGAGTTAGATTTCTCCATAATAAATTCGTGGGTGTTTAACCGTGAAGAATCGTGTTCTGATTACAACATTGTGTACCAATTAATCCCTTTAAATTGGTATCAGAGCGGTGTTTATATAGATCACAGAAATTGTAATCGGATTGACTGACCTGTGCACAAGGGGTTGTCGATCAATGGGACTAAGCTGCTGTGAGATCGTGACCTGCGAACAAGGGGTTAACTGATCTTGGGTGAAAGCTGTTCGAGCAATCTGTAATCAGATCAGTGACTACCAGCGATTCTTTGATTCATATTGTGCCAGCAAACTTGCGAATTAAGGAGTTCTTGCTGGAGCGATTTCTGATCAGAACGGTGGAAAAGAGAGGACCGAGAGGACCTGCGATTGTGGTTACCTGCGAAGGAGATATACCTGTGTAAATCAACTAACCTGCGAGCAAGAGGAAGTTGATACCGGAGATCGAAATTGGGACCTGTATTCAATCAACCTGCGAACAAGTGGTTGATTGGTACCGAGGTGATTACCGGTGAGCGACGTAAAGAATCCGTGACCTGTGATCAACATACCGGCGAACACAAAAACCTGCGTGCAAAAGGGTTACGGTCACCGGCGATTGGAACAGGTGGTGGTCCTCGGAATTGTAACCTGGTGTTTTGTGGTGAACGTGGAAAAAAAAGGTGAGTTGCACGTGAATTAGAAACAATTAATTGTGGTTTTTCTTCCAAGCTGGTTAACTCGAAACGAGATCGGAATTGACTAAAGGTGATTGCACGAGAATTAGACACAATTAATTGTTTCTTTCTTCCAAGCTGGTGAATTAATTGAAGAAATTAATTGTTTTTTATCTTGGTGCAACGTGGATTAAAAAGGAAGCAAAACCATTAAATAATTTCTTGTGCTTCTTGAGGAAGTAACGAATTAGTAGCCGAACAGTGAATTGGTCAGCGAAGTGATAACATATTAGATTAATTTGTTTGTTTAACGCGTTCGTTTAATTGGATCGTTATGAACAAATCGACCAGAATCGAAAACGAGATAATACAACCGTGTTTAAGGGTTGTATTCAAGAAAATTGATTCACCAGAGACTACCAAAACCTATAGCCGACGAAAGAAACGAACGATGGTTGTGGGTGAAGGTTCGAATGCTCCGGTAAAGGAAACGAATCCAGTTTCGTTTCAGTGTCCGATGTTAACTTCAACGAATTACACTATCTGGAGCATGCGTATGGAGGTTATTTTTGGGATTTATGGAGTTTGGGATGTGATTGATCCGGGTTCCGATGATGCGAAGAAAAATAACATGGCGAAGGCACTTCTGTTTTAGTCGATACCAGAGGAACAGATTTTACAGATCGGTAATTTGAAGCTAGCAAAGGAGATGTGGGAAGCAATTAAGTCAAGAAATCTCGGTGCGGAACGTGTGAAAGAAGCAAGACTTCAAACCTTATTAACCGAATTCAATGGTTTGAAGATGAAAGATACCGGAACGATTGATGACTACGCCTCAAAGTTGTCGTCTATTGCTTCTAAGGCGGCCACACTAGGAGAAAAGATTGAAGAACGAAAAATGGTCAAGAAATTATTCACTAGTTTGCCAAAGCGGTTTATACATATTGTGGCCTCGCTTGAACAAGTTTTAGACTTGAAGACAGTCGGGTATGAAGATGTGGTTGGTAGACTAAAAGCTTATGAATAGAGGATCAAAGAAGAAGATAACGCATACGACAATTCGGGTAAGTTAATGTTTTCTAAATCTGAATCTTCTTCTAGCTGTGGACGTGATTCTGGTAGAGGTCGAGGTCGAGGATCTCACTCGTCGCGAGGGCGTGATCGTGATCAGGATAACACCCAAAACCGTGGTCCACAAGAAGATAATAAAATTCGAGACAACGGAAAGAAAAAGGATAAAAAGCGTGATTTATCGGGAATAAAGTGTTACCGGTGTGACAAATATGGACACTTTGTTTCAAGATGTCCGGATCGATTCAAAAATAATGAGGCGAACATGGCACAAGCCGAGGAACAAGATAATGGGGTTGATGGAACATTTTTTTATGATGAAGGCCGATCAAGAAACTATCTTTTTAAACGAAGAAAAGGTTTTGCCAAAGAAATTTGAAGCCGATTCTAGCGAAAAAGATGTTTGGTACCTTGATAACGGAGCAAGCAACCACATGACGGGTAACCGAAGTTATTTTGTAGAACTAAACGAGAGAATAACTGGAAGCGTGAAGTTTGGTGACGGTTCGCGTGTGACGATTAAAGGAAAAGGGTCGATTTTATTTGAAAGTAAAACCGGTGAACAGAAGCTTTTAACCGATATTTATTATATCCCAGATTTGCAGAGTAACGTGATGAGTTTGGGTCAAGCAACCGAATTTGGATGTGAAATTCGAATGAAAGATAATTTTCTAACGATGTTTGATAGTGGTGGAAAATTATTGATGCGGGTGGCTCGGTCGAAAAACCGTTTGTACAAGGTGAATTGAAAGTGGGCACTCCAGTTTGTCTTATGGCGAAAATCAGTAAAGATTCGTGGTTATGGCATGAGAGGCTCGGGCATGCTAGTTTCAAAACCTTGGAGCAAATGAATGGGATGGCTTTAGGAGTTCCAAAGATTCGTCACGAGAATAAGGTGTGCGAAGCGTGCATGGTTGGAACACAAATGCAAAAACCGTTGGCAAAGAAGTCATTGGCGAAAATCAAGTTCAAGGAGATGCGAGAACTACTTGGCTTTGAAGATCTCCCGTATACGACTCAGAAATTCAGGGGGTGAATGTTGGGAATTCCTAGTCTAATCCGTGGCTTACATGCGTGAAGGATGGCTAGGATGATTGCTTGGAGTGCAAGACAAGTAATAAACAATAATATTAATTAATTAGTGAATATTATCTAAGGTTCCTATACGTGTTAGGTTAGGAAGTGTGTTTAGATAATTATTATGTAATTAATTAATAGGTTTCCTAGTTATAGTCTAACGTGTTTAGGTTAGCTATATATACCAATCAAATTGGTAGGGAAAATTGTAAATTTGGAGTTTTTGAGTTAGATTTCTCCATAATAAATTCGTGGGTGTTTAACCGTGAAGAATCGTGTTCTGATTACAACATTGTGTACCAATTAATCCCTTTATGGCTGGCTACGCCAACCCACACCCAATTAGCAGCTCCGCCACACCGCACCATCCATGTGACCCATCATGGATGGGTTCCCCTTATTGGTAATTTTGAAAGTGACTAAGTGGTAAATCCGAAATGGCATTGTGGGTTCCCTTTATCTATTTCTTTCATTTTTGTGGTAAATAGTTTGATTATTGCTTACGAGTTACCTTTCATCTATTTAGTTTAAACATTTTAGGAGCTTGTTAGTGAAGCATTACTAATTTAAAATAATATAAGACTTGAATCTGTTTGGTTTTTAATTAGTTGGATGTAAAGGACTCAATGTAGTATTTTATAGTGTAACTTTGGGATATAAACGCATGAAACTAGACTTCGGGGACGTGGATGAAACCAAACGAAATTGGCTTGCCGTTTAACAATCTTCTCAAACGACACCACGTCCCACCCAAACTATCTACCCTGTGTCGCTTGGATAACTTTTAAATTGTGATCCTCCTTGTTGTTTGACTGTTCTCAAACAATACCCATGTATCATTTAACTTAGAGTGTCGTTTGACCTCTAAGGGGTGTTGTTTGACTTTTAGGTGTTGTTTATTGGTAACTCGGAAGGAAAATATTCTCTCAGACCACCGTGAGAGGCAAAAATGAGGTATGATTGTTGTATGGTTATATTTTTTTTATTTTGTATTTATTTCGTTTCTATAGTTTAAATGAACTTTGTGGGTGTGTTCCCTATATAACTCTCACGAGACCTTCCTCGTTCTCTAGAGCTACCATGAGGTTTAGAGGGTTTGTTGCATGTGACATTTGCATATTTTCAATCATTGTACAATTCCGATCATTTTCATATTCAATAAAATCTTATATTTTATTTACGAAATGTGTAATCGAATGATCGAGCAAAACGATATTCGTAACATTTCTGGAATATAATCCAAGTTACACATGTCTTAACACCTTTATATAATCTAAATATTAGGTTAAAAGGGGTTAAAAATGACAAAATGCGATAATACAAGTCCAGGGGCCAAAACTGCCAAAAGTGCCAAAACCAAAACTTTTGTGCCGCAGAAGGCTTACGGAGTGTAAGCCAGGACCCTATACGGTCCGTAAGCAACTACCAGTCACAGCAGTTTATAGTTGTCATTCCCTTGGCCCCTAAGTCGTGAATTTGCCACCATTTCACCTCCTTTGGACATGTGTGATGACACTAAGCATGTCTTAACACCCGGAGGGACACTTGTCTTGATTTGTTGAGCTCAAATTCACGATAAATAGCTTTGACCTTGAGCCATTTCAACTTGCTCATTTCAAACATCTTTCTCCCATCTCTTTGGAGCTTGTTTCCAACAAATTAGAAGCCTCCTACTGAGTTCTGAAAGTGTTCTTCAACACAAGTAAGTGTTCTCTCTAGTTCTTTTCATTATTTTGGCTATTTATGAGCCAAAAGTCAAACAAATTGTCACGGCCCCCGGCCCGGTTTTACCCGTTTCAGGAGCCGCAGGACAGAAACCCGTGGTAATTATTATGTTGGCAGGGAATTTTAACAGAATCTTTCAAAACTTGAAAATGCCCAATTTATTTTATTTCACAAATTGGGAATAACACCCATAATTTACAATAAAGGTGATTTCACGGGGAAATCCCTTTTAACAAAAACATGTTTCTTTATTTTATTGAGCCACCTCCTCAAGCTTGTAGTGCTACACGGCACTTTTTCCTGGATCACAGCAGATCACCTGAAACATGCTTTAAAAAGGTTTTATCAGCAGGGAAATACTGGCAAGTCATTCAAGTTGCACAAAACGACACTCTGTTATAATATACAGTATTAAGGGTGATTATATTGTTTCTATCAACCAATTACCCCAAATCGGTATTTGTCACTCAACTGTATCTGTGACTATGGTCAGATCACCTATTGGCTAACCCGTTGTCCAATGGTGACGGGTATCAAGTAATGTATACAAAACCCCACATACCGGCAGTAATTGAAGATTACAAAGACTTAATCCCTGTAATTATAACTTTGAAAACACGTAGAGTTTTAGGAAAACGATTTGATAAAAAGAGAATGACTCACATTGCAGATTTAGACGGGCAGCGTTTAACCTACTGATTTTAGCCTGGTTAACCTAATTCAAATAACAATGCACACGAAAACTAGGTCAGTAACTTAATACAACTTTTACGACAACTCACGAGATCAAAACCTTCACGACGAATGACAAAGTATAGCCCAAATACGGGCAACACTTAAACATCCATCGGATTGATTTTTATCGATCGGACATTAAATCATAGCAGCGATCGAGTTATTACCCTGTTATCGTGGCAGAATTTCGTACTTGTGTGTGTTTTTGGACTAAACAGAAGATATCTCAGTATACGAATTGAATTTGAACGTCGAACCAACACCACAGTGCAAGTTCCAACCCCTACTATTTATACTGAAAAACCGGCCCTGTCGCGTGGCGCGACGGGTACCCTTCTGGCATAGGGTAGTCTCGTGTATTCGTAGCTTAGGTGAGTCGACCGTTCGAAGAAATTCACGTTTTACAACAAACTGTAAGGATAATATCAATTAGGGAATCCCCCCCCCCCCCTTGAGTTTTAGGGGCCCTGATCCTAGTTCCGATTGTTCTGAAAATTTTAGGGGTCATGTAATATTATTTGGGGGTCTCAATTAGGGTTTCCTATTGGACAAAATAAAATAAGAAATAGTATTTTTAATGAGAGTTGTTACATCCTCCCCACCTTATTAAAATCTCGTCCTCGAGATTTACTGGAATAAGTAGGGATACTTTCGCTTCATCTCTGATTCCAGTTCCCAAGTGTACTCCGGTCCTCTCTTTGAATCCCACTTGACTTTGACCAGCACTAGTCGTTTGTGCTTAAGAAACTTGACCTTTCTGTCCCCTATCTGCAGTGGTTTCTCCACAAATTTTAACTTTTCATTTACCTCTATATATTGAAGAGGTACTACCAGGGATTCGTCAGATAGAAATTTCTTGAGGTTGGATACATGAAATACGTCATGTACCCCGGCTAGCTCTTCTGGTAGTTGTAAGCGATAAGCAACTGGTCCTATTTGCTGGACTACTGGGAATGGTCCTATGTACCTTGGACTTAGCTTTCCCTTTTTACCAAACCGAACTACTCCTTTCCAAGGAGAAACTTTCAAGAGTACCTTATCTCCAACTTGAAATTCCAGTGGCTTGCGTCGATTATCTGCATAACTCTTCTGGCGATCTCGAGCCGTTTTCAGTCTTTCCTTGATTTGAGTGATCTTGTTGGTAGTTTCTTGTACAATTTCAGGACCTGATAATTGGCTTTCTCCTATTTCTGCCCAACAAACAGGAGTTCTGCACTTTCGTCCATACAGTGCTTCGAATGGGGCAACTTCAATGCTTGCATGATAACTATTGTTATAGGAGAATTCAATTAAAGGTAAATGGTTGTCCCAGTTTCCTCCAAAATCTATCACACATGCCCTGAGCATGTCTTCCAGGGTTTGGATCGTCCTTTCACTTTGTCCGTCTGTTTGGGGATGATAAGCTATACTTAAATTTAGCCGGGTCCCCATTGCTTCTTGGAAACTTGTCCAGAAATATGAAGTGAAACGACTATCCCTATCCGATACAATGGAGAGTGGGACTCCATGTAAGGATACTACTTCATCTACGTATAGCTTGGTTAATCTTTCCATGCTGAAAGTTTCCTTCATGGGTAGAAAATGAGCCGATTTGGTTAATCTATCCACAATTACCCAAATCGCGTCATTACCTTTTCTGGTTTTGGGCAACTTAGTAACAAAGTCCATTGTTATTAGTTCCCATTTCCATACCGGCATTTCTAATTGTTGTAGTAACCCTGAAGGTTTCTGGTGCTCTGCCTTAACTAGTGAACAAGTCAAGCACTTAGACACATATCTAGCTATGTCCTTTTTCATTCCTATCCACCAGAAATTATTCCTTAAATCTTGGTACATCTTATTATTACCAGGATGCATGGTATACCTAGATATATGGGCTTCCTCTAAAATTTTATTTCTTAAGTCTCCTTGCTTAGGTACCCAAATCCTTCTTTTGTGGAATCTCCAAATTCCATCAGCTCCTTGCTCCAATTCCTTTATCCTTCCTTTCATTCCTTCAGCATCATCCTTGATTGCTGTTTCTTGAATGTTTTTCAGTTGTCCATTAAATCTAACTGTAGATTTAATCTAAGAGCACGAACTCGCTTTTGTTTTTCATGATACTTACGACTTAAGGCATCTGCAACTACGTTTGCCTTTCCTTCGTGATATTGAATATCACAGTCATAATCACTTAGAATTTCCATCCATCTTCTTTGCCTCATGTTTGATTCTTTTTGCCCAAATATATATCTTAAACTCTTGTGATCCGTATAGACTGTAAACTTACTTCCATACAGATAGTACCTCCAAATCTTAAGGACAAAAATTATTGCTCAAAATTCTAAGTCGTGAGTCGTATAATTCTCCTCGTGCTTTTTCAATTGCCTTGATGCATACTCAATTACCTTTTTGCGTTGCATTAGCACACATCCTAATCCTAGCTTAGAAGCATCACAATAAACTTCAAAATCTTTTGTCCCTTCTGGTAAGGCAAGAATTGGGGTATTTGTTAATTTTTGCTTTAAAACCTTAAAAGCCTCTTCTTGCTTAGGTCCCCATTCAAACTTAACTGTTTTACAGGTTAGCTTAGTTAATGGCACAGCTATCTTAGAAAAATCCTTAATGAAGCGCCTATAGTACCCAGCTAATCCTAGAAAACTTCTAACTTTCGTAGCTGATTACGGGACCTTCCATTTAGTGATCACTTCTATCTTGGAGGGATCTACGTGAATACCTTCGTGATTCACCATGTGACCTAAAAATTGCACCTCCTGTAGCCAAAATTCACACTTCGAGAATTTGGCGTAAAGCTTTTCCTTTCTTAACAAAGTTAAGAGTGCATGTAGATGCTCACAATGCTCGTCCTGACTCTTGGAGTAAATAAGTATATCATCAATGAAGACAATTACAAATTTATCCAAATACGGTTTACAGATTCTATTCATCATGTCCATGAATGCTGCAGGAGCATTTGTCAGTCCAAAGGGCATGACTGTAAACTCGTAGTGACCATACCTAGTTCTGAAAGTGGTTTTAGGTATGTCTTCTTCTTGTACCTTCAATTGATGATATCTGGAGCGTAAATCTATCTTAGAAAAACATCTAGCCCCCTGAAGTTGATCAAAAAGATCATCAATCCTAGGCAAAGGGTATCGATTCTTAATTGTAACCTTATTCAATTCTCTATAATCGATACACATTCGCATTGACCCATCTTTCTTCTTTACGAACAACACTGGTGCTCCCCAAGGGGATGAACTAGGTTGTATGAATCCTTTACTGAGTAATTCATCTAATTGCTTTTTTAGTTCTAACATTTCAGTGGGTGCTAATCGGTAGGGTGCTTTAGCTACGGGTGTAGTTCTAGGAATCAAATGAATTCTAAATTCTACCTCCCTATCTGGTGGTAATCCTGGTAGTTCTTCTGGGAATACATCCCAGTATTCTGATACTACAGGAATTTCCTTAAGTTCCTTACCCTTAGTGTTAATGATTACCGAAATCATATACACTATTCCTTGCTTTCGTTCATAACTAGCAACTTTCATTACTGAAATGAACTTCATTGGCTTACGTGGCTTATCCCCTATAATCGTGATTACTTCTCCTGTGGGTGCACGGATTTCTATGGAGTTCTTATCACAAAGGATTCGAGCTTGGTTGGCTACTAACCAATCCATCCCTAACACGACATCGAATCCAGCTAAATTCATGGGTAATAGGTTTGCAAAAAATTTATGACCTAAAAGTTCTATAGTTTTTTTTGCAAAACCGTATCTATGTTAACAGAGTTCCCGTCTGCCGTTTCTACTGTAAAAACTTGCCTAAGTTTCGTTAAAGGTTGCTTAAGAGCTTGGAAGAATGAAGTATTTATAAAACTTTGGTTTGCACCAGAGTCGAATAATACTTTCGCATAAACATTGTGAACTAAGAACGTACCAGCTAGGGGTGCAAACGAGCCGAGCCGAGCCCGAGCTTGGCCAGGCTCGAGCTCGATTAACTTATGAGAGCTCGGGCTCGATACGAGTTTTGTTTTCAAAGCTCGAGCTCGGCTCGTTTATATTTTATCAAGCTCGAGCTCGGCTCGGGCTTGGCTCGTTTATTATCTATTAATTAGTATATTAAATAAAAATATTATAAATAATAGACTTTTTGGGCTTGCGAGCTCGATAAGTAAAGCTCGGGCTCGGACTCGTTTACTAAATAAGCTTATTCTTAGGTTTGAGGTCGGCTTGTAAACAAGTTTAAATAAGCTCGGCTCGACTCGGCTCGTTTACACTAAGGCTCGATAAGTGTCACACCCCGAATTTCCACGTGTTACCGGTGGGCCCGGTAGGGGAGTATCGTGACGTGGTTGGCAACATAATAGTCAAACAACACAATATTTAAATGCACAGCGGAAGCAAAGTATAGATTCATTTCAACCAAACGATATTGTAATATTAAGTATCACAAATAGTCGAATATAAATCCACAGGTAGATCAAAATAAAAGGAAACAAATGTTCAACAGTTTATGACATCCAAGCTGGCGAGACTTATTGTGGATGCTAGGAGACAAGCCAGCCTATTACGCGTAGTACCTGCACTTAACCTTTTTAAGAAAAATACGTCAGTTTACATTGGTAAATACAATCAACCGACTCATTTTGAAAAGAGTTTAAGAAAATGCATTTAAGGCACAAGGCACAAATAATATTTTATAACTTGGGATAATTATTTAAATATAATACTTGTAAACGAATTACATGTTTCTTATGCGTTCAGTAGCCCGATCCGTAGACCGGGTTAAAGATCAATAGACACACCACTTTATTTAATGAGACACTGACAGGTGTACGCCTACACCTGAGTGCTAAGGTCGTGGCCATTTCGTGAAATGATGCCAGGGATATCCGGGACATGGTCATTAACCCCCCAAAGGCTTTAAGCAAACAAAACATTTCAAAACGTAGCATATCAATGATTTAACCTCTATTCGATTAAAGATTCAATGCCGGACCAAGCGGTATTTTATATACCGTACCCCAAGCCCGTATAGGGAAAATAAGTTAAAAGTATTTACCTGAGCAAGTATAGATCAAAATCAGCGAGTGCAAGTATCTTTTACTGGTTCTCCTAATCTGGAACGAAGGTTTATAATAACCTATTAGAATCCTAACGGGTCTTTGGTTAAGCTTAAGCTTAGACCGGTTAGTTTTAAAGATACGGTTCGTACGCTCGATTAAGCGAAGACCGGATAGAATGTGATTTAGACCCGACAAGTTTGAAGACTTGCTTAATATGGGTATATTATACACATTCTGGATTTTGAGATAAAACCGATAAGGTTTGACCCGTTTCGGCTAATTTATGTAAACTAGTTACATAAACCGAACCGAACGCGTATGAAGCGTAACGAGTAACCATAAGAGTCCTAAACAGGTTTCCTAAGTTAACATGCCTTAAATATGTTGTGATATCAGTAGGATACCTTCCGTTATGCCCAAAACGAGTTTAATCTCAAATTAAGCCCCGTAGGGGTATTTTGGTCATTTTAAAGATTATAAAAAGGAATTAATTTATCTTCTGTGATCCGGGTCTGATTAAATCAGTAAAATGGTTTATTTTAACAGGTTATAACATTTGGTTATAAGTCTTATATGCCAAAATAGTTTTAAACCCTAACTATGCTTATAATTCGCGTATAAAGCCGTTTTAAGCGACGTACGGGTTAAAATAGTATTCTGAGTTTCCTGATCAGTTAAACAGGTTCAAAACACTCAATTTAATATTTAAAATCAGTAGCAATTGGATTGGCATCAAAAGGATTTGTAAAACTCATTTTATGGCCGAAAAGGGTATATTCGGTATTTACCGAATCAAGGCACTAATCCTAGCTTATGATCAGTTTAAAAATAATTAAAAATATTCAAAAATCTTAAAATATTATTTAACATCAGTGGGTAAAAGTTTTGGTGTTACAAATTGGGTTTAGATAGGTTTTACGCTAATGACGCCGTTTAATTACTAATAAACGTTATAATTACGTCATTAAGCATATCTCCTAATCTAGACTTCCGATTGACGTGAAATTTTGCAGACATGTTCAATAATCAGTAATTAAGATTATTGTACTTTCATATTTCTAAAAATCTCGTTTTATGGCTATAAGGGTATTATGGTCATTATTTAGGCAATTAACGGAACCGTCGGACAATCGAGGTTTCAAGTGGTATAAACGCAGAGGTTTATACCAACATGTAACTAGGTCCTAATGGAACTTTAAGGCATGTCTAAACCTATCAAAAACGGGTCAGAATCGAAGTCAAAGCAGAAAGTCAAACTAAGCGACTTTCGGCTCCGAATCGGTTCAAAACGGGAAGTTGTCGAATCAAACAAGCGTAGACAAGTTTTTATACTTATTATCAAATCATATGACTGATAAAACAGATTATACACCTTTCATATTATTAATTATGCGTTAAACGATTCTGTTGACTTTTTCAGACAAGTTTGACTCGACATACGACCTAGTTAGGATTCGAATCTGTGGATGCCCTTTTTAAGGGTTTAAAGTCCAGATAAATACCAACTTATGACAACTTTAACTTAGCCTAATCGCTGGACCATTTGTGCTTAAACGATAAGTCAAACCGTAGTTACGTCGGTTTGACTTTTAAGCTACATACAAAGCAAAACTGAAATAGAGAAGGTCAAGGGTACTTACACTTGTCTAATGGATGATTTGGAATGCTTGGAATCTGCTTGAATGCTCCAGAAATGATCAGGAAGTGAATGCAAGATGAATGCAAAGAATGTGGGTCTTTTATATGAATTCAAACATCTTGGATCATCAACACATAAGTCTAGGAGTGTTACCAAATCACCAACATGTGTCCTACAAGCTAAAAACCACCTTAGGCAGCCAAAGGTATCGAAAAACTTGCATGTAAGTCGGTTGGAAGCTGAAAACAGCCACCTGACATTCTTTTCTGCATCTGGCAGTCGCAGGCGGCCCGCTTGGGCTTTTGTTATATGGGAGGCGGGCCGCATGGCCCTCCTGATCAAGTTAAACATGTTTTTCGTTATTGTATTTTGGTCCTTGGTCCCCCGAAAGGTCGTTTTCGCTTGTTTTCCAGCATTCTTATCCTTTAATATTTACATATGGGGCTTTAATACTTATACCCACTTTGTCAAGTCCTCGGGTAACTTTGTGATCACCCGAAAAGCCCTAAATTTCAATGTTAACGATTCTAACCCTCACACACGAATTTTATCACAACTTTCTCATACGGTAACGAAACTTGGTGAAATTTTTATGGTACTTTCTAGTGAGCATAATTAATCGTTACAAGGCTTCAGGTTTGCTAAAAGGTCACTCAGAGGTATATCTTAACATGTTGACACATTTAACCCCTGTAGTTTGTAATCTCTCACTTTCTTTCACAATTCGCTTTGTACGATCCATGATCCATTCGTTTAAGGTTATAAACATCATGTAGGGTTATTGTAAAGTATATTTATTCATTGTTGACACTTTGAACCCTTATATTTACACAGTTTCAATGCTTGTCAACTTTAGTCCTTCAAGAACATTCTTTCACACGTTCATACCTATGACACGTGTCAACACATTATAGGACGTAAATTTTCGAGGTGTTACATCCTCACCCCCTTAAAAGAAATCTCGACCTCGAGATTTACTGAAATAGATAAGGGTACTTTTCTTTCATCGTGGCCTCAACCTCCCACGTATACTCGGGACCTCTACGGGCATTCCATTTGACCTTTACAATCGGTACTTGCTTCCTTCGAAGCTTCTTAACCTGTCGATCCTTGATCGACAATGGTTTTTCCACAAATTTCAAGCTCTCATCTATGTGCACATCTGTATGGGGTATGACCAGTGATTCGTCAGCGAAACACTTCTTCAGATTGCAGATGTGGAAAACATTGTGTATACTACTGAGCTCTTCAGGTAAGTTCAACTTATAGGCAACTGACCCGACACGTTCGATAACCTCAAAAGGTCCTATGTATCTCGGGCTTAGCTTGCCTTTCTTACCAAATCGTATCACTCCATTCCAAGGTGACACTTTAAGTAGGACTTTGTCACCTACTTCGAAGTGAAAATCCTTACGACTTGGGTCAGCGTAACTCTTCTGCCTATCCCGGGCAGCCTTGAGACGGTCACGAATCTGGACAATCTTGTCCGTCGTCTCGAACACTATCTCTGGTCCAGATAACTGGACATCTCCAACTTCTGCCCAACAAATGGGTGATCTTCACTTTCTACCGTATAATGCCTCAAAAGGCGCAGCCTTAATGCTGGTATGGTAGCTATTGTTGTAGGAGAATTCGACTAATGGTAGGTGCTTATCCCAGCTACCACCCAAGTCAATTGCACATGCACGAAGCATGTCTTCCAACATTTGAATAGTACGCTCACTCTGACCGTCTGTCTGTGGATGGTAAGCCGTACTAAAGTTTAAACGTGTGCCCAGAGATTGTTGGAAGCTTTTCCAGAAATGTGACATGTATCTAGTATCTCGGTCAGAGATAATAGACACAGGTATGCCATGTAATGCTACAATCTTATCCACGTACAGTTGGGCTAACATATCGGAGCTGTAGGTCTCCTTAATGGGTAGGAAATGTGCTGACTTAGTCAGTCGGTCAACTATCACCCAGATGGTGTCATTTCCTTTCCTTGTCTTAGGTAACTTGGTGATAAAATCCATAGTTACCATTTCCCACTTCCAAGTAGGAAGTTCAGGCTGTTGTAGCAAACCTGACGGTTTTTGATGTTCTGCCTTGACTTGCGCACACGTCAAGCATTTAGCTACATAGGTAGCTACAGACTTCTTCAAGCCTATCCACCAATAGTTTGCCCTTAGATCCTGGTACATTTTATCAGCTCCAGGATGAACAGAATATTTAGAGCTGTGGGCTTCCTGGAGGATAACATCTCGGAGTCCTCCATAAATTGGAACCCATATCCGTCCATTCAATCTAAGAATTCCATCCTTACTAAGAGATAACTGCTCCTCAGTTACTCCTAGCCTTTCGTTAGGATAGTTAGCTTCCAACACAGCTTCCTTCTGTGCAGCTAACAACCTTTCTATCAAATTGTTCTTTATTTCCATGCGCTTGGCATTGATTCGGATGGGTTTCACCTTCTCCTTCCGACTCAAGGCATCGGCGACTACATTCGCCTTGCCGGGATGGTATCTTATTTCACAATCGTAATCATTCAGAGTTTCCATCCAACGGCGTTGCCTCATGTTCAAGTCCTTCTGATTGAACAGATGTTGAAGGCTCTTGTGATCAGAATAGATCACACATTTGATTCCATATAAGTAGTGCCTCCACAGTTTTAGTGCGAATACAACGGCACCCAATTCCAAGTCATGGGTGGTGTAATTCTTTTCGTGCACCTTTAACTGGAGTGAAGCATAGGCAATGACTTTGCCTTTCTGCATAAGCACACATCCCATCCCGGTGTGTGATGCATCACAATAAACTACAAACTCCTCTATTCCATCAGGCAATGTCAGCACTAGAGCATTGCTCAACTTTTGTTTCAGAATATCAAAGGATTCCTGCTGCTTAGGACCCCAGTCAAACTTAATCTTCTTACGTGTCAGCGAAGTCAGGGGTGCAGCAATCCTTGAGAAGTTTTCAATGAATCGCCTATAGTATCCTGCCAAACCTAGGAAGCTACGTATTTCTGTAGGCGTCTTTGGCTCATGCCAATTCATGACAGCTTCAACTTTAGCGGGATCTACTTGGATACCACGCTCACTAACAACATGTCCAAGAAATTGGACTTCTCGAAGCCAGAACTCACACTTCGAGAACTTGGCATAGAGCTTTTCTTTATGAAGTAATTCCAAAATGCAGTGAAGATGCTTCTCATGGTCAGCTTGGTTCTTTGAGTAGATGAGAATGTCGTCGATGAAGACGATGACGAATTTATCTAAGTGCGGCTTGCAAACGCGATTCATGAGATCCATGAACGCGGCTGGTGCATTAGTGAGCCCAAAAGGCATCACTAGGAACTCGCAATGACCATAACGAGTCCTAAATGCTGTTTTGTGCACGTCTTCATCTCTAACCTTCAATTGATGGTAGCCTGACCTCAAGTCAATCTTCGAGAAGAAACTTGCCCCTTGTAGTTGATCGAACAGATCGTCGATTCTGGGCAAAGGATACCTATTCTTGATAGTGACCTTATTAAGCTCGCGGTAGTCGATGCACAGACGCATCGATCCATCCTTCTTCTTGACAAATAAAACTGGTGCTCCCCAAGGAGACGAACTAGGTTTGATGAAACCTTTGGCTAGCAAATCATCTAGCTGCGTTCTCAATTCCTTCATCTCTGTTGGTGCCAACCTATAAGGCGCCCTTGCAACTGGTGCTGATCCAGGAATAATGTCAATTCTGAATTCTACTTGCCTATCTGGTGGCAAACCAGGTAGATCTTCAGGAAAAACTTCGGGGTATTCAGAAATAACGGGGATATCCCCAATCTTGGGCTTCGGCTCATTAATAATCACTTGTGCCATGTAGATGACACAACCCTTCTTTAAACACTTAGAGTCTTTGAGTATAGACATTTTCTCGGGCAGCCCATACTGGGTATCTCCCTGGATAGTAAGTGATTCACCAGACGGAGTCTTGATCATCACTTGCTTCTTATTGCAAATAATCTGGGCCTGGTTATGAGATAACCAGTCCATACCCAAAACTATGTCAAAACCGGCTAGTTTCAAAGGAAGTAGGGACAAAGAAAAAGAGTGGTTCTTAATGGATATGAAACACCCATCTAATAAGGTTGAGGCGGTTTCTAAAGTGCCACCTGCTAGTTCCACCTCATACTTCACACTTAAAGACTTAACAGGTAATTTCAACAATTCACAAAACTTATTATCTACGAACGACTTATCAGCGCCTGAATCAAATAACACTCTCGCATAAACATCATTTACGAGAAAGGTACATGTTATCACATTGTCGTCCTTGACGGCTTCCTTAGCATCCATCCTGAAGACCCTCGCATTGGTCTTCTTCCCCTCTTCATTCTTCCTTGTAAGTTTCGGGCAGTTGGATTTGATATGCCCCTTTTCATTGCAACTATAACACGTTGCGTCCTTTAGCTTCTTGCACTCCAGGGTCTTATGTTCCGAGGACTTGCAAATCCCACAAGGCCTCGGCTGATATTGGGATTTTGAGTCAAGTCTGCACCTTCCAAAGTGGTGCTTCTTGCAAATTTTACATCTGGGTTTTTCACCCGACTGCTGACCATCCTTCCTAAATCCTGACCCTTTCTTATGGTCGTTGTTTCCCTTCTGCTTCTTGTCTGAACGTCGTGAGTTGTCATCCTCACGCTTACTCTTTTCGGTATCAGTATTCCTCTGCGATCTCAGCCTGACAGCATCCAAGGTAAGGGACAACGATATGTCCGCTACTGACCGAAAAGTAGTTGGTCTGGAGGCCTTCACACTTGCTTTGATCTCCGGGGCCAAACCCCCAATGAATCGAGCTATACGTTTAGGCTCCGGAGTTACCAAATATGGAACCAACCTTGACAAAGTGTTGAAACTGGTAAGGTAGGCCTGACAGTCTAGGTTCCTCATGACCAGCGACAAGAAGTCAGATTCAATTTTCTCAACCTCGTGTTGAGGGCATAAATTTTCCTTTATTAGTGTCATGAACTGTTCCCAGGTCATATTGTATAACGGGACTTTCCCTGTAGCTTGGATCAAAGATCTCCACCAAGCTAATGCTTCTCCCTTGAAAGACTGTGACACGAATTTCACAATATCCCTATTATCACAACCACTAATATCCACAACCGTATCCATTTCGTCCATCCAAGTCATGCAATCTACTGCTCCTTTTTCCCCAGTGAAATCCCTGGGTTTGCACGAAACAAAGTACTTATAGGAGCAACCCTTATTACGGGGTTCTTGATTCTGTAAGACTCTTTGGGATGGAGCACTCCTCTGGTTTGATGAGTGGTGAGAATTACTGTTGTGGGCAGTGTGGGTCCTGGAGGGTGTTCTAGAGTGTGGTGCAGATTGGGTCCTTGCACGGGTACCACTAGATTCATGGAGCTGTCTATCCATAGCTCGATTTACGGCATTATCTATCATTTCCTGTAATTCTGCACCCGCTACATTTACTCGGGCATTATCATGCACTCTCCCTGGGTGACTGTTGACCTCATTTGAGTCTGCCATGTAGCTTGAACTGTCACATATTGACAATAATTTATTGGTGAGTTTATTATAAAATTGTCTTTTATGGCAATTTATTAACTGTGGTTAATGTAGACCATATATGGTTAATTTATTACTCACATCTATTTAGGATTTCTAATATAATTTATCCTAATTATTAAAACAATAACAGTTTTTATTAGCACATAAGGCCTAGTCACAGGGATAATTTAGATTATAAGCTATGATTTCAGAGAATCAAAGCATGAAGGTTTGAACAAAGTTCATTACCTTTATCAGACAGGGTCACAGACTAATACTGTCTTTTGTCTCATATGAAAATGAGAAGGACCCGTAGGCATTCTATTACCAATGGATAGTAAAAAGAACTAATCATATATATTAATGATTTAACCCATGATTCAAAGATCAATTAGTTGGGTTTGGAATCTTTGAAAAGATCCATGTATAATAATAACACGTGTGTTTTAACGAATCATGTCTGCCAGGAGTGTTAACATATTTTCAGATGTTAACAGGAATTTGAATCTTTTTAACGGGTGTTACCATCTAGGCCAGGTCTTAAAATGACATGCAGGCTAGGTTATACCTTTAAGATCCTTAATAACAATTAAATAGGCAGATAGATTTTTATAAGGAATGATTCCGTTTTATTTATTTCATATTTAATTTAATTATGCATAACATGGCAAAGATGAAATTTATAAACTTACATTCCATTTAAAACTTAAAAATAGTACACTTTGCCCTAAACGGGACTTTTCACAGAAACACTTGCCCACGCAGGAGCTATACTAATAATACATATCCTCACAGGGACGGTTTACAAAAGTAAATGTCCACGCAGGGACTAATAGAGACAAGTCCTCGTATGGACTAAGTACTAAGATAGATGTCCACGCAGGGACTACATACACATTTAAATAAATGTCCACGTAGGGACTTGATTTAAACAAGGAAATACAATAATACATATTGGGATTTAACGATCCCGTTTCTTCTTTCCCTTCAGCAAATTTGCCAAGCCACTCATATATCCCTCATTCTTCTTACGCTCTTTCTGGAGGTCTCGCTCAACCTTGTCCAGTCTTTGATGGAGATCCTCCTGCTCTGGTGGACAAAACCGTGGTGGCTGGTACTGTGGCGGCGGTTGAGGAGGTACTTGATACCCTCGAGCTGGATGTCCCATTCCCCAAGGGGTTCCATATGGTCCCTCAGGGTTTTGGGCAAGGTAGTTTGCTGCCACTAGGTATGGGTCGGCCTCGGCATAGTTATAGTTATGGTATGATGGCGGTCCGTAATGGTTATAAGCTGCCGGAGCAGTATAAGCAGGGATAGGGTGGCCAAAACCCGGTGATGGCGGTGCAATAGGTGCCGAATTCACCTCTGAAACTGGAACTGAAGGTCCACCCATTTGTGGGCCTTCATATATAGGCGGGTAGTGGCTACCTCTAGAGTGTTGAGGGGTACTGAAATGAAACTCCCCTCCTCGTACTGACATCCGTGCACCAGTCCTCCTACGTCTTGGTGGTTCTGGAGGCTCTAGATGAACTGGCGGCGGTGGAGGCGGTGGCGTGACTGCCTCAAAACGTGGATCCCCAGAGGGATTTTGCTGCTGCTCGAAACGTGGATCCCCTGAGGGATTTTGCTGCTGCTCGAAACGTGGATCCCCTGAGGGATCTTGCTGTTGCTGCTGTGGTGGCTGCTGGTGAGGTGATGAGTGTTCAGATGGTGTATAGTACCACTCACATCCTTCGAACCGTGCCATGTGACTATCCGGACCTTGGTATGGTGTTCCGTGAAAAGACGAACCGTTTGAGATCACAAAAGGATGGTTCAGGGATCCGGTTGAAGCCTCGACGGGATCTGTGTCCTCGTCCATATCTTGATCACCAGAAAAGTGATCCTCCGGCCCTAGTGGGTTAAAGCCTACTTGTTCTGGTAGGTACTCTGCTGGGTTAAACTGGCCCCGAAAAACAGGAGTAGGGTCGCGGAAGGAATCTTGCGATGAGGATCGCTGTAATGGTATGTATGAAGGTGGCGGATTGTTGGGCTCATTCTCGGACTGAGGCCCATAGGAGTGATGGTATGGGGGCGTTGAGCTATACGAAGTAGATCGTCTGGAAGGCTCCTCGTAGACCCTCCAAGGTTCTCGCGGATCTATACTCCTTGTAGCAGAAGGAGTTCGCCGGCCTGAAGGCCCGGCCTCGTGGTCGTTAGGGGCGCTCATTGGCTCCTTTCCTCGACTTCCTCGTCTGAATCTTGGCGGCATAGCTAAACCTGTTAATATAAACAAGGTAACGACAAGGAAAAATAAAGGACAAATTTAAATAATAAATAAAAATAAAATGTTTTGGATTATTCCTAAGTTCTTTGTCTAGACTCGAAGATTTAGGAATGTGCAATTGTGTAACTGAGATTAAACACAAAAGACTAGTGTTTAATTCACTCAGTGTTGGCTCTGATACCAACCTGTCACACCCCGAATTTCCACGTGTTACCGGTGGGCCCGGTAGGGGAGTATCGTGACGTGGTTGGCAACATAATAGTCAAACAACACAATATTTAAATGCACAGCGGAAGCAAAGTATAGATTCATTTCAACCAAACGATATTGTAATATTAAGTATCACAAATAGTCGAATATAAATCCACAGGTAGATCAAAATAAAAGGAAACAAATGTTCAACAGTTTATGACATCCAAGCTGGCGAGACTTATTGTGGATGCTAGGAGACAAGCCAGCCTATTACGTGTAGTACCTGCACTTAACCTTTTTAAGAAAAATACGTCAGTTTACACTAGTAAATACAATCAACCGACTCATTTTGAAAAGAGTTTAAGAAAATGCATTTAAGGCACAAGGCACAAATAATATTTTATAACTTGGGATAATTATTTAAATATAATACTTGTAAACGAATTACATGTTTCTTATGTGTTCAGTAGCCCGATCCGTAGACCGGGTTAAAGATCAATAGACACACCACTTTATTTAATGAGACACTGACAGGTGTACGCCTACACCTGAGTGCTAAGGTCGTGGCCATTTCGTGAAATGATGCCAGGGATATCCGGGACATGGTCATTAACCCCCCAAAGGCTTTAAGCAAACAAAACATTTCAAAATGTAGCATATCAATGATTTAACCTCTATTCGATTAAAGATTCAATGCCGGACCAAGCGGTATTTTATATACCGTACCCCAAGCCCGTATAGGGAAAATAAGTTAAAAGTATTTACCTGAGCAAGTATAGATCAAAATCAGCGAGTGCAAGTATCTTTTACTGGTTCTCCTAATCTGGAACGAAGGTTTATAATAACCTATTAGAATCCTAACGGGTCTTTGGTTAAGCTTAAGCTTAGACCGGTTAGTTTTAAAGATACGGTTCGTACGCTCGATTAAGCGAAGACCGGATAGAATGTGATTTAGACCCGACAAGTTTGAATACTTGCTTAATATGGTTATATTATACACATTCTGGATTTTGAGATAAAACCGATAAGGTTTGACCCGTTTCGGCTAATTTATGTAAACTAGTTACATAAACCGAACCGAACGCGTATGAAGCGTAACGAGTAACCATAAGAGTCCTAAACAGGTTTCCTAAGTTAACATGCCTTAAATATGTTGTGATATCAGTAGGATACCTTCCGTTATGCCCAAAACGAGTTTAATCTCAAATTAAGCCCCGTAGGGGTATTTTGGTCATTTTAAAGATTATAAAAAGGAATTAATTTATCTTCTGTGATCCGGGTCTGATTAAATCAGTAAAATGGTTTATTTTAACAGGTTATAACATTTGGTTATAAGTCTTATATGCCAAAATAGTTTTAAACCCTAACTATGCTTATAATACGCGTATAAAGCCGTTTTAAGCGACGTACGGGTTAAAATAGTATTCTGAGTTTCTTGATCAGTTGAACAGGTTCAAAACACTCAATTTAATATTTAAAATCAGTAGCAATTGGATTGGCATCAATAGGATTTGTAAAACTCATTTTATGGCCGAAAAGGGTATATTCGGTATTTACCGAATCAAGGCACTAATCCTAGCTTATGATCAGTTTAAAAATAATTAAAAATCTTCAAAAATCTTAAAATATTATTTAACATCAGTGGGTAAAAGTTTTGGTGTTAAAAATTGGGTTTAGATAGGTTTTACGCTAATGACGCCGTTTAATTACTAATAAACGTTATAATTACGTCATTAAGCATATCTCCTAATCTAGACTTCCGATTGACGTGAAATTTTGCAGACATGTTCAATAATCAGTAATTAAGATTATTGTACTTTCATATTTCTAAAAATCTCGTTTTATGGCTATAAGGGTATTTTGGTCATTATTTAGGCAATTAACGGAACCGTCGGACAATCGAGGTTTCAAGTGGTATAAACGCAGAGGTTTATACCAACATGTAACTAGGTCCTAATGGAACTTTAAGGCATGTCTAAACCTATCAAAAACGGGTCAGAATCGAAGTCAAAGCAGAAAGTCAAACTAAGCGACTTTCGGCTCCGAATCGGTTCAAAACGGGAAGTTGTCGAATCAAACAAGCGTAGACAAGTTTTTATACTTATTATCAAATCATATGACTGATAAAACAGATTATACACCTTTCATATTGTTAATTATGCGTTCAACGATTCTGTTGACTTTTTCGGACAAGTTTGACTCGACATACGACCTAGTTAGGATTCGAATCTGTGGATGCCCTTTTTAAGGGTTTAAAGTCCACATAAATACCAACTTATGACAACTTTAACTTAGCCTAATCGCTGGACCATTTGTGCTTAAACGATAAGTCAAACCGTAGTTACGTCGGTTTGACTTTTAAGCTACATACAAAGCAAAACTGAAATAGAGAAGGTCAAGGGTACTTACACTTGTCTAATGGATGATTTGGAATGCTTGGGACCTGCTTGAATGCTCCAGAAATGATCAGGAAGTGAATGCAAAGAATGTGGGTCTTTTATATGAATTCAAACATCTTGGATCATCAACACATAAGTCTAGGAGTGTTACCAAATCACCAACATGTGTCCTACAAGCTAAAAACCACCATAGGCAGCCCAAGGTATCGAAAAACTTGCATGTAAGTCGGTTAGAAGCTGAAAACAGCCACCTGACATTCTTTTCTGCATCTGGCAGTCGCAGGCGGCCCACTTGGGCTTTTGTTATATGGGAGGCGGGCCGCATGGCCCTCCTGATCAAGTTAAACATGTTTTTCGTTATTGCATTTTGGTCCTTGGTCCCCCGAAAGGTCGTTTTCGCTTGTTTTCCAGCATTCTTATCCTTTCATATTTACATATGGGGCTTTAATACTTATACCCACTTTGTCAAGTCCTCGGGTAACTTTGTGATCACCCGAAAAGCCCTAAATTTCAATGTTAACGATTCTAACCCTCACACACGAATTTTATCACAACTTTCTCATACGGTAACGAAACTTGGTGAAATTTTTATGGTACTTTCTAGTGAGCATAATTAATCGTTACAAGGCTTCGGGTTTGCTAAAAGGTCACTCAGAGGTATATCTTAACATGTTGACACATTTAACCCCTGTAGTTTGTAATCTCTCACTTTCTTTCAGAATTCGCTTCGTACGATCCATGATCCATTCGTTTAAGGTTATAAACATCATGTAGGGTTATTGTAAAGTATATTTATTCATTGTTGACACTTTGAACCCTTATATTTACACAGTTTCAATGCTTGTCAACTTTAGTCCTTCAAGAACATTCTTTCACACGTTCATACCTATGACACGTGTCAACACATTATAGGACGTAAATTTTCGAGGTGTTACAATAAGGCTCGACGAGGCTAACGAGCTTCACATGTGAGGCTCGAGCTCGATAAACAAACGAGCTTTGTTTTGAGGCTCAAGCTCGGCTCGGGCTCGATAAGGCTCAGCTCGTTTCGAGCTTTTTCTCGAGCCGATCTCGAGTAGCTCGCGAGCCGCTCGGCTCGTTTGCACCCCTAGTACCAGCTATTACGTTAGGAATCAGCTCGGCTTCCTGCGTGGTCAGTTGGAAGGCTCTTGCGTTCTTCTTGTTAGTCCCTTCAGCAGTTTTGGCCTTGTTATCTGCTGGTTTGACCAATTTAGGGCATTCTGGTCTGAAATGCCCAGCTTCTCCACAGTTATAGCAGATCTTTGTTTTCTTTCTGCAATCTTCTTCACGATGTCCTATAGCTTTGCAGAAGTTGCAGGTTTCATTACATTTTCCAAAATGTTTCTTTTTACAGTTCCTGCAGAACGGCGAAGTGGAAGATTGCCCAGTTCCTTTTTTCTTGAAATTGCTATTATTACCCACACGAAATCCTTGGGTAAATTTCTGAGCCAATTCCTTCTTTCTGTTTTCTTCTCGCGTACGCACCAGTCCGTCAGTCAAAGTGTTGGCTAATTCCACCGCATCATCGATCGTACGGGGTCTTGCAGCTTTGACAATATCACGGATCTCGCTAATTAAACCCCAAATGTAGCGAGAAATAAGTACCGGTTCTGGCGAAGCCAGAGTAGGCACAATTCGAGCATATTCGCAAAACTTCGAAGTATATCCTCGACAATCAATATCCACCATTCGGTGGCTCAGAAATTTGTTCGCCGTTTGTTCTTTTTCATATTCTGGGCATAATTTTCTTTCCACTAGACGCTTAAATTCTTCCCAATTTATTGCATAAGCTAGGTCGCTTCCCTTGGCTTGCAACACCGTATTCCACCATTCTAATGCTTCTTCCTTAAAAAGGTGAGAAGCATACGTGACCTTATCTTCCTTGGCACATTTACTTATTTTAATTACTGCCTCGGTTTTCTCCAACCAACGCAGTGCCGCCGTTGCCCCTTCATTGCATGCAAATTCTACAGGTTTACAGGCAAGGAATTCTTTATAAGTGCAACCAGGCGTTGCAACTTTCATTTTCTTAAGTATTGGGGCCTGAATCAAGTTGTCGTTATCTCCGCCTCCATTAACACTAATACTGAAATTATCGTCGCACGTGTGTTTACTGGGGTGAGCTTGTGAAGGCTCAAAAGGGCTTTTAACAGCAGCGACGATTGCTGGGATAGCATTGGCTATTCCTTGAGCAACGATGTTTTCTATGTCTTGCCTATTAAGAAAGTGATCTTCATTGTTTTGCTCGGATTGGTTAACCTCGTTAACTGGTTCATTACTAGCGTTTTCCATCTGGTATTTAATATATATATAAGTTATTAGTACAATATAGATAACAACCAAACACAATAAAACAATCGCACATAATCACGTCAACACATATAGCCAAAATTGTCGACTTTGCGACTATATATTAATATGCATCATTACACACCCGTTATATTACAAAAGTTTTATTTTAAGTTATTTTACACGATTATATTTTTGTTAATATTTATTATTATTTTATTATTATTAAACACACATCCGCACAACCACATACGATCCTGTCAGCTGGCACTTCAGAAACGACGTTCCCTCTCGTCGTATTTCCATGATATCCTCTCCCCCACATCTCGGATTCTATTTCCTGCGTCCACCAGCTCCTCGCCATAGTGGCGAAGTTCAGCCAAGTTCTCGGTGCTCATTGGTGGGTGTAGTGGAGGCTCAGGGTCAAATTGGGGGAAAAAGTATTAGGGTTATTCAAGAGATTCTGAAATTGCCAGTTAGTTGTCCACCATTCTTCTAGCTCTCCTGGTAGAGGTCGGGGGTGGATAATAGGATCTGGGATAGCAGGTTCCAGATTAACTGGAAGTTGTGCTTCCGCTGGGAAATTAAAGAGGTTTTCATCGGCAGGTCCGATGAGGTCACTAAGTGCGAGTTTACAATCCAGCTCCTCCCATGATGGCATTTCCTGGGCTTGCCTGGAACTTTCCCCGATCTCTATTCCTTTCCCTTTATCCATCAGATCCTCAGTCTTTTTGACTTTCGGTGCCGTTGTTTTCTTCCTGCGCACACGCCTCCAACCCACGAATCTTCTTCTCTTCTTCGGTTTTGGTTTCTCCGGAGGTTGGGCTTGGAATTCCATAGGTTCCTCAGTATCGGCCCAATAACCGGAAAAGCCCTCGGAAACTTCCATGTCAGCAGAATGGATAGTGATATTCTGAAGAGCTTCAGACAACTCATTCATACTGTGAACATATATGAAAAACACACAAACTTCTAAGTAAAAATTTTGTAAATCAATTTTTCACATAATCACATAATAGCAATCAGAAAAATTAAGTATTTCTAAATACTTAATTGGCTTAAATCAGTGGCTCTGATACCACCTTTTTCTGTCACGTCCCCCGGCCCGGTTTTACCCGCTTCAGGAGCCGCGGGACAGAAACCCATGGTAATTATTATGTTGGCAGCGGAATTTTAACATGATCTTTCAAAACTTGAAAATGCCTAATTTATTTTATTTCACAAATTGGGAATAACACCCATAATTTACAATAAAGGTGATTTCACTGGGAAATCCCTGTTTTTACAAAAACATGTTTCTTTATTTTATTGAGCCACCTCCTCAAGCTTGTAGTGCTACACGACACTTTTTCCTAGATCACAGCAGATCACCTGAAACATGTTTTAAAACGTTTTTATCAGTAGGGAAATACTGGCAAGTCATTCAAGTTGCACAAAACGACACTCTGTTATAATATACAGTATTAAGGGTGATTATATTGTTTCTATCAACCAATTACCCCAAATAGGTATTTGTCACTCGACTGTATCTGTGACTATGGTCAGATCACCCATTGGCTAACCCGTTGTCCAATGGTGACGGGTATCGAGTAATGTATACAAAGACTTAATCCATGTAACTATAACTTTGAAAACAAGTAGAGTTTTAGGAAAACGATTTGATAAAAAGAGAATGACTCACATTGCAGATTTAGACGGGCAGCGTTTAACATACTGATTTTAGCCTGGTTAACCTAATTCAAATAACAATGCACACGAAAACTAGGTCAGTAACTTAATACAACTTTTACGACAACTCACGAGATCAAAACCTTCACGACGAATGACAAAGTATAGCCCAAATACGGCCAGCACTTAAACATCCATCGGATTGGTTTTTATCGATCGGACATTAAATCGTAGCAGCGATCGAGTTATTACCCTGTTATCGTGGCAGAATTTCGTACTTGTGTGTGTTTTTGGACTAAACAGAAGACATCTCAGTACACGAATTGAATTTGAACGTCGAACCAACACCACAGTGCAAGTGCCAACCCCTACTATTTATACTGAAAAACCGGCCCCGTCACGTGGCGCGACGGGTACCATTCTAGCACAGGGTAGCCTCGTGTATTTGTAGCTTAGGTGAGTCGACCGTTCGAAGAAATTCGCGTTTTACAACAAACTGTAAGGATAATATCAATTAGGGAATACCCCCCCCCCCCTTGTGTAAGACCCCGAAAACGGGTTTGGTAATCAAACCCCGTTAATACTAAAAGACGGGTAAAGTACCGTTAGGGGTAAAAGTAACCCGGTGAATATTAGGATTTTTTTAATAAATAAGCATGATATTAAATAAAAGCTGAACGAAAGCTTTTGTAGAAATAAAGTTTATAGAAGGCCCGAGTTAATCTATGACTAATGTTTTGTAGAAATAAACTTAGTCATAGATTCCCCGAACCCACTAATTTAACTAGGGATGTTTAACCTAGTTAATAAGTGGGGAATACTGTTAGAAATAAGTAGGTTGGGCCCTACTTAATTAACTAACCAAATAAGAGGGGCTAAATTTGGATAAATGGAAACTTAAGTTATAAAAAGAAAACTTAAACATAAAAACACACATTTAGTGTGTTCTGGATGATCTGTTCGTCGACCAGAAGCTCCCCAAGAGCCAAAACCCTAAGTTTCCAATAAACCATCAAATTGAAGGTCCAAATGGAGTCTAAATTCACAATTGAACATGGATTAATGATCACCCAAGCTAGGGGATCATAAGGTATGTAAAATCTTGATGTTTGGTGAAGTTGTAAAAATTATATAATCATCCTAATCGCGAATTAGGCATGTATTAGAGAAGCTATGGCTAGATTAGTGATGTACACTTGCTTAGGAACGAAACCCTAAGTGAAAATCATACATAACATGCTATGAATTGAAGATTTGATGAATTAACACACTTAGATAAGTGGGTTTTAATGTTATGATGAAATTGATGATATAACTATGCTTAGAATCAACATGCATGATAACGAATAAAAGGTGTTTGATTAAACCATGAATTTGGTACAAGATCATACTTCTCACGAAATGGGTTTTGTATGATATAAAAGAATTGATGTTAAGATCGTGATATAGATGCTTGAAATCATGTTACCTAGTAGTTAGTGTGTAAAATTTGATTTCGTTAAGAGTTCGGATGAAATGCCTAAGCGAAATTCAATAAACCAAATGTGCAATGAATAAGTTGATAAGTCGATTGACTTTAAAACGTCAAACCGACCAAGTATATGATCGGATGATAAATTCGATATAAGAAGCATAGGATGGAATAGTCGTAAATGATTATGATTAACCTAACCATCTTACAATTACAATGATAGTTCGACGCTTGGCAAGCTAGGTGAAAGCTTAGGGAAGGAAGTGGGTCAAACGAATCAAGAATTAAGGAAAAGCGTAATTCGGATGCAAGGTAAGTATATCTTACACTAGTCATATATTTTAGAATATTCTTGTGTCGTATTAATTACGAAAAAGACAAATACCTAATTGAGATATGGTGTTCTGGCGTGTAGTCGTACGGAACAAGATAATCAAATATGATAAGAAACCATAGTGATGGCTAAAAAATGAGTTAAATCGGTAATTCGATCATATTGTGACGAATGAAACATGTACTTTTAATGGTTACCATATAAGGTAAATCATAATAACCAATAAGGGCAAAATGGTAATTTGGTCACACGTTGACCTTTACCGTTAGTTTTGAAAGACAATTATGATGTAAGCCATAATAGGCCAAAAAGTGTTAAGAAATGAATTTATAAGTAAAATGACCGCACGGTTTAAACCGGAGCGAGTCATATATACGAGGTGGTAATAAATGTCATCTCGCTAATATAATCGGTCATTTAGACTAAACGGGTCAAAATGTGAAATTATCACCCTTTGACAATATCGACTAATGGGTTGTCGAGTTGTATGATTTTAGGAAATAAATAACACATGAATGTTTACATCGCTATTACTTAGCGGCCACTAAGGCAAGGTGTTGAAACGGGTCAATATATTGATCCGAGCCAGGTATGTATAATGATCCAACTCATCATGTAGAACTTGAGATTCTATAAGAGTTAGACAAGGTTAAAATGTAGATATTCGGTTATCTTTTAGGTAAACCGAATAAATTGAGTTATGATTATGGTGTTTTAGAAGCACATGGGTTTATAAACAAGATTATAGTTAAAAGGTCGGATTTTGGGTCAAACAAGTATTTAAAGGTCATTTGTAGTAAAAGAAGGATGAAAATTGACCAAATTGCACTTGTAAGCTAATTCGAACGAACGACCCCTAAAGGTGGTTCGGAAACGAGTTTTATGATTAAATAAATTCTTAGAATAAGTATAGATAGTGAAAGATGTATATTCTTGGGTCGAATGACTTTATATGAGTCTTTACCGTAAAATGATAATCCGATGGGTAAAACTCGGAACATATAGATATCCACATTAAATCCAACACACATATAGTTGTGGTGGAAGATTACTTGATAAGAAATGTAGGAAGAAGATGCTAGAAATGAATGAAAGCGATTTCAAGCTTTAAAGTGCTTAAATACCCTTAACGGGTCAAAATAAGCATACGAGCGAAAACGGGTTTAAATTGTGTAAGAAACCTGTGAATAGAACCTAACATGGTAGATAACATTAATTTGAAGAGGTGCATGTGAAATAAGGATCAAACAAATATGTTTGTTTGATAAAATGCATAAACGGGTTAAAATTCGGTAAAAAGGTAATGAGTCGAAGACTTAGAAGTCTCAAAATTTATTATGTCGGATGTTGGATTTTAACTCCATAAGATGGAGAATTAAATTACGGACGCGTAGGAAAAAGAATCGGGTAAACCGGATTAAAAACGAGAGGGTTATGCTCGTTTCCGTAAAATCCGGTTGTGATGGGAATATGCAGCAACCAGCTGCAAACTTTTTGCCCATTTAAGGGCATCGCGCAGCGCGACGGGGGAGGCCTTAGGCCATCGCGCGACGCCACAGGGTGCCAGATATGCGAAAATTTGTTATTTAACCGTTTATGCATTGCTAACCCATTGGAATGCGTTTTTAAGCTACGTATGAATAATCTAACTCATGTTTTTATGAGTTGTAGGTAAAATTCTTGTACCGGAGGACGTTCAAGCTCAACAAAGAAACGAACACACGAGATTAAAGCTTCCGCATGGCGTTATGTCGTAACTTTTAAACGACGAACTAATTTATAATATGTTGTAAACTTTTAAGTTGTAAAAGTTTTAAATTACTCGTATATTTCTAAGGATCCTTAATAATAATTACATGTTTATTTTCGTTATATATACGGAAACCTTCAAAATAATAACAAGGGTGTTACAAGTTGGTATCAGAGCTCATTGTTAAAGAATAAAGTGTGTTCGGTTCGAGGCTTGATCGCAAATCTGGTAAGTACATGTATAACAATGGTTTAGTATGATTAAAGTGTTGAGAACAACACATATGGTTATCATGTAATACACGTTATACCAATAAAAACGTTATAGAGCAGATATAATCAATGAAATTACACGCGTTGATGCGTATAGTAGAAAAGCCTTGTATTATAATACGGGCATCCATTAATGTCGAAATTACTAACTGTTGCAAATGTTTTAGTTGAAGGACACTCGCATATGATGATAGCGAGAGTTTAACAAATCGCGGATTTGATAGAGGAACGGTCCAAAGAGTAGGCTCGTCAAGGACCTAAATCGCGTAGCAATCGCAAACAAGGCTAATGGCAAGAGAAGCCCGTTAGGGCAAGCATTATCAGGTGCACATTTTAAATTTAATTGCACAAATAGTAATATGCAATAGATATGTAGAGATTGAAAGTTGCATATATAGATTAAAAACTTGGAAAAACCTGAATAGAAAATCTATCCGGGATATTGGTTCCAAGATAAACAAATAGAGGCATTACTTACATGGGATGTAATGTGAAAATTATAAAAAGGTCATGTATACCAGGTATTGATCGCTTACTCTGGCCAAGTAAGTGGTGAGCACGTGGTACCATGAACTTCTTGTGATGGACATGCTTACATCTGATGTAGTAAGGACGGGGTGAGTGGGACAAATTAAAAGTACCCAAATGAATCAGATAAGCAAAATATTTGATAATAATGTAAACGCACAGCCGAGTGACGGAAGCGTATTACATTAGGATAATGAGCCCGAGTGAAGGGACAAAGATTGATGTAAAATGATTTAGACATGCATTGGGAGGGGGTGTATTTACACTCGAACCCGGAAAATACAAACATGTAAAATGATTTAGACATGTATTGGGAGGGGGTGTACTTACACTCGAACCCGGAAAATGCAAACATGTAAAATGATTTAGATATGCATTGGGAGGGGGTGTACTTACACTCGAACCCGGAAAATGCAAACATGTAAAATGATTTAGACATGTATTGGGAGGGGGTGTACTTACACTCGAACCCGGAAAATGCAAGACATGTAAAATGATTAAGATATGCATTGGGAGGGGGTGTACTTACACTCGAACCCGGAAAATGCAAGACATGTAAAATGATTAAGATATGCATTGGGAGGGGGTGTACTTACACTCGAACCCGGAAAATGCAAATATGTCTCTTAACGGGTCGATTTTGTAAAACATCAAACTTGAGGACAAAGTCGGAATATAAAAATGAAACGAGGTCTTAATGCATACCGGGAGGGTTGCAATAATAACGACTTCGGTAAAACACCCGGTTGATGGGTAAGAATTAAACACATGCGTAGACCGAGAAACGGGAACTCGGATGGAAAGTTAAAAGACACGGGTTTTGAGTCATAACTAAAAGACGACAAGATGATGTAAATAGAAATTTTGAATAAATTATGTCCAACTATTTTAAAGTTGAACGGGTCGAATATAATATCATGCCGGACGGCATGAGTAAACGCAAGCCGGATAATGGTAGCGTTAAAAGCAAAAGAATAATGAGCCCGGTAATGGGACACAATCAAATTCGAATGTATGTGAACTGGATAAGGGTGAGCATAAGATAAACCGATGCATAAATGACGTGAGAAGTCATAAAGTCAGAAAAATTGTCCAAACGGAAACGAATGTAGCCTTAGACTACGGTCAAGGTCAAAGAAAATACCAAGGCGAAAATAAATGATTTTAAACAAAAACAGGATGCCTTGACACCAGACATGTATTTTAAGAATGACATGAGTAAAGAATGATCTACGGGATCAACATGACCTCTGGGTTATAAACAATGGAAAGGTCTACGAGACTAAAACGACCCACTGGTCATGACTAGAAAGAAATAGATTATAAAGACCTCGCCTTAAAGAGGTGAAAGCCTAATAAAATAGCCCATAAGGCTAAGTGATAAAACCTACGGGTTAATTAGACAAAGCGAGGGAATAAATTGAGAACCCTCGCATAAAAAAATACTGTAAAGGAATAAATTTTGGACTGTCAATACCCCGGTATGGATACTTGACACAAGTTAAAGAGAAGACGCTAAACTAAAACTTCGGTTTTAGTAAGAAATAACGTTTTTACAAATATAAATTCTGATAGGAATTTAAATAGTAAGCATGAAAGATACAAGTCTTGACACTGATAGGCGCAAGACGATATATTCGAAAAGTGATATTTTCGAAAATGAAAGGTTGATATAAATTAAACATGATGTGACACGATCACGGTCAAGAAATGCAATGTGAAGTAGAATCACATTATAACCAAGCGAGCGGTAAAAAGTAACTGGACTAATAAGTCTAGTTAGTGAGACCGGTTAAGGTCATTTAAATAAATTTGGTTTGCTTGTAAGCGGTGGATTCGGTATAACTGAACAGAATAAATAAATTTGAAAACAAAAGAAATTGTTGCTAAAAGTGAAAGATTTCACTAAAGACCTTTAAACGGGTCAAAGTAACGGATTCATAAAGAATTCAATAGTATATGAAAGCGATGGATATCGCTAAGTTAACTAAACTAGTGGAAATAACGAGATTACGTTATTTCAAGTTGCACTATGTCGTATGAGATACGTAGACAATTAGTAACCAAAAAGATGTTACCATACTTTTCTAGTAATACTAACAATTGGTTAAAAGTATAAGTAATGTTTAAAAGATTTCTCGGATCAAATACATTGAGTTTAAACTCAATGAATTATGTAAGAAAAGGTTTCGAGGACGAAATCTCTTTAAGGGGGTAGACTTGTAACACCCCGAAAACGGGTTTGGTAATCAAACCCCGTTAATACTAAAAGACGGGTAAAGTACCGTTAGGGGTAAAAGTAACCCGGTGAATATTAGGATTTTTTTTAATAAATAAGCATGATATTAAATAAAAGCTGAACGAAAGCTTTTGTAGAAATAAAGTTTATAGAAGGCCCGAGTTAACGGGACTTAAAATAAACTAAGTCATAGATTCCCCGAACCCACTAAGTTAACTAGGGATGTTTAACCTAGTTAATAAGTGGGGAATATTGTTAAAAATAAGTAGGTTGTGCCCTACTTAATTAACTAACCAAATAAGAGGGGCCAAATTTGGATAAATGGAAACTTAAGTTAAAAAAGAAAACTTAAACATAAAAACACACATTTAGTGTGTTCTGGATGATCTGTTCGTCGACCAGAAGCTCCCCAGGAGCCAAAACCCTAAGTTTCCAATAAACCATCAAATTTAAGGTCTAAATGGAGTCTAAATTCACAATTGAACATGGATTAATGATCACCCAAGCTAGGGGATCATAAGGTATGTAAAATCTTGATGTTTGGTGTAGTTGTAAAAATTAGATAATCATCCTAATCACGAATTAGGCATGGATTAGAGAAGCTAAGGCTAGATTAGTGATGTATACTTGCTTAGGAACGAAACCCTAAGTGAAAATCATACATAACATGCTATGAATTGAAGGATTTGATGAATTAACACACTTAGATAAGTGGGTTTTAATGTTATGATGAAATTGATGATATAACTACGCTTAGAATCAACATGCATGATAACGAATAAAAGGTGTTTGATTAAACCATGAATTTGGTACAAGATCATACTTCTCACGAAATGGGTTTTGTATGATATAAAAGAATTGATGTTAAGATCGTGATATAGATGCTTGAAATCATGTTACCTAGTAGTTAGTGTGTAAAATTTGATTTCGTTAAGAGTTCGGATGAAATGCCTAAGCGAAATTCAATAAACCAAATGTGCAATGAATAAGTTGATAAGTCGATTGACTTTAAAAAGTCAAACCGACCAAGTATATGATCGAATGATAAATTCGATATAAGAAGCGTAGGATGGAATAGTCGTAAATGATTATAACTAACCTAACCATCTTACAATTACAATGATAGTTCGACGCTTGGGAAGCTAGGTGAAAGCTTGGGGAAGGAAGCAGGTCAAACGAATCAAGAATGAAGGAAAAGCGTAATTCGGATGCAAGGTAAGTATATCTTACACTAGTCATATATTTTAGAATATTCTTGTGTCGTATTAATTACGAAAAAGACAAATACCTAATTGAGATATGGTGTTCCGGCGTGTAGTCGTACGGAACAAGATAATCAAATATGATAAGAAACCATAGTGATGGCTAAAAAATGAGTTAAATCGGTAATTCGATCATATTGTGACGAATGAAACATGTACTTTTAATGGTTACCATATAAGGTAAATCATAATAACCAATAAGGGGAAAATGGTAATTTGGTCACACATTGACCTTTACCGTTGTTTTGAAAGACAATTATGATGTAAGCCATAATAGGCCAAAAAGTGTTAAGAAATGAATTTATAAGTAAAATGACCGCACGGTGTAAACCGGAGCAAGTCATATATACGAGGTGGTAATAAATGTCATCTCGCAAATATAATCGGTCATTTAGACCAAACGGGTCAAAAGGTGAAATTATCACCCTTTGACAATATCGACTAATGGGTTGTCGAGTTGTATGATTTTAGGAAATAAATAGCACATGAATGTTTACATCGCTATTACTTAGCGGCCACTAAGGCAAGGTGTTGAAACGTGTCAATATATTGATCCGAGCCAGGTATGTATAATGATCCAACTCATCATGTAGAACTTGAGATTCTATAAGAGTTAGACAAGGTTAAAATATAGATATTCGGTTATCTTTTAGGTAAACCAAATAAATTGAGTTATGATTATGGTGTTTTAGAAGCACATGAGTTTATAAACAAGATTATAGTTAAAAGGTCGGATTTTGGGTCAAACAAGTATTTAAAGGTCCTTTGTAGTAAAAGAAGGATGAAAATTGACCAAATTGCCCTTGTAAGCTAATTTGAACGAACGACCCTTAAAGGTGGTTTGGAAACGAGTTTTATGATTAAATAAATGCTTAGAATAAGTATAGATAGTGAAAGATGTAAATTCTTGGGTCGAATGACTTTATATGAGTCTTTACCGTAAAATGATAATCCGAGGGGTAAAACTCAGAACATATAGATATCCACATTAAATCCAACACACATATAGTTGTGGTGGAAGATTACTTGATAAGAAATGTAGGAAGAAGATGCTAGAAATGAATGAAAGCGATTTCAAGCTTTAAAGTTCTTAAATACCCTTAACGGGTCAAAATAAGCATACGAGCGAAAACAGGTTTAAATTGTGTAAGAAACCTGTGAATAGAACCTAGCATGGTAGATAACATTAATTTGAAGAGGTGCATGTGAAATAAGGATCAAACAAATATGTTTGTTTGATAAAATGCATAAACGGGTTAAAATTTGGTAAAAAGGTAATGAGTCGAAGACTTAGAAGTCTCAAAATTTATTATGTCGGATGTTGGATTTTAACTCCATAAGATGGAGAATTAAATTACGGACGCGTAGGAAAAAGAATCGGGTAAAACGGATTAAAAACGAGAGAGTTATGCTCGTTTCCGTAAAATCTGGTTGTGCTGGGAATATGCAGCAACCAGCTGCAAACTTTCTGCCCATTTAAGGGCGTCGCGCCGCGCGGCGGGGGAGGCCTTAGGCCGTCGCGCGACTCCACCGGGTGCCAGATACGCGAAAATTTGTTATTTAACCGTTTATGCATTGCTAACCCATTGAAATGCGTTTTTAAGCTACGTATGAATAATCTAACTCATGTTTTTATGAGTTGTAGGTAAAATTCTTGTACCGGAGGACGATCAAGCTCAACAAAGAAACGAAGACACGAGATTAAAGCTTTCGCACGGCGTTACGTCGTAACTTTTAAACGACGAACTTATTTATAATATGTTGTAAACTTTTAAGTAGTAAAAATTTTAAATTACTCGTATATTTCTAAGGATCCTTAATAGTAATTACATGTTTATTTTCGTTATATATACGGAAACCTTCAAAATAATAACAAGGGTGTTACACCTTGAGTTTTAGGGGCCCTTATCCTAGTTCCGATTGTTCTGAAAATTTTAGGGGTCATGTAATATTATTTGGGGGTCTCAATTAAGGTTTCCTATTGGATAAAATAAAATAAGAAATAGTATTTTTAATGAGAGTTGTTACACAAATTGACTTTTGTTTGACTTTTGGTTCTGACCATTTTGGTCAAGTCAAAGTTCAAATTGAACTTTGCAACGTGATCGTAATCACGAAGGTATTAATCCCTTGCGATTACACATTCTGATCACCATGTTTAGTAGGCGAAATGACGAGTCAAACTTTTACAAATTAAAAGTAAAAAATGGATAAAAGGGCATTTTACAACGAAAACATTTTCGGGTATTAAAACTTAAAGTTTTGACACCAAATCAGCTTTATAACATTATTAGACGTGTTCCAGCATGTCTAACTCATCATTTTTAGTTTAGTACTTTTTCCTTAGTCGAAAGTCGAGCGGTTTGACTACCGTTTTGACTTTCGAATCTGACCCGTTTGTTCAATCTTAGGTCTCGACCAAGCGCATTTTTATGACCATAGTAATATAGGTAATAACCCTCTGAGGTTATACCTTATGGTCATGTCGTTTGGTTAATCATATGACGAGTCGATTATATGTACTTTTAATTGCCGAAAATGCCTTTTTGTGCATAAAATAGTTTTAAGCATATAAGACCATTGTTTTGACATCTAAACTGATCACACAACATTATTAAACTTGTTTTGACATATTAGACTCGTCATTGGACTTATTTAACCATCTGAACCCCATATTTACGCTTACGACCATTTAAAGTGGCGTAAACCACTTTTACAAGTCGTAACGGGTCAAACAACTTAGAAACTCTTTCTAATCAGAATGTAAGGTTTAATAAACCATATTAAACGAGATCCTTCACTCGTTTAGTTTATAAACCTCATTCTATCCGATCTCCCGTTCGAAGCCTTGATACACTAACATATAGTTATCCAATACATTAGGAACCACTTGAACACTTGAGCTTTGTTTACACAAGACATATACGCAATCCAAGTGAGTACATAGCTCCCTTCTTTTACGTTTTCTAAATGTTTTGGGGTGACTCATATGTGCTAAATCATTTTTAATTTTTCAAAACAAGTATATGGTTTATATATAACAATATGTTTTCAATAATGTGGGAAACTTGTTGATGCGTTATCCATAACAGAAATGACATTCATTAACTTTGGCCAAGCCGACCAGTATTATGTTATGGTGCCATAGGACTGACAAATCTCATTATCAGATTTCTCGGGGTTTGTGGGGAAGTTTGGGGAACGACAAAAACTGTATTTTAACAAACCGTTTGGTGGTTTGTTATTCTAATATTTTAATAGACCCTTTGGTGGTCTATTAGTCGAGACGAGTCAACACAAGCTTGAATGTATTCACCAAAACGACCACATTTTACACAATTAAAACAAGGACAATTGGTTTATAACACGAACGATTTGTTTATACAAAACAAAGACGATTGGTTTATGACACGGGCGATTGGTTTATACATTGTAAGTGAATTTGATAACAAGACGAGTGTAATATGATAAGTGCATGGTGGATACGCTGCTGGTACTTCCTATATATAAATGCTCTTATTGTATTACATATCGTAACGTTATTCAAATCACTTCAACAAGGACAAACGATTTTAGAACAAGTCACGAAAGGTTTTCGATTAAAGATATAAATCATACAATGTTTTCTTTTAAATCGATTTATTATTCGCTTTTACAAAAGAAAAGCTTTTGTCAAGATTCATGGCTGCAAGGTTTTATAACTCATACCAACTTGTATAATTGGTTAAACATATTGCAATACCAAACACTTTTGATACAAAGTTTTCATTTATCGACTCTCGTAGTCGGACGAGGTATTGCAATAACAAATACAAAGCCATGAATTTGATACACAAAATCTATGTTACTCACCATCATTCTTTCTTGACCATCTTTTTCACATATGTTTCAGGTGCCAATATATGATGATTATGAACGCATGCGACACATAGGATGGGCTCAAGCCTTAGTTTACTTTAAAACTTAAAGACAGTTGTTTGTGTTTGTTTGTTTTTTTTTTGTCCCAAGTTAATGTAATTTATTAATTCAATAAAACAAAACCTTATGTACCATGTGTTGTGAAAAAAAATTCATGTAACGTGACTCCCTGACATTTCCGCCGTGGTTTGTTGTTTTACGCGGTCGGGGTGTTACATTGCATAGGCTAAATGCAACCGTGATTCCTTCGAAAATGAGTTTGGACGTTGTTGTTGTAAATTATTTTTTCCACTAATTAAAACAAATAATACATCATTTGGTAAATGTTTTCTTGAAATGGTAAATTGAACAAACATATGAGTTTCAATTGTTGTGAGAAGCTTACTTCTACACAAGTTTGAAGTTTGTAGGTACCTTCATGCTTGTCTATAGCGACTGTTTTGCTTGGGAAACAAGACTATAAGAAAACTAGGTGTGTCTATTTCTAATTCTCTAAGCTATGATTGTAGTATTTTTATTTTTAATAGTGGATTATAATTGTATATTCTTGTGGATGAGGTCGTTGTGGTCGTGGTTAAGTCTTGTGCATCCTGATACGCTTAAAAAGTTTTCAAATGTTAATTGTAAATCTTATCCTTCGTTCAAAACACTACACATTGAGGACAATGTCACTATCAAGTGTGGCGATGGAGAAAAAAATGGAAATTTTGAATTGTTTTTGCCTTTAAGTCGACTTGATCGTGTTTGAAACCTGAAATCTTCAAAGTAAATCATTCATGGGTTCCAAACCAAACCACATGTATAGGTCCTTTGTCAGGGTCATGTTGCTTGTGATTGTGGTAGAAAGGTAATTCTAGAAAATGTTTTTAAAAGTAAAAGGAATAGGAATGCCTATCTATAGTTAACAAGCTTTTGTAAAAATAAATGCATATTTCACATCGGTAACCCTTTTCCCCTACTTGGTGAGATTTTGAGCCTACTTTAAAACCGAGAGGAGCGAACAATTGTGAGTGGTGTGTTGCGTGAGAATAAAAACCAAAGCACATTAGGTTTGGTTAGGCGTTTCCTTGTTTTAAAAGGAGTATCATTTTAATTTGCTAAAGAATAACCAATAAAGTGTGATTAACATTATAAACGGGGTATGACTCTAGACCTTAACTAAGGATTAGTAAGGAATTTGTAAATTGTATTTGTCTAATAATGGTGGAATAATATCGAAAGAGTTTGCTTAAGGGCAAGCAAAAGATAAGTGGGATGCGATCGGTACATTCTAGGTACACTTTAGTTTATATTAATTACAATAAAAATATATCGATATTATTAGAAAAATACTACTTTGATCGGTTTTTATAGTTTATGGGTTTTTAAGAATATGAGTTAAAATCATATAATTAAAATGAATTGAACCTAGAAATGAAAAACATAAATATATGTTATGTTTTGGTTCTTTGATACACGTATAGAGGGTAGAATCAAATAAAAAGTTAATTTTGCTTAAATATGATAAGAATCGATTTTAACCCTTCATTTTTTAAATAAATGGCTAATATGAAAATGTAGGAAAAGAAAAAGTGAAAGGACATTCTTGGAAAAACCAATTTCTTGATATTTTCTCTTCACATACATGCAAGCCACATGCATATTCCCTACTCAGTTTTTAACGTTCATAACTTTTTTTATGACATTATTTTAAAAAAAAACATTGCACTATAAAATCGAGCATTTTTTATCTTTAATTTGAGTACTATATTGTTATGTAAAATATGAAAACTAAAAAAACCCAAAAAATTGTTGTATTTCTTTGTTGTATAACATTTTTGTGCTGGATTGTTTGTACTAGATTTTTTTATGCTAGATTTTTTTATGCTAGATTTTTGTATTGTATGTTTAAGAAAACAAAAGGGTGAGTGTTTGTGTTTTAGGACCAAAATTAAGGAGTGTGACATGTCATCTCCATAATCTTTCCCCATACATACAGTATGAACTATGAAGATATAAATGACATCAAATTATTAAAGTGCATTTTGGCTCTATATATTGATTTCAATTTAATAGACACATGTGTTAATATAAAATTTGAAAATTATATAGATTCATTGTTTGTTTATGGTGTCGTACAGAAAGACAAAAAGAGCTAAAACAATCGCAATTGATAGTGGGCCATGTATGGAAAAAGTGAAAAGCAAGGAACATGAGTTTTGGACAACAACGTGTAAAAGAAAACGATTGATGATAATTGTTATGGGGGGCACGTTTCACAAAAAAAGCCCTTGGGCCGTGGTTGACTAAAACGAAACCAAAGTAAAGAAATGGAGAGTGGACGGTTAGGGGGTTCGCAAGAAGGGAAGGCAGCCTCTTGTTGTGGTGGTTCTTGGCTGCTTGGCATGCAAATCAAGAAAAACATAGGATTTTGTGTTGACGATTTTGAACGGGGTGTGTAGCTAATCTCTTGTGATGATCCTCGGGTGTATGGTTCTTTGTACACTATTTAGTTCGTGGATTGTTTGATTTCACATTTGTGTATTTGAAGATTATGTTAATTGCATTAGTCTTGTTTTGAATTTGTGAATTGTCGATGTATACTCGCACCATTGACTTTGCGAAATGAATTAGACTAATCATGCTTTGACATAAATCAGGGTTTGTTCATTTTCTTGAGTAACGAAACATATTCTTGTTCTCGTTTGATGTTGATAGTTATTGACGCCTAAGCCTTGAAACCCAACCCCATTAATACCAACTGTTTATCTCAATTCCAAACCCAAGTGTGTTATTGAACCTAGTTGCTTATGATTTCGAACCGGGTGTGATTCTTTTTCCATATTATTGTTTTCAATCAAATCAAAAGTAGTACTTTAATCAAAGATTAAACTTTATAATTGCTTTGTACACATGTTTGTAAATAGTTTAGACAAACAAACAACTAGTGTGATACTGAACACATGTTCCTTGTGGATACGATACTTGACTTACCCTAACTAATAGGTTAATTTGGTTTTTGATTGATTGGAACGACACGATCGATCAAAACAGAGCTAGTGCGCTTAGTATTGCACTGCTTGTTTGATTTTGTTTAGATTAAGTAGTTTTGAATCCTAAAAGAAAATTAATATTAGTTCTTAGTTTTCTTTCTTTTATTTATTTGGTTATACTTTGGGATAGTGCAAAAACATCACATGTCCATTTGATAAATTTGAATATTAGTGATTGCATAAAATTATCTCCTATGAAGGTGGTGGGAATTCAAGCGGGCGATGATTATAAATTTAATGGAAAAGGTTTGGTTGCTAATAAATAATAAACTTACCGGGTGGAGGTTAGGTTCAACTAATAAAGTCATTCGAGTTAAGGTGTTGATTCCCTTGAAAGCAAGTGTTCAAGCTTACTAAATACGAATTTTGTGTAATTTAAGCCGTTGAAAAATTAATAATAATAAACTTCCCATAATTCTGATGGGCTGATGGCTAGAAAGATTATGATGGGTTAATTTGGTGGATATACTTAAAGAGATGGATTACGTGGAATGGATGAATGGAATTTTGGGTAATTTGGATCCACAAAAAACTTCGCACATATAGGTATATTAAAAAAAGCTCGCGACTCGTAGCTTAGACGGCACCTCGTACGAAAAGAGCTTGAAAAAAAAAACTAGCTTAAAAAACTCGATTTGAAACAACTTGAGCCGAGTGGGCTCATTTTGTAGCCGAGCTCGAGCCCAGCCCAGCTCAGCTCGGCTAATGCTCTGCTCATAGCTCGCTCGAAAAAAAAAAAACTAGCTTAAAAAATTCGTATGGATATTTGATAGGGTGAATGGCATTTGTAATAGGACATATACGTTTTTTACCCTTAAATGTTTCTTGAAACTTGTTGATTAGCAAATCGATCCCCATAACAGTTGCATCCATAATTATCATTTGAATCAAGGTAAAAACCAATAAGCACAACGTAAACATTAATAGTGGGGACCTGATATCAGTTACTAATCAACTGAACATACTTTTTAAAGCCAAAAAAAAAATCCTAAAAACTCACCACCACCTAAAAACCTAAACCTCCCACTCCTCTCTCAAAAAAAAAAAAAAAAAAAAAAAAAAAAAAAAAAAATTGGGTAGGTGATGGGGTGGGTGGGGGTGGGGGATTAGGTTTTTGGGTGGTGGTGGGTGTTTAGGTTTTTTTTTTGTAGTGAGTTTTTTTTAGAAGCCTTTGTACCCTTTTTACAATAAGTAGCTTTCGTATTTGATCCTAATCCATAACAAATCATGTTTAGATCACCTCAAACAAAAATATAAGAAGAATAAGCAACACCAAAAATCAAGAAATGGGTTTGAGTAAATCCCTTTAGTAGACTTTCAAGGTACTTTTGCTGTTATGAAAATCAAAAAAAAAATTGAACATGTTCTATCAAATTTTAATGGCATGAATAAGTTTTAAAAAAGAAAAAAAAAATGCTATTTGTACAATTTATTGCCACCCTTACCTTAGACTATAATTAAAAGAATTTCAAATGACACACCAGTCCGTCAACTCGACACGATTACCACCCCTACCTGAGATTATAATTAATGAAATTTTAAAGCTTAAATGTCTTAAAGCTCTATGGCTGAACAATAACCCAATAACCCAAAACTCATCTTATATATAGTTTTAACCTATCATTTGTTTCCTACCATGAAAAATTCATGAAGAAATCCGAGCGTATAGTTCTAATAGAAAGCAGAAGTAGTAGTAATATTCCAGTATAACAACTACAATAATTATGAGTAAAGTAAAGCATGGGTAAGAAACCTTCTTTAGATTTTAGTGTCAATTTGCTCTGAAAGCTCCTTTTTTTTTAACGGCAAATTTCTTTTATTCCATGTCGTCTATGGGCACCTGAACCCAAGACCTCGCTCTCCCAAGGTATTTAAAGGCTTTATTTTTGCCAATGTACCACCACCCCATTGGTTCTGAAAACTCCTTTATATCGCCATCAAATCTTTCCTCCACGTAATTAAGAACATCAATACCACATATCACCATAATTTTTTCAACCTTCGGGACCTACCATATTTAACCACATAGAATATCAATAAAAAGATGCTAGTTTTTTTTTTTTTAATAAATAGATACATAGATGAAGGACAGGCTTACATGATAAATGCTGAGTTAAGTAGAGTAACTGAATGATTACAGAAAGATAATAATAATTCTGAGGCTGATTTTTGTCAACTTAAGTGTTATATTTCTATTTTTGCTGGTTGTGGCGTTCTTTTATACATTTGCTTAACCCCATGTGTAGTGAGAGGGGGAAGATCCTTGGGCGTTTTTACGCCATGTGATGGTCCAATCAACATGTGGGCATTGCGTGACATTATGTTAAAAAGAGTGTAGTGGGGCTTGAAATCTTGTGGAGCATTATATTCTAATAGAATTAAATAAAAAATAAAAATAAAAACCATAAAAAATGCTATTGGCCAAAGATAAAGTCACGCTTCACCCATTTTTTTAAAAAAAACGCCTGAGAGGCGGTTACCGGGTGTTTTTTGGGGGAAACCGCCAACCCCCTATGGGTGGTCTAAGTATATTGGTTGTCAAAGCCTAAAGCCTATGTACCAAGTACAACAATTCCAGATGTTATTCCCTGGCTAATGACATACTAACGTACACATAACAAAATAACTAAAGCAACAAAATGTCCCAAATTCATCTATACAAAAGGTTGTGCCTATTAGCACACTAAAGTACCTATTGGCACACTAAAGTGCCTATTGGCACACCAAACCCTAGCAAAATTAGGGTTTATCTACGCTGCGTATAGGTCAATACGCAGCGTATAGGTTTAACCCTATACGCTGCGTATTGACCTATACGCAGCGTAGATAAACCATAGATCTCAGTGCCTGATAACCAATCATTGCACAGAAAACAAGGTGTCTCTATGCTGCGTATAGGTCAATACGCAGCCTATAGGGTTAAACCTATACGCTGCGTATTGACCTATACGCAGCGCATATAAAACATCTGCAAATTTGGGGTCATTTTGGTAGGTTTGAAGGATCAAATTTTTAACAGGTTTATATACGCTGCGTATAGGTCAATACGCAGCGTATATAACCTTCCAGAATTTTATATGTATAACAGAACATGTTGAACTTCCAGAATTTCACCAGAATTTTATATAACCTTCCAGAATTCTATATGTACACCATAGTATATAACCTTTCAGAATATGTTAAACCGTTTACACCAAAAGTTTGATATATACAAGAAAAGTTTGAGCATACATCACAAAATGATAAAATGATAAAATACTACTGCTGCTGCTCCTGCTGCTGATCTCATTCCGCATCCGTAATGAAGGGTAGTGGAGGTAACCCGTCATGCTGTCGCTGCTGCTGCAGCGCCGCAGCCACCCACTCCAACAGATAGTTGTTCCTTTCAACGTACCGATGCAGCCGCTGATGTGATGGGTCAGGACCGGGCCAAACATGGTGTGGGAACTGAGGCGCCCCGGGTGGTCCACGCGGCGGTGGTGGCTGCGGAATGACGACGGCAGGCTCATGCGGCTCCGGCACCTCTGGATCGGCCGGGGGAAATACCGGAGGGAACTGTGCCGGCAGCTGTGTAAGCTGGTATTGCGTGCCGTCCAGCTTCTTAAACCGCTTCCCGTTTGGGAAGTCTTTGGTAACGTGCATTCCGGATAAAACGTTCTTTCTCATCCGCTTCGGCTGTGCCGGCGGGCCTACATGGGCGCGGTCATTCTCCGGATGATAGCCCAACGAAAGGGCTATCCTAGTCACGTAGGCGCCGCCGAATAACTGTCCGCGCTCCTATCGATGATGCCCGGAGGCGAAGTACTGCGCCAACCTGTAAGCGAGAGCGCACGGCCTCTTGTATAAGAGGCAATATAAGAAAAATAAATCACCACTAGTGCACCACTCCCGGCTTTTGTTTCGAGCAGTGATCGAAGTGGAAATCATTTTGTGCAAATACCTGCACAAAAGGAAACCAGTCAGTAAATAATAATCAGACGACATCGACTAAGATCGTCGTTAAATTATATTTTTTTTATTATTTAGTCTACGTCGTCCGTAAGGCGCGTACGGGCCTAACGAGCGTCGAAACTAAGTTCGTCGTTAAAATATATTTTTTATTATTTAGTCGAAGTCGAACCGTAAGGCGCGTAGGTCCCTAACGAGCGTCGAGACTAAGTTCGTCGTTAAAATATAAAACGACGAACTTAGTTTCGACGTTCGTTAGAGACCTACGCGCCTTACGGTTCGACTTCGATTAAATAATAATAAAATATAAATTTTAACGACGAACTTAGTTTCGACGCTCGTTAGGACCGTACGCGCCTTACGAGCGTCAAAACTAAGATCGTCGTTAAATTATATTTCTTTTATTATTTAGTCGAAGTCGAACCGTAAGGCGCGTAGGTCCCTAACGAGCGTCGAAACTAAGATCGTTGTTAAAATATAAAACTTCGAACTTAGTTTCAACGCTCGTTAGAGACTTACACGCCTTACGGTTCGACTTCTACTAAATAATTAAAAATATATATATATTTTATCGACAAACTTAGTTTCGACGCTTGTTAGGCCCGTACGCGCCTTACGGACGACGTCGACTAAATAATATTTTTTTAATATTTAGTCGACGTCGTCCATAAGGCGCGTACGGGCCTAACGAGCGTCGAAACTAAGTTCGTCGTTAAAATATTTTTTTTTATTTAGTCGAAGTCGAACCGTAAGGCGCGTAGGTCCCTAACGAGCGTCGACATAAAACTTTTTTTTTTAAATATAAAATATTTTTTTTAAACTTAAATTGTTTGGGGGAAGCGGTATATACGTTGTTGTCCTCGCCATAGGAGCTGTATCTCGCAGCTCCGTCTAACCTCGCAGCTTCATCTAGCCTTTCTTGTACTTTCTTTGATGTAGGCCGACCGCGAGTATTTTGCTGGACGATCGGTGGTTTTTTGGTTGACGATTTCGGGGTGAAGACCGCTTTTATCTTTGAAAGCAAACTCTTTTGCTGAACGGGGGACTGCGCCTCTAAATGTTGCTGCACATTATTGAGCTCTGCTACAACATCGACTTCCTCGTCTACCAGTTTACACGGGAGCAAGTCAAGCTTACACCAGAATATATCTATGCCGTCGAGTTGTATCATACGCCCTGCACAGTTAAGTTAATACGATGTGAGAAACTGCTAAATCGTACAAAATAACAAAAGGTTTGTGGTTTTAATATTTTTTACCTGTACGTTTGTAGTTTCCCAGCCTACAAGCACACGGCAATCCACAGCTAAGCCACATATGGCAACCACATGATGCGTTAAGTTTCTGCAACACCTCCAGCTTCCTCAGTATCTCTTTTGCCAGCAAATCAAGTGCTTCATGGGAAACCTTCCACGTAGGTTGTCCAACAGTGGGTGTCTGTGGTGGTTTATCATTTTATCAATGCTCTCAGTGAAACTTTTTTATATTTCATCGTACTGAGTTTCAACTATATCAATGACGCATCTTGCTATTCGCTCCAATGAACTCCCGCGTGTAACGTATCTTTTTAAATTTGCGTGCTGGCTCTCAACTCCGTTGGTGGTGCGCTGACCAAAGTTGCGACACTTATCGGTCCACGCATAAACGGACATTGCTTTATAGTCTTTGAGCCAGTTTTCGTAGACGTAATCATAGACACCTGCAAAAATAAAATAATGAAATGTAAAAGCGTGTGTAAAATATAATAGATTGGGTAAGTCGTTTGTTGAAGGAACACTTACTTTCTCGGTTGGCAACCACGAGTCGGTTATACATTTTCTCCAAGCTGTACTTGTACATGGGCTCTGAAGTAGATTCGCACACCCTCCGCCAGTACGACATAAATTTCCCCCAATCTTCTTTATTGAACCCTTTCTTGCACTGTCTAACTATATTTTGTTCGATGTGAAAGTGGCATAGAAGCCTGGTTGCGTTCTGGAATACTTTAGAACACGCGTTAATTAGGGCAAACTCCCTATCCGTGACTATCACACGCGGCATCATACATTCATGCAATATTGACTTGATCCGCTCAAGCACCCAGACGTAGTTACCCCTTCGTTCTTTACAAATAACGTCATGTGCGATACAAAAAGACTTCCCAGTCGACGTCATACCCACAACCTGGACAAATGGTATGTTGTAGAGGTTTGTTTTGTAGGTCGCGTCGATCAACATCACGTGCGGGAATGCATGCCACATAGTGATTGAATAAGGATGAACAAAGAAAATCTCTGTTACGACATCTGTTTTGGGTTCCTGTCGGGTGTCGTAAATGAATCGGTGGTCATGCAGCAGGCTTTCCAGTGCCTGCATAGGAGTCTTTCCGTCCATTATTGTCGCTCTAATTTTTTGTACCGCATTTTGCACGTCTTTCTGAACATGCAGGCTGTCGGGGAACTGCTTTCTTAGGGTTTGAAATATGATACGTGGCTCCATGTTTTGGGCAGTTAGCTGCTCCACTAGCTTGTATTCGGCTTCAGTAAATCTTCGAACAAAAGCGTGGCCCAACAGACTCGTCGTAGGTTCGTGGTTATAGTTCGCGTTGTCCACTTTTAACTCCCACGTGTCATTCGTCACGTCCCGGATGGCGAGTAATGAAAATGGGCAACCGATTTTTTTGCTACCAGCTTTCCTAACTGTTGCTTTACTACGGTGCTCACCACTACGGTCGCACAAAAGCCATACCATCCCAGTAGTACCGCCAATATTTTTCGATCGGCGGCTAACAATTACGTAACCATACTCCTTTCCCGTTTCTTATACCCAATTCTTCAAATCAGTTAGAGACATGAAACGCTAAAAAAAGTTAAGTTAATAATAACAACAACAACAACAACAACAACAACAACAACAACAACAACAACAATAATAATAATAATAATAATAATAATAATTATAACAATAATAATAATAGTAATAATTATAATTATAATATTTTTAACAATAATAATAATAATAATAATAATAACAATAATAATAATAATAATAACAATAATAATAATATTTTTAACAATAATAATAATAATAATAACAATAATAATAATAATAACAATAATAATAATAATAATAATAATATTTAAAAAAAATAATAATAATAATAACAATAATAATAATAATAATAATAATAATATTTTTAACAATAATAATAATAATAATAATAACAACAACAACAATAATAATAATAATAATAATAATAATAATAACAATTATAATTATAGTATTTTAACAATAATAACAATAATAATAATTATAATTATAATATTTTTAACAACAATAATAATAATAATAATTATAATTATAATATTTTTAACAACAATAATAATAATTATAATTATAATATTTTTAAGAATAATAATTATTATTTTAATGTGATACCTCATTTATTTGAAACGGATTGCCCGGGGTAGATGGTTCATAAAGTGGTGTGTTACGGGGCTCATAACCATATCCACCATATTCTTCGTATCCACCACAGCCTCCGTATCCACCGTATCCACCTTCACCCCATATCTATCGCATCCACTGTATCCACCTTCACCCCTGTATCCACCGTATCCATCTTCTACCACGTATCCACCGTATCTACCTTCACCCCCGTATCCACTGTAACCTCCATATCCACCTTCACCCCCGTATCCCCCGTAACCCAGATACGATTGCTGCGTCGGGTAATATGCTTCATCAGCAGGTGAATCTCAGCACCGTATCCACTTTGTTGCACGTACGGAGATTCATACCCGTATCCGTAATCCGGATACACTTGATGCGCCGGGTAATTTGGTTCATCAACAGGTGGAGTGGGAGTCTTGTTCAAGTCTGGCAACTGTGTTTTGTGATCAACAGGGACTCCAGACACAACCTCCTCATCCTCATTGGCATCATTTGCTCCCCATATGTCGTTTGAATAGCGATTACCAAAATAATTCTCGTTCCAAAATGATGACATTTTAACAAGATTGAACAAAAAACAGAACAAATGATTTTGGTTTGGGGTGTAAATTGTTAGTGAAGAAGAAGATGAAAAAGAAAGCAGGAGATGAACTCGAAGGGAACCAAAGATGCATGGATAAATAGACTTTCAAATTTACTTTAATACACAGCGTATAGCTCTCTTCTCCCCGTATTACTTTATTCACGTGCCTAGACAACATCGTATCAGTGTCAAATAAGTCTGACATACGCTGCGTATTGATCAATACGCAGCGTATAGGGTTACCAGTATACGCAGCGTATGTCAGACTGATTTGAAATGGTACTAGGTTTGACTGTCTGGTCGTGTACCTGCCCCTTACATACGCTGCGTAGAGGTCAATACGCAACGTATAGGGTTAACCCTATACGCTGCGTATAGACCGCTACGCAGCGTATGTAAACCCTAAGTGTGTAGATAGCCTGCCAAAGTGTGCAAATAGTGAGGGCCATACAAAATCACCTAAACCGTAGCTCCAGAAAGAAAAAACACCATGGGAGAACATGCAAAAAGATTTGCAGGTGTCACCATATAGCCGCAGCTTCAATATAAAATTAAAAACTCCCGGAATAACACACCTGACTAGAAACCCAAACCGAACATAAAACATGATGAAACTGTAAACAACCATAAAAGAATTATTTAAGCGATACGGGCTTAGAAACTGCCGGGTCAAAATGCGAACCCCCTTCATAAAATAAGAAAAGAACTGGGTCGTGCTGTTTTCATCATCCGCAACATCTTCAACACAAAAGAAATTTCCCCAACTCTATTTCTAATGTTTCCGTTTCTTGATTTATAAATTTTTTGAATGGGATGGCTAAAGTTCACCATTACTTAACCCGTTATGTTTTATCTCGAATGAGTCACATACAAGTCAAGCTAGTGAGCTATTCAAGAGCGACCGGCTAAAAGCTTGAATACAGCCAAGATTAAATGGGCTTGAGCCAAAAAAAATAAGCTAGTTTAATAAACGAGTTCAATCCCCATATGCATAGCTCAGCTAGGCGATACAAGCGTATATAAGTTTTTATTTAATATAATAAATATATACTACATAACAGAAATAAAAATAATGATAACAAAAGGTTATGACAAAATGAACTATATATAAGTATAATAAAAATAACTAAGTAATATATATTATGTTATAGATATAAAACTTAATTATAAATATAATTATGTATAACAATAACTATATATTCATATAAATAAAATAATTAAATATACAACAAGTAAGAAACTAGCCGAGCTCAAGTTCGAGCTTGAAAAAATTCTTAAAAGCCGAACGCAAACTTTGGATATAGAGCTCAAAACGAGCCGAGATTGAGCTTAGGCGAGCTCGAGCTCAGCTTGGCTTGCTTACACCTCTAACAGTGGCGGACCCAGAAATTATTTGTTGGGGTGCGGATGAGTGGTTCAAGCATATTTTCAGAGGGTGCGGTTGGGTTTTTTGCCTAAAAAATAGACTAATTTTTTTTCAAGGGGTGCACCCGCCCACCCTGGGCTTCACCTAGGTCCGCCCCTGATTAGTTTTACTTGGGTTTGCCTTCGCCAGGGGTAACTTTTGATGATGGTTTTATGGTGGTGGTGGGCGGGTAACCTTTAGTACTGGTTGAACGAGTAGAGTAATCCTAAACCTAAATCACCTGATTTTTTCACTGAAGAGAGTTGCATTGAACTTGAATCTATTCCATCACTTGATGAACACAATACCACTATTGCATGCTCTATATATATATATATGTATAGAGAGATAGAAAGAAGGGGTGTGTAAATATTAACTCTTTTTGTAAACAATTGAGGACAAAAAAGGTTGATGACTTTGTTACTTTTTACTGTCTTCCTACAGTACCTACAGCCTACAAGACAACTCATAAGAAAGTTGAAAGAAAAGAAAATAATAAACACCAATACACTAGTGATTTAAAACATTACTTCTTCCCCCGTGTTCTTTTTTCTTTTTGTTCTCTCTCTCTCTGTCGCACAAAGTTGTCTTCCTCCATCTGCTACCGCCTTCTGCCACTTCATGGTCTACGCAGGGAAGTTTTCGGGTTTGCTCTATTGTTTCTTAGTTTGAGGAGTGTGGTGTAAGAATTTCATGGGGGGGGGGGGGGTCGAAAAATTTCATGAGGATGCTCGGGATTTCATCACATATATACTAGAAGAAACGAAAAATTCATGGGGTGTGCCCGCCCCCCTTGGGACCATGTAGGTACGCCCCTAGCGGGACCTCAATCATGTCGTAATGCTACCATGCGAAGATATCCATGTTGCGAAACAAGAGTTGCTTCAGATAAGAGCGGATACCCAAGGTGATTATCTGTTTTCTATCGAACATATGTCAATATCTTTATGGGCATATCACGACTTTATTTTTTTTTCTTTCGGTTGCTGTAGCAGGTGTTAGTATCGTAACGAATCAAATCGATGTCGACCGAGTTCCCGCCGCGTAGCACGGAGGAGCCCCACTAGTTTTTTGTTAAATAGTTATTGATAAACATTTAAAAAATTTTAATAGCTCGGTTTCTAATACTTTAATATTTACTTTATACTTTGTAGGATTAGAATCAAATACAAAGGAAAAATAAATAAGATGGGTGTTGATGCAACAAATATAAGACCAATGATAGTGGCTAGGCTGGTTAGGCAAAAGGCTTGGAGGGTTCCGGTTTGCCTAACGCAGGTCGTGGGGTCCCCCCACATTTGCAAGACGTAGAGAGATGTTCACTAATTATGTTTTTTGTTTGTTCAAGATCTTCGGCTGAAGGGTGTTCAGCCTCGGATGCAAGAACAATCGGAATGTGTGTGTTGAATGTGAAGAAAAGAGACTTGTATGGAACAAGTGCTCGAGAAGGAAGATCAGAGATCCCAAGAGAATCAGGACCGATCGGAATGTCCTAAATGCACTAAATGAAGTGTCATTTATAGAGGAAGAGATCGCCCAAAGAGGAAACCATGGACTAATGAACCCTGCTTGCAGTGGATGACTTACCCTTTTAGGGGTTAAAGCGTTTGGACCTTCGGATAAAAGACTACACTTTGTGCACACGTTCTGTTTTTTGCGGCTGGGAGAGTTGTTCAAGTAATCAGTGAAATGAATGATTACTGTACACATGCTGCCTTGGCTCAGTTCCCGGGCTTTAAACCTTTGAACCTTTAACCCTTTCAGCTTCTGTTTGATCAGCATGTAACTCACCATTTTTGAGGAATTTTTTAATAGGAGTCATCCAATTGGGGCCTTCTTCGGTGATTACCTCTTGAACCTCCAATTCTTGAATCGAAGGAGTTTTCAACACCTCCACCAATACCTTTTTGGTAAGATGGGCAAAGGTGAGAGAGGCAAGTTTGCTCAAGGCATCGGCTTTCTTGTTTTGAGACCTTGTGATTTGCTTGATGGTACATGTTTGGAATGTGTTCATCAACTCTTTAGAATTTTCTTTGTACCTCTTCATGTTGGGGTCCTTTGCAACATAGATGTCATTGACTTGACTTAACACAAGCAACGAGTCTGTGAAGACTTGAAGCTTTTGAACCTTCATTAATTTCCTTGGCTATCCTTAAGCCAGCTATCAATGCTTCGTATTCAGCTTCATTGTTGGTGGTCTGAAATTCAAGTCGAAGAGCATATGTAAATTCTAACCCTTCAGGGTTGATTAGAATGAGCCCAGCCCCTTCAACACTTGAAGCCCCATCGATAAAGAGCTTCCAGGCTTCAAGGTCAGAGGGTTCAGCGGTAGTTGTATTAACTTCCGTGGTGGCTTGTTTTGGAACTTCCACAATGAAGTCAACCAAGACTTGGGCTTTGATAGCTTTTCTTGGAATATAGGTGATTTTGTGTTCACCTAGTTCCACAGCCTATTTGGCTAACCGTCCCGAATTTTCTGGTTTTTCAATCACACTCTTAATGGGTTGGTCGGTGACCACTTGTATAGGGTGTGCTTGGAAATACCTTCGAAGCCTTTTAGCCGTTAGGACTAGGGCTAAAGCAAGTTTTTCCAGAGGAGGATACTTGATCTCTGCCAATTTTAAGGTTTTGCTGAAGAAATAAACGGGTACCTGAACTTTGTCTCGTTTTATGGTTAAAACCGCACTTCTTGCTTCTTCAGTAACTGAAAGGTAAACAGAGATCAGCTCTCCTGTTTCTGGGGCTGCAATATCTGGGAGTGAAGCCAAGTGTTGCTTCATCTGGTTGAAGGCTTCCTCCGCTTCTTCGGTCCACTTGAAATCTTTTTTTGTCAGAGCATCCCTTAAGCGTTTTAAAGAAGGGTAAAGATTTTTTAGCCAGTTTTGAAGTAAAACGCTTCAGGGCTGCAAGCTTTCCATTCAGACTTTCCACCTCCTTTTTGCTTCATGGTGGTTTGGTTTCAAGAACAGCTTTAACTTTGTTTGGGTTGGCCTTTATACTTTATTTTCCCACAATATGCCCTAGAAATTTGCCTTCTTCAAACCCAAACGACCATTTCTCAGGGTTGAGTTTCATCTTGACCTTCCTTAGGTTCTTGAGAGTTTCTTGTATGTTGTCACACCCCAACTGATGGCGGAATCATCGGGGCATGGCACTGAGCGTAACAGATTGTCCAGAAGTTTCCATAACAATTATCATTACCATTTAATTTAAAATAACATGTCCCATACTATGTCTCAAACAGCAAACAAATTATTACAGATAAAATCTAGGCAAGAAATTCTGTTCCGACAACTCAGATTTATACATAGATAGTTTATTTATTGGTTTCTAGGACCTCTTTTCCTAGCTTCAATTTCATCACAGTGCAGAGAGCATCCTAGACCTTTCCTAGCCTCGATTTCACAGTGAGCTAGGCATACAAACAACTTAAGCACCTGTCACATACGTTAAATTAAATTCAATACATATAATGTAAAGGTGAGCATACAAGTTTGATAATAGCATATAGAGTTCGAATTCGTTTACGCATAACCAGCACGTACACATAGTGAAATGAAGCACGTTAGTTATCGACATAGATCCATCGATACCAATAACTACGAGTTGACTGCCCGGGGCAGTTCGCAATACATGATTACCACCGTAATCCATGCAAGTAATTGTCCTTAACAACCCCCGTGTGAACGGGTGCTGAGTCCAAACTATAGTACTATCGTTGCTAAGGCTGGTAGATAGCATTCCATGTGTAAACATAACAAACAAGCATTCATAAGCCACGTATAACATGCATTAATGGTTAGCGTTCAAATAGTATTGAGTAGTGTGTTTGATGTGATTTGAATAGTTGTAACGTATGTAACACCCAAAAGTGCATAAAGCAAAAAGGGATCGAGTATACTCACAGCGGTTGATGGATTGAAGGGAGTGCTTAGCGAGTAAAGTTAGCCTGAATGAATTTATAGCATAACGTTAAGCGACGCGTAAAACGGAAAACAAGTTTTGGGGAGTCGGACAGCTGGTCGATCGGACGGTAGTTCGATCGGACGGCTGACCGTTCGGTTGACAGTCCGCTCGGACCGCTGTCTGGTCGGTCGGTAGGCCGATTGGATGGCTGTTCGAGTGGATTGTTTCTTCCTTTGAGAAGGAGGTGTTTGTGTATGATGGTTTGACTTTTAAAGTTTTCGTTGTAGCATTTGAAAACATTGAAGTACCTTTACCCTTCAGGTCGGTCGATCGAACGGCTGTTCGATCGGCCGGCAACCCGATCGGTTAGGTATGAATTGTAGTGATTTGCTTTGGATCGGACAGGTCAACAAGTCAAAAACTTAATGATTTGCTGACCGATCGGTTGGCAAGTCAACAATAGTCAACAACTTTAAATGAAATGCAAGGTGTGGTGCAGTGGATCGAATAACTGATCGATCGAACACTAATGCTGTTCTATCGGAGAACATGCATGAATGACCATGACAAATTCTTAGCAAGGTGTCACCTAATCGTACGGCTGTTCGATCGGGTGACACTCCTAGTGCGTCGAACATGTTGAAAAATCGATTAAGTGTTGAAGTATAGTATCTCATGATCCGAAGAGTAATCCGATCGGACAGTAGTCCGATCGAACAACAGTTCGTTCAATACTAGTCTTCAAAATAAATTGATTAAGTGTGGGATCCCGTGTTAATCGATCGGCTGGCCGGTCGATCGGCTGACTGTCCGATCGGCTGTCTGTCCGTTCGGACAACAGTCCGATCGGTCAGCATCCTGACCTGATCAGCCTATTCGTCTAACACTTGGTTGTTCTGTTTGTTTGTCGTTTTATTGAGGTATTTTGGCAACGAGTCGAACCATAGATCCCTCGTCCTTACTTGGTTCCCCCTGGTCGGACAGGAATCACCCAAATCCGGCTGGTGAACTGTTCGGAACGGAGTTTATCGTTTAACCCGAAATCGGTTAACCTCGTGGATAGAATATGGATCTTGAGCCATGCAACCACCAGAGTGATTTGTAAGCCGGCACAGGCTCCGTTTCTATCGGTTTGAAGGCATTGAGTGAAAAAGAGTTGAAAGAAAGTTGGAAAATCCATCTTTCAATCCTTTTCACCGGGTATATGTTTAGATCTAGGAAAGATCTTTGTTTGTTTATGTGGAAATCGGCTAGATCCAAGTTATTCTTGATGGGTTGAGGCCAAAACATGAAGTTCTTCAAGAACCCATGATGACATCATCCTAGAACACTTGAATCTTGATGATTTCATGGTTAAAAGTTAAGATTTGAAAGATAGAAAGGTGTAGGAGTGCGTGTAGATCAAGAAAGTACAAGATTTAGGACGAAATCTTACCTGGATTGAGAGAAATCGGAGAAAAGGTGAGGAACACGAGCTGGTCGGACAGAGGTTTCCAAAAGTAGAAAATGATGACAATGACATGGGTATTTATAGGATGCCAAAAGGGGAAAGTGCTGGCCGATCGGCCAGGCAGCTCGATCGGACAGCCTGTTCGATCGGACAACAGTCCGTTCGGCTGGCTGTTCGATCGGCTGGTAGCCTGATCGATCAGCTGCACGTTTCGAGTGTTCGGTGCGACGATTTTTGGTATTTCGATTTCGGTTGCGAGCGGTTCGATACGATAGGGTTTCCTAGTCAAATTACTTTTATTCCCAACCACTCATATCTTGCGCTATCCTTTCTCCACTAATTATCATAGTTCGATTGTGATTCGAGTTCGATGTCGATTGAGTTCGATTGCATTTCGATTGATTACCACAACATAACATAAATAAACATGCACAGGTAACACGTAAGACACACACATACACGTATAATAGTAACTAAAATGCGTAGTTCGAGTTGAGATTCGATTCGATGTTGATTTGATTAGCACACTTTGATTATTCTTTCGTTAATTTTATCGCATTGTTACTTTCTACAGTTCACAGTCGTAAGTCGATTAGATGGAGATTGCAATACGTCGATTGTTGTAATTATTGACACTTACTCCACATAATACAGCTAAATTAAACACATAAAAGAAATTCTCTACTAGTCAAGTTGCGCGAAATCGGTCGTTGAATTTGACCTTGACTTTGACTTTGACTTCTCGAAAACACGGGGTGTTACATATGTCATCAAGCATTTGGTATTCTGTTTTGCTTTTGATTACCAAATCGTCGACATATGCTTCCATGTTTCTACCAATTTGACTAGCAAAAGCTTTGTCAACCAGGCGTTGGTAGGTTGCACCCGCATTTTTAAGGCCGAAAGGCATATTTTGATAGCAAAAGATACCCTTATCCGTGTGAAAAGCGGTCTTCTCTTCATCCTCTTCTTTCATAAGGATTTGATGATAACCCTTGTAGGCATCAAGAAAACACTTGAAAGGGTAACCAGTAAGGGAATCAACCTTAAGGTCGATTTCTGGCAACGGGTAACAATCTTTGGGACAAGCCTTGTTCAAGTCCTTGAAGTCGATGCACATTCTCCAAGAATTGTCAGGCTTTCGAACCATGACTGGGTTTGCAACCCAGGATTGATACTTGACTTCCCGAAGAATTCCAGCTGAGACAAGCTTTTCTACTTCTTGGCATGCTGCCAAGCTTCTTTCGGGTGCTAGACTTCGTTTATTTTGGACAACAGGCTTGACATCAGGTGGTATCTTCATCTCATGTTCAGCAATGCTTCGAGGGATACCCGCCATGTCTTCCGGGCACCAAACAAAGACATCGCTATAGTGTACTAGCAGTTTTTCAAGGTACGAGAGGGTTTCTTGATAAAGGCTTGGATTAACCCTTATCCTTTGTTCAGGATATTTGGGGTTTATGATCAGCCCTTGCTTGTTGTCTTCATTTTTTGAACTTTCCCCCTCAACCATGTAAGCTTCTTGAGTGGGTTGAAGGGTTGCAATCCCTCTTTCGGTAGGGAACTTTACTGTGCCATGACCAATAGAAACAGCCATATAGAATGCACACTGCCCTGGCCTTCCTATGATGACATTATAGTTGGAAGGTATGTTGATAACCACAAAAGTGAGAGGTTGAACTCTTTCCATCTTGCCTTCACTGAAACGGACATCAAGGGTTAGTTGCTCTAAAGGCTTGAGGGGTATATCGGCAATACCAATTTTAGAGGTTCCGTATGGTTAAAGCTTTGAACGTTCCTCATTGCTCAAACGATTGAAGAACTTTTCAAACATAATTTTAGTAGCTGCTCCGGTGTCTATGTAGGCTCTGCTTGTTTTTAGTGTACCCACATTTGCTTCAACCACAAGAGGGTTTAAGAGTGGGTCCCTTTCTGTTGGCAGGAAGTAGACACACTGAAGCTCCCAAGCTTCCAACCGTTGCCTTTTGTGGGGAACCTTTCCATCGAAAACCACCATGTTAACCTCCTTGCCTTTCCTTCGGCTATCTTGTCCCTTACCCCCTTTACCAAGTGGGCAAGCTCTCCGGACTTGACTGCCTCCTCAATCCTCTTTTTGAGTTGAAAGCAATCGTTAGTATGGTGACCCTTCTCCTCATGAAATTCACAAAACTAGGTGGAAATTTCATTTCTTTTGCTTTTAGGGAGAGGTCTAGGAGGTCGGAAGCTTTGTTTCACTTCCTCTGTAACAAGGATCTCCTGTGGGGTTTTTGTAAGAGCTGTAAAGTTTATGGCCTTCTCCCTGCTTGGAGGGTTCCGACCTTCAGACCTTCGTTGCTCTGGACCCCTTTGGCATCCGTCATAGGGATGAAAATTTCCCTTCTTTCTAGCGGGGCTATTGCCTCACCAGCTAGATCCCCTTTTTCTCTGCTCCTAAATGTCTACAGCCTCCTCTCCTCTGATGTGGGCTTCGGCCCTTTCGAGAGCTTCTTCCAAGGTCTTTGGCAGGGACTTGTTGAAATCCCTTGTAAGATATTTGGAGGTGATGGCGTTCATGAAACCTGCCACTCTCATCTTTTCATCTGCCCCCACATATGTTAGACCTTCACTTTATACCTTTCTATGAACTCTCGAAGGCTTTCATCATCTCTTTGTTTTAGCTGGAAGATCACCGTGGCATCTTTAACGTACCGCCTTTATTGGGAGAAGTTGGCCAGGAACCCTTTGCTAAGGTCATCGAAGCTTTGAACACTTCTGGCAGGCAGGTCATTGAACCATATTCAAGCTGACCCAACTAGGGTTTGCATGAACATGAGGCAGCATTCAGCGTTAGACCATTTCTCGATTCTAGCAGCACCGGTAAAGATCTGGAGGTGATCCTTTGGGTCTTCAGTTCCATCATATATTTTGATATGGGATGGCATCTTGATCTTTGTTTGGAAATCATAATCAGCGATTTGCTGGGAGAAACATGACAAATTGCTTGGTTTATATGGCTTGGCCAAATCCTCTTCTACCCTTACACCTGCGTTGTTGTTGTTATTGTTGTTCCCTTGGGTGGCCAACACTTGGTTAATAAAGTGCTGCCAAGGGAAGCTTGCCATCATCTGAGCCATCATCTGGGGTATAAGGTTGAAGCCTTGAAGGCTTCCGGGTGCAACTGGGCAGTTTACCCCTAAAGGTGTGCTAATTACGGCACTTCGTGCCAAAGGGAGCACAGACAAAGCTTGTTCCCATGTAGTTGTCGCCAAAGGTGGAAGGCTTGCCACTGGAGATTGTAGGAGCTGGTCCAAAGTCAGCTCATGTCCCAAGGGAGCACCGGTTGCAACTGGTTGGGAAGAAAAGATGTTGGATCTGACTTCGTGTATAGATATGGATTAGGATTTGGGGGAGGATGGCTGGGACCAGCCTCATTCCTAGACATGGTTGGTTATGAGCTAGTAAGAGGAAGAGTTGGAGGTCCAGGGGACAACGATGGCTCTGGCTCGTCATAGTACAACCGAATCCTTACTCCCTTGTCCCTTTCCCTACTCACATATTGGTTAAGGAGAGACCTTAGCTTTAGAAAGTTATTGGCGACCCCTTCAGGGGTAAGGTCAATACGTGAGGAGGTGTTAGAGGCACCAACGTTAGGAGATGGCACTCCTGAACGAGACGGTGTCGGCATTTGGAAAGTGTGAAACTCGGGGTATGTTGCTCCGGTAGGAGTGCTTCCCGATGTTGAGAAAAAAGTTGGTATAGCCACATGAGTTTGGCTAGTGTTAGGGGTAGAGGTATGTGGGACTTGGTTCACCTCTCCCGGAGATTCACTTTCCGACATGATGATTTTTGGAAGAATGGAGCTACACTACTAGGTCTTTTTGAAGAAAATATGCGACGTAGCCCCACGGTGGGCGCTAACTTGTTGATGCAACAAATACAAGACCAATTGTTGGTGCACTGAATGTCTGTTAACTTCGTCTTAAACAAGTCTTTTGTCTAGATAGAATGAATGAGCACACAATATATTAGAAATTAGGGTTTTACATGTTTATCTAGGGTGTTTAGCTTGAAGGGGTTTCAAGGCAAGTTCAAGGGAAACCTATTGATCAGGCTTAGCTTGAAACTGTTGTTGTGCATGTTCAAGCGAAACCTGTTTGTTTGTCATGTTCAAGCTAAACCTCTAGGTCTATATATAGGTGTGTGTCATTTGAAGCTAAACATGTATGGTGTTTGTGTGTGAGTCAAGGTGCTGCCGAAATTTTGTTAGAAATTGATTGTAAAGACTCAGAACCGATTAATAGAGGAAGAATTGAAAGGAACAAAGCTGTTATGACTTTATATACGTTGATTCCGCCTTCGTATTTGAAGATGAACTGCCTTAACTGACTTTTAGGGTCACGTACACGGTCCAACAAGTGGTATGAGAGCTCAGGACGAGGAGTTCATACCATAGCAGCTTGATTCTACCAGATTCTCTTGCTTCTACTCACTTCTTCTCATACTTTTCTGAACTGAACTAGTTTCAACGGTCGGAATGGACTGATTTTTTAGTATATTGTGTAAAACATAGTTTTAACAAATCCTACAAAGAATCAGATCGAAATTCGGTTTAAAACTGATAAAAAATGGCATAAAACTGGGTTTCGTTTGAAATTGTTCTTCGAGCTTTCTCTTGAAAATCACACTTTCGCTTGAAAAACTCAAGAGAAACCTCTATATTATACAGCTTTCGCTTGAACTTGGCTTTAGCTTGAACTGTTTAAATCTGGCTTTCGCTTGAACTTGGCTTTCGCTTGAACTGTTCAAACTTGTGTAGCTTTCGCTTGAAACCATTCTGTTTCAAGAGGTTTCGTTTGAATTTGAGTTTTTCAAAATCAAGAAAATTCTAAGTATTTGCTGATTTTTCAGGTACGTACAAGATGACAAAATCTGAACCTATTCCTTGGAAAGATGACAGAAATGAAGAACATAAGTACAATCACAGAAAGCAGTTAGCCATAAACAAAATGATTAGAATATCTGGTATTTTTGATGAGGCAAAAAGAGCAAATAGATGGGATCCAGACAGAGAATGTTATCTTGACCCCTATGGAAACATTGCTGTTGATCATAAAACTCTTGATTTGGAAACCATAATCAAAGAGTATAAAAAGGAAGATGATTATTGGTAGAAGAAATGGTGGGGAGATGAAGAAGAGAAAAAGAAAAAGAAAGAGTTAATAAATGAAATAGAAAGAAACTCAGAAAATATAAGTTTAGTTGAGTTTCTTGAATTAATTAAAAGGATTAGAAAAGGAACACAGAAGACAGAGAAAGAAGGAATGACAAAGAATGAAGAATCAAAGAAGGATGAAACTTCAAAATGTGAAGTTGGGTGCTCTAAATGTGATAAATTTGAAGCTGACAATATCAAACTCTTGAAGAATGAGGAAAGTTTGACATTGGAAGTCAAAAAGATGAAGGATGAGAAACAATTTGACGATAAACAGATTCTTATGTTGCAAGAAAATTGTGAGAAGCTGAAATCTGAAAATGTTAAACTGTCAAGTGATTTGAACAGTTTGACATTAGAAAACAAAGTTTTTCAAGATAAAATCAAAAGTTTTGAAAATGAAAAAGAATTTCAAAGTCAAATAAAGATTCTTGAAGATGGGAGATCTGTTTTTAGCAAGAACAATATTGAAAAGCAAAAGGTAATAAATTCCCATCGTCAGACGATTATTCGACTTGAAAAAGAAGCTGAATGTGATAGAAAGAAAATCAAAGAGTTAGAGAAGAAATTGAAAGGTTTTGTGAAACCAGATTATCCATGTCCAAAACCGATCAATTCAGTTTCAATAAGTGACAATGTCACAAATTTTGACAAAGTCAAAATTGTAGATTGTGATGATAAATCTGATGATGAAAAAGAAAAAGAAGAAAAAAGAAAAACATTTTTGAAATTAAATGAAATGTTTAAAAATACTGTTTTACATTCTACTGAGAAAGGTGAATGCTCAACGCAAAAACCTGTAAAGAAGAATGTGGAACAGAAACAAAACGATAAAAAATCGAAAATTTTTCAAAAAGAAAATAAAAGCTCATCAGATGAATCATCCAATCACAATAAAAAATCACAAAAATTTAAAAATCAAAACTCAAAAATAGTTGATAATCAGTGGTGCAGGTTTGACCACAGTGCTCAAATGCCAAATCAAGGATACAAGAGGAGACATGAGTACCACAAGGCAAATCAATGTTTTGATCTAAGTGTGTGGTATGAAGACGGTGTTTGGTATGAAAGTAGTGAGAGGTATGATAACAGAGTGTGTTACACTTGTGGCTATCAAGGACACATTGCTGTTAACTGCCAAAGACAGAGATTCGAAACGAGAAGGTGCTATGAATGCCAGATCAGAGGTCATATTGCCAGAGATTGCCCAATGAGATCAAAAGGAAGATCGAGGGCTGAATCTCAGAAAATGGGAAAGAAACCAGTCAATGTCAAGCCCAAAGAACAGAAAGTTCAAGAACAGAAAGTTCACGAACCGAAAGTGAAGCTTTCACAGGGGCAGAAAGACAGACTGATGAAGAAAAGAAAGAAGGCAAGAGAATACTTGGAGAAAATTTTGTCCTCGGATACAACTGGTAATCCGAGAAAAAGTTCTGATGAATTGCTTTTCTCAACTGAAAAGGCAAGCAAAACGAATTCATCAGATATAAATCTGGGGACAAAAGAAAAGAAGAAGAAAATTATCGGCGATGAATCTAGCTCAACAAAGTCAGACAAGCCACAATCAGGCAATGATTCTGGTTCATCAAAACCAGGAGAGCCATCTGTTGAGGTAAAAACTGTCAAACCCATGGCTGGTCAGGCTTGGGTGAATCTGTTTAAATGAAAAACCTGACTTGCCGGAGTTCCCAGGTTGGTAAGTGTGGAACAGGAATCGGCATATTTCTTGAGAAATTCACAGGTTGGTAACTGTGATATTTCGAATCACAAAAGACTAATCAAGGACATTAAGTTGTACTTGATTTATCTTTCCGATTAGTGGATAAAGGTAAACAAGGTGATGAAACCCCGAATTTGTGAAATGACACATAAAACTAATTTTCCGGAAAAACTATTTTGATAAAAACAAACTTAAGTGTTTTGAAATCATAATGGGAAAATAGTTTGTTGTCAGGGGGAGTTCTGATTGTTTATGCCAAGTGAATGGCGAATTAAAGCGATTTGATATCAGTTTGTCACGTTTCTTGTATGGTTTGTTTTCAAATTTTCCTTGAAAACAAAATTGAAACATATTTTGATTTTAGGGGGAGAAAAATTTTTAAAAAATTAGAAAATTTGAAAATGCCAAAAACATTGAAAAAGCAAAAATGAGTTTTGGTGTATAAAAGAGGAAATGATAGTACATCAGTGGACTATCACAGCATGCTAAACAAATGAAATGTCAAATGCATTAAACAGTCTCGCTGACGATATGCCGATAGGTTTTTGCACATTTAGTAGGTTTGTTCGGGATATAAACCTAAATCTTTACTTACTTATTTCGTGGGGAACACTACTTGGATATATAGGTAACCCCTGAAATCTCGTTTGAAAGATTCCTTTTTCTGATATACTAGGTTTTTATACTCAGTGATATCTGGGGTATTATTCTGGAACTTCTGCTGAATGGAAGTTCTGACCTAGTCCTCGAATAATACTTTCTGCAATGCTTGAAATATAGCATCACCCTTAGCATACATGATAAGACAATAAAATTTCTTAGCAATGCTGTTGTAAAAAAGATCCTCTAAAGGGGACACACCCAAGTTGAGTCATGATCTCTCTGCTGAACGGTAGTTCTGACCTGAGCTCTCATGATTCTTCATAATTTATTAACCCCTTACAGATATCATTGGTGTTATAACTACCTGTAAGACTGAATATTAGGATCTGGATACGGGAGTATATTCAAGAGGTGGGACACACGTGTAAGTTTAAGTCTCTAAAACACTAATTTCGTATCCTGGACAGATTGAAAATTGTGTGAGAATTTAAAGTGGATCAGTATATCGACAATCTAAGCGAATTGTTTAATTCTTAAAATGTTTAAAGATTAACGGTGCTAGTGATTTGTTTCATGAACTGATATGATCCTCTTACACAAACTAACAAAAATATTATTTCTTTACTACATTTCCATGAAAATAAAAAATCCAAAAATATTGTGTTTTAGTTTTAATTTTTGAAAATACAAAAAGATTTTCGACAATTGATGTTGAAGAACTGATATTCAAAATTCTAAGTGCTAAACATGATGAATTGGATTGGGAAAGTTTGTTGAAAAACTTTGAATGTTATATACAAATGTTTTGAAAGATTGTGTGGTTAGTTAATCAAGGTCATTCACTTGAACTTGATGTAACTATTTTTATTGATGAAAGAATGATTTCTACCAGTAAGTTTCTTAAATCTAAGTGTTATAAATTTGTGAAACTTATGATTGTGGTAGAGGATATGCAGGTAACAGGAATCCCCATGGCAATGATAAAGTCATAGTTTGAACCAGAATTAGAGTCCCAGCATTCCGAGAGGGGGAGTCTGTGAAAGGGGGAGTCAGAATTCTGAATCAACAGTCTAAGGGGAGATTGAAGATTAAAGTTTGAAGATAAAGATTGAAGAGAGCTTTACAAGATTAAAGACAAAGTTGAAAAAGACAAAGACTAAAGACTTGACGCCGAAGACTTCATCAACATCCAAGGGGGAGTCTGTTGGTGCACTGGATGTCTGTTAACTTCGTCTTAAACAAGTCTTTTGTCTAGATAGAATGAATGAGCACACAATAGATTAGAAATTAGGGTTTTACATGTTTATCTAGGGTGTTTAGCTTGAAGGGGTTTCAAGGCAAGTTCAAGGGAAACCTATTGATCAGGGTTAGCTTGAAACTGTTGTTGTGCATGTTCAAGCGAAACCTGTTTGTTTGTCATGTTCAAGCTATACCTCTAGGTCTATATATAGGTGTGTGTCATTTGAAGCTAAACATGTATGGTGTTTGTGTGTGAGTCAAGGTGCTGCCGAAATTTTGTTAGAAATTGATTGTAAAGACTCAGAATCGATTAATAGACGAAGAATTGAAAGGAACAAAGTTGTTATGACTTTATATACGTTGATTCCGCCTTCGTATTTGAAGATGAACTGCCTTAACTGACTTTTAGGGTCACGCACACGGTCCAGCACCAATGATAGTGGCTAGGTTGGTTAGGCAAAAGGATTGGAGGGTTCCGGTTTGCCTGACGCAGGTCGTGGGGTCCCCCCCACGTTTGCAAGGCGTGGAGAGAGGTTCACTAATTATGTTTGTTGTTTGTTCAAGATCTTCGGCTGAAGGGTGTTCAGCCTCGGATGCAAGAACAATCGGAATGTGTGTGTTGAATGTGAAGAAAAGAGACTTGTATGGAACAAGTGCTCGAGAAGGAAGATCAGAGATCCCCAAGAGAATCAGGACCGATCGGAATGTCCTAAATGCACTAAATGAAGTGCCATTTATAGAGGAAGAGATCACCCAAAGAGGAAACCTTGGACTAGTGAACCCTGCTTGCAGTGGAGGAGTTACCCTTTTAGGGGTTGAAGCGTTTGGACCTGTGGATAAAATACTACACTCTGTGCACACGTTATGTTTTTGCGGCTGGGTGAGTTGTTCAAGTAATCAGTGAAATGATTGATTACTGTACACGTGCTGCCTTAGCTCAGTTCCCGGACTTTAAACCTTTGAACCTTTTAACCCTTCAAGCTGTCATGTATTCTCAATCAATTATTTCTTGAGGTTTGAGCTACCCCCGTCATCAATGGGTAATAAGAATTTTGGTCCATTGATCTAAGATTTGGACGGTTGAGATTTGTTTTAAAGAAAAGAAGATAATCGAAGAGTATAAAAGAAATCCTACGTTTATTTACTTTCTCTCTCCACATGCAAGGCACATGTCAAGTCTCCCACTAATTTAAAACGTGCTTAATTTTTCATACGACATTTTTTAAATAGTTCACCCAAATAACAAGCGTTTTTTAATCTTTAATATTAGTATGATATTGCTATATAAAAATAAAATAAAAGGTTTCATTTTTACTGGGGTTTTTTTTTTTTTTGCATTGTGTTAAAGGTTCAGATCATTGTGTCTTTTAACTGAGTTTTGTTCCATACGTTTTTACTAGGACTTCTATACATTGTGTTATTTTCAAAACTTATAACACAATGTTAATTTGGGTTCAGGCCACTGCGTTTTTATCAAAACTTATAACACAATATATGAGACGATAAAGATAAAGATGGTGTTATATTTGGGTACTCTATATATTGTGTTATAGGTTTTGGTTTTGGTTTTGGTCACTGTGTTTTAATCTATTGTTCATTGTGTATTAGTCTATTGTCTATTGTATTTTAGTGTGTTGTCCATTGTGTCTTTTATTTGCTCTCACTAGTTGTGTCTTTTATTTGTCTTCATCAATTGTGTTTTTAGTCTACTTTCTATTGTCTTTTTAGTTTGATACTTAGGGCTGTAAACAAACCGAATGTTCAGCGAACAGTTCGGCGGAAAGTTCGTTTATGTTCGTTCGATTAGCATAACAAACGAACACGAACAAAAAATTCCGTTCGGTTAGCTTAGCGAACGAACATGAACACGGGTCTCGTTCGTTCGACTACGTTCGTGAACGTTCGGTAATATGTTCGGTTATGTTCGTTCGATTACGTTAGTTCATGTTCGTTTGATTATATTAAAAATATAATAAGTAATAAACCTTTACATGTTGAAAACTTGAAACCCTATTTTTTCTAAGTTAGCTAAAATTTGGACATTCTAAGACATTTTTTTGGATAATTATGTCTAAGTTAGTTAAACTTGATTCGATGTTTGGTGGTGTATTAGACTTCTTGTGTTTTGATTTATCATTTGATGGTTGTATTTAACTACTTACATCCAATATTAAAGGATAACAATGTTTTTATTTTTTTATTTTCAACTTAAATGCTCGTTTGCGTTCATTTGTGTTCGAGACCAGTGTTCACGAACTGTTCATGAACAACTGAATTATCTTAACGAACGGACACGAACATAAACTGATGTTTGGTATGCGTTCGTGAACAGTTCACGAACATGTTAATTTCCTTAACGAACGAATACGAACATGGTCTTGGTCTTGTTCGTGTTCGTTCGGTTCGTTTACAGCCCTATTGATACTCATTGTGTTGTACGTTATGTCAATTGTGTCTTTTATCGGTTGTCATCGATTGTGTTTTTGGTCTACTTTTCATTGTGTTTTTAGTTTAATATTCATTGTGTTTTACGTTATGTTCATTGTGTCTTTTATCTGTTATCATCGATTAAGTTTTTAGTCTACTTTCCATTGTCTTTTATGTTATATCCATTGTGTAATACGCAACTGAGTTTTCTCATTGTGTTCTACGTTATGTCCATTGTGTAATACGCAACTGGATTTTCTAATTTAAATTTTCTAAATATATCAATATGGTACTCATATTAAAGATAAAAGGACGCTCGATTTTATTGTATAATTTTTTTTTAAACAAATGACGTGTAAAAAAGTTATAAACACTTAAAAATAGGGGAAATAGCATGTGACTTGCATGTGATTGTCACTCTATAGTGTCTTCTTAAACTTTTTATTTTTATACTCCTTTGTAGAATAACTCAACTCATACTTTATATATTCCAGCAATAGATATCAATTCGATAGTAATAAATTGTTGATTCAATCCCAACTTCACACCATGTAAAACTGAATTTCAAGAAAGATATTATGCGAGGAAGATAATATGCAGAAAGAAAATATTAAACAAAACAGATAAAATAACTCTTATCCTATATTCGATAAAAGCAAAAAGGGGTACATAACAAAATCACTTGGGAAATGTTGGTTCTATGCAGAACATTAAATATTGCGAAAACACGCAGAACAAAATTTATCATCCATTTTTTCAACCATAAAAACATAACAAGTAAAGAGAAATGTTAAATGTAAGACTTATTCTTTCTCACAATAGAATTAAAAATAAAATATGAATCTTTTTCAGTTTTTATATAACATACACATATGTAGGTTATGTGTATGTTAAATTAGTTACATGTATGTAGGCTATGTGTAGGTAAAAATTAATGGTTTTCTTACGTATATATCGTACACATATGAATGTAAGAAATTTAAAATTTAAAAAATATGAACCGTAAATCCCAAAATTTTGTGATAGAGTTGTTCTTTTTGTTCTCGCAATAATTAGTGTTCTGTAATAATACTCATCCATAATATCCAATATCCTGTGTATATATTAAACAAAACATATAAGTATGTGCTGAAAACAACAAACAAGTCCACGATCCTTTTCTTTAGCATAATCCAACGTCCACTTTGAATAGTATCCAACAAGACCATATCTTCAACTACTCACGTACACCAACAGGTGCTATTACCCATCATTCATTTGCTCCCCTGATCCGCAACCAGCTTTACCCGAACTGAACCCGCGACGCGTGACCCGTAAATGAACCCGATTAACCCAACACAAATATGATGCGATGATCGGATATGATGCAATCAAGAGGCTCCACCTTATCATCTTCTTTCACGTCACTTATTAATTTGTCTATTTCAACATTCTTAGGAACATATCTATATTATGGCATTGAAGTAGGCTGGGTCAAAATTACTGGGTCAGTGTTATCAGGAGGAGAGATCCTTTTTTAGGTCTTTTCCTAAAAATTGGTTATTTACTTTACTTTAAAAATTGAAGCATACATCACGAGTTTAAATCCCACGTATCAATAGTCGTCCAAACCCTACATCGCAATCCCTACCATCTTCCGATATTTCCAAGCATTATTCGATTTCCACTGCGTATTTGATTCATAGACTGCTCAAACATGGAGTTATCCATATGTGAATCCATCGTTTCTATAGGTTTGTGCTTTTCATCCATCCTAGTAAAACCCTAATGTTAGTGTTGGTGCACTTATGTCTGTACTTGTTGGTGCACTTATGTCTGTACTTTGTCTGTATTCGGTCACGATGTAAAACGATGTCGTTGTTAGTCTTGTAAGTTTGACCAAGTCAACCATCCTCCTGGTTTGACTTGGCCAAACAGTCAACATTTTGGTTGTAATGTGTCTGTGTCGAAAGATGTGTCACGAAGGATTGCTTATCCTTCGATGATGATAAGCTCGAAAGATGTCCTTCGATGGATGGACCACGAAAGATCACATCTTTCGTGGTACATATGGATCCTTCGAGCTGTTTCTGGTCGATAGATGATCCTTCGATCATCCTATCTGATCCTTCGACCAGACCTGCTGTATTGGGTATAAATACCCGTGTGTTGTGTTCATTTCGATAGACCAGACGAGTGAGACAGATAAGGAACACAGAGAACACACACATACACTCTGAGAGTTTACAGAACTGATTTGTAAACATTGCTTTGTAACTGGACCTTTCATACGTTTAATACAAGTGGTGTTAATCGTTGAGTCTTGTGTGTTAATCATTTGCGTGTTCTATCTCGGTTTGCTATTTCGGTTGGATTCCGCACAACCGGGTTGGTTTGTATACAAGGATTAGGCGACTAGATCCTCTCCTAGCCGGACCTACAAGTGGTATCAGAGCCTTGGCTCTTATCCTTGTTAAAACCGAGGTGTTCTTGCTGTTTTTCGGGTTCTTAAAGTTCATATTTTCTGGAAAATCTTGCTGTTTTTGCTTGGTGTTTTGTTAAAAACCTTGTTATCTTTCATGTTTTCAGGCTAGTCTTGGGTTTTTGTTAAACATTTTAGCAAATATTGTGTTCCGAAAGTTAGTGGGTTTACCGGAAAACTCAGATATTTGGGCTGTGTTCTTGACATATTCAAGTGTTCTTCATAATATTACACTCTTTGATCTTAAAAAATTTGAATATTAAACTTGTTTGTGCATTGAAAAGAGTAAACTGATTAAAATATTGGACATTACCTGTTTGGTGAAACCTGCATGTTCAGAAGATATGGTCTGAACATACTTTCTGCCGAAAGTTCTCACCAACCCGTCAACTTTTCACCTACCTGTCACATTTGTCAACCGTGTCAGTAAGATCGAAGGATATCATCTTTCGACCAAAGGAGGTTCGACAGATAGTCATCTTTCGAGCATCCTTCGAAGTGTGAGACTTATCTTTCGGTCCAAGGAATATTTTCGAAACATACATTTTTCGGTCTACTGCTCTTTCTCGAAAGACTAGGATCCTTCGATTGGGGAGTCTTTCGAAGTCATCTTGCGTGTTCATCTTTCGGTCTACAGTCCTTTTTCGAAAGATAAGGATCCTTCGGTTGGAGAATCTTTCGAAAACATTGTTCGAAACTCAACAGTGATCTTTCGAACACTGTTGATCCTTCGAACAGGTGTTGATCTTTCGATCATTAGTCTGTTGGTGTTTAACAGTTTGTGTTTTTCTCATCTTTCGATCAGGATCCTTCGGCTGGTATTATTTTTCTTGATCAAAAATGAATTCGATGTGGGGTGTTCCGGTAAATGCAGAGATGTATTTTGGTACTCCAGCTCCGGATTCGGGTTCGCAAGCTAATGCTACATCTACCGGTCAATGGGCATTCGTATCAAATCAAGCTCCAAGTGTTCAAAGCATTTTACTAAGCGAAAGTGAAACGGGAAGTTTGAATAGGCCTCCAAAGTTGATGCATTTAAGTGAATATCCGGGATGGTTTGACAGATTTCATACATATGTCCTTGGTCAAAATACAGAACTGTGGTTGCGCTTCATCACAGATTTTGATCAAACGATAGAGGTTGCCGCTTCATCTGCTGCTACGTTTGCTAATCTTACGGAAGATCAGAAGAAGGTCTATGACTTAGAAAAGAAAGCATATGCCATTCTTACTCAGGCGTTAAGCAAAGACATTTATCATCAATTTGTCAGTTTCAAGACAACGAAGAAGTTGTGGGACGCATTGAAGATAAGGGGCATAGGAAATGAAGCAACACGTCAATTAAGAAAAGATCTGCTAAAGAAAGAGTTTGATGGTTTTGTTTGTATGCAGAATGAATCTCTAGGAGATTTGACAAGTCGATTTACTCATTTGCTGACTGAATTGGCAAATACTGGGGTTGTAACAACTTCAGCAGAGATAGTGAAGAAGTTTGCAGATGCACTGCCACCTCAATGGAGTAATTTCTTAGAAATCATGAAGTACAATGGCACTTTGGATACAACAAGCTTCAGTGATTTTGCTCAACTCCTGGAAAACAAGAATCAGGAAGAAACTCTCAAGGCAAAAAGAGTTGCAGTGCCACAAAATCCTGAAATTTATTATGGAACTTCTAGCACTTCTACAAAACCTTCTTCACACGCTCCAATTCAAACAGCATTTGTGTCTAGCACGAGCCTGTATGGCACTCCTCCTCCAACAACAGATATGTTTGGAAATCCGCTTAATCCAGCTCCTCAACCAGCACCACAACAGCAACAGCAAATCAGAGCAACTGATATGTTCGGGAATCCACTTCCTCCTCAACAGCAAGCGTGTTATGGAAGCACATCATCTGCTGGTCAACAATCAAAGCCAAACACAGTACGGCTCGACACCTCAAGCTTTTCTAAAGTCAGTGTGGAAGTAGCAAAGGAACACATGGAGCTGCTAAACACTGTGGTGAGCGCATACTGTGGATTAGTGGAAGGTCAGATTGGGAACATTAATCTGACACAAGAAGACTATCAGCAGATTGATAAGGATGAGATGGATTTGATGGACATCAAATGGGCTTTCGCCAGTGCTGTAAGGAGAGCAAAAGATTTCATGGAAAGAACTGGAAGAACCAGCTTGGAAAGCAAGAAAGACACCAAGTATGGGTTCGACAAGCAAGCTGTAAAGTGCTTTAACTGTGGTGAACGGGGTCATTTCAAAAGGGAATGCACAAGACCAGCTCAGCATGGAAACCAGAATCCTTTCAGAAACCAAGGCAACCAGCAGAACCAGAACATGAACAATGTTCGTACGCTGGTACCTGTCAACAACCAAAGCCAAGCAGGACCATCAAATGCCAACCAGGCACTTGTGGTTCAAGTAGATGAAGGTTGTGACTGGTCACTACAGTTGGGAAATGATGCTCCGGATGGAACGGCGTGTTTTGCTGAGATTGTCAAGGATCTTAATCACACCAGTGGTGGAGAATCTTCCGCCAATGGTGGTGACTCTTCTGAGGATGAAGACTCTTCTGGTTACAGCAGAAGTTCGGATGAAGAATCCTCGAGCTCAGGTGATGATCATGTGGATGAGACATCAAATGCGTTAATCGATGCAGAAATTGATGAACTCTTGGAAGAAACTGCAGCAGGAATTCAAAGAAGATCTATTTTGGTGGATCAAGCTGCTTATTCTCTGTCTTCTCTCCATTCAGCCTTTATGGCGAATGTCGACAGTTCATCAAGTCAGGTATGTGTCGATGAACCCACTTCTGTTAGCTGTGATAACTGTGATAGTTTGCGTGTTAAATGTGCTGATTTAGAGGCAAGCATGTCTGAGTTGCAAGGCAAACATGATGCTTTACAAGCTAGTTTGTTTGACTTGCAAGACAAACATGTTTCTATGAATGATAGGTGGTGTGAATTGCAAAGCAAACACGAGGCTTTGCAAGAGAAATATGATGTGACATTCATTCACAGTCAGAAATTGACCGTTGATCTTTCAAAGTGCACTGAAGCCAACATGTTTTATGAAAACCATGAAAAGGAATTTAAGTCAATGATTGAAACGTTAAAGAAAGATAAAACAGAGCTGACAAAAATGGTTTCCAGAAAACAAACTGACATTAACCTTTATATAACTCGTCTTGAGGTAATGCAAAAGGAAATGGCTTGTGTTAAAACAGAAAGTGAGGCGATCCGACTCAAGTTAGACAGTTATTTGAGTTCTAGCTATGTGTTGGATCACATCATTGATGTTCAGAAAGAGAAACGGGATGTCACATGCATAGGGTACAAAAAATGTCCACCACCCGTAAGAAACAATTTTGATGCACTGCCTGATGAGGAGTATAGAACTCATTTTGAACCATCTGTTCCTTTGGACGTTGAGGAATTTGCAACAGGGCTCGGATACAAGAAAGAAGTATCATCCGATTCAGATGTGTCAGCGGATACATTTGTAACTGCTGAACAGAATCAGGATCCTCCAGTTGTGATTGAGGATGCTGATTCTTCTGATGATGAGTCTGATGATACCGATTCAGCAAAGTCTGATGCGGTGATAAACGAAGAGGACATACCTCTTGAGAATCATATTCTGTGTGATCCTCCTGCAAAACCCGCTAAGACTGTTGCAATCGAGTCCTCGTCTGCACAAGAGTCGGAGAGTGTGGATTTGCTGTACACTCTAGTTGGTGATGATAAAATCTATTCTGACAAAGATTTTCCTATTAAGAATGTTAATCAATCATTAATCAGCAAAGTCTTTGAAAATTCAACAACTAAGTTTTTGGGAAAGACAGGATCACGTGTTACAGTAACACAGTGCCCTCCTATCCCTAAGGCTGAAGTTAGAAAACAGTTTGGCAATCAGAAATTACCAACAGTGCAAAAACAGCAAAATCATGCAAAGCCGAATCAGAAGAAGAAGAAGAATGTGAACTTTGTGAAATCTAAGGGAACAGACAAAATTGCAACATTTGAAAATCAATCTAACTTAGATTTTGTCAAGAAAGCAACTGTGATGAAAAGGAATGAACCAAGTAGTTCAAAACCTAGTACCTCGGGATCACAAAGTTCATCATCGGCAAGACGATCACATGATACTTCGGGGTTTGTTGAACGAAGATCATGTTTTGAATGTGGTACAATCGGGCATATCATTCGAAATTGCCCGTATCTTCATAAGTTGAAAGCCAAAGAAGATGATCCCCGTGAACGCAATCACCAAAGGCAATCTGTTTCTGTAAAACAAGATCCCCGACTCATAAGAGAAAGGGAAAAGAAACAGAAACGCCAACAGGTCAAGAAAATTGAAAAGGCGATTAAAACTGATGTGGTTCAAAAGCAATCTGTTTCAGTTAAACCAGAAAACTCCAAATTTTCAAAAACTTCGAACAATCATGAAGTTAAATTTTTCTAACAATCAAGCTGGTAAAACTCAACAGACCTGGAAACCAAAATCTGTTATTGAATCAGGGGGACCATCACAATTTTCAAATCATCAAAGAATAGAGGTTATTGTTGTTGATGAAAATGGAAGACCCAAGACCACAATGGCTTGGGTCCCCATCTCCAACTAATTATGTGAGTTCATGTGCAGGGTGTTCCAGGAGGAACTGTCAGTAGTCATTGGATTGTTGATAGTGGGGCATCCAGGCACATGACAGGCGACATGAAGCTTCTCTACGATGTCAAATCTATTAGAGGAGGTTATGTTGCTTTTGCTGGAGATAAAGGTGGATATATTACGGGTGAAGGAATGATTTCCAACGGGGTTGTTAGCTTTGATAAGATCAACTTCGTACAACAACTTGATCACAATCTTCTTAGTGTTTCTCAAATTTGTGATAAGCAGTTCTCAGTACACTTTGATGCAAATGGATGTTATGTGCTGAAACCCGGTTTCAAAATTCCAAAAGAATGGATTCTCTTGTCGGCTCCAAGGATAAATGATTTGTACGTCCTAGATATGAGCCAAGCTATCACAACGTCTGCACAAGCAACTTGTTTCGTTTCCAAAGCCACAGAAAAAGACACAATATCTTGGCACAGACGAATGGGTCACATTCACTTACGCAAAATGAATCATTTGGTATCAAATGAATTGGTGAATGGTGTTCCTCTTAAAAATTTCCATCTTCAAGACGTCTGTGTCTCGTGCCAAAAAGGAAAACAAACGAAGAAGCGACACCCTACAAAGAAAGTCAACACGGTGGCTGTTCCTCTTGAACGTTTGCACATGGATTTGTTCGGTCCTGTCAAGCACAAAAGCACTAGGAATGATCAATATTGCCTCGTGATAACTGATGATTATTCAAGATTTTCTTGGGTGGCGTTCATGGCACATAAGAGTGAAACCTTCGGTATTATCAAAAACTTGATCATTCAGATTGAGAATCTCTATAACTTGAAGGTTAGGCGGATACGTAGCGACAATGGTACTGAATTCAAAAATCATGCCATGGCGGAGTTTTGCACTTCAAAAGGTATTCTTCACGAATTTAGTGCAGCTTACACTCCTCAACAGAATGGCGTCGCTGAACGTAAAAACCGCACATTGATCGAGACTGCTAGGACAATGTTAGTAGAGTCACAATTGCCGATTCCATTTTGGACTGAAGCTGTGTCCTCTGCATGCTATACGTTGAACCGAGTCCTTACAGTCAAAAGGCACAACAAGACCTGCTTTGAGCTTATTAACAAACGGAAACCAGATTTGTCATATCTTGAACCGTTTGGAGCTCCTTGCACAATTATCGATCCTAATGGAAAGTTTGGGGCAAGAGCAATTGAGGGATACTTTCTTGGGTATTCCACCCCGAACTTAAGAGTCTGGAATCTAGAGACTAAAAGGGTCGAGGAATGGTCTGAAGTCAGAGTTCAAAGGCACACTTTGCCAGTCAGAAATCCTGGTCAGCCTTGGATGTTTGAGTACGATGACTTTTTCAATTCGATCAATGTTGAAGCAGTTGAAGAAAATGCTGCGGCTATGATGTTTTTCGAGAGTGACAACGCAACAGATTCACCGTTGGTTCGTCCCATTATTGTCAATCAAGAACCATCTTCAGTGAATAATAATGCTCTCGACAATGAGGATTTTCACGATGCTACCGAATTGAACGAATCTTCAGAGGATGATGAATTTCTAGATGCAGATCAAGAAGCTCCAACAACAGCAGTACATGGTACTTCAGAAGGTACACCTCCAGTGGATGTCCCTCGAACAGCTGAAGCTACTGCATCATCCTCTTCGTCAATTCCGGGCCTTGAATTGATTGTTGATCTCAATCTCAACAATCTGGGTACAAATATTCCAGTTCAAGATAATCCAGAAACAAGGATTCACAATACCCATCCTCAACAAAACATCATCGGAAATGTACAAAGTGGCGTTCAAACAAGAAACATGTTGCGGAACAACAACAATGCAGGCTTGTATGCAACTATCCGAGAATCTGGTCAACAAAATGATTGGTCTTTCGCGTGTTATGTCTCACAGGAAGAGCCAAGAACTTGGAAAGATGCTTTGAAAGATAGCTCTTGGGTTGAAGCGATGCAGGAAGAACTGCAACAATTCCAGAAGCTTGGTGTCTGGAAACTCGTAGAGAAACCTGCTGGTTACAAGAAGATTGGTACCCGTTGGGTGTTTAAATGCAAAAAGGATGACCGTGGCGTCGTTATTCGAAACAAGCAAGGCTAGTCGTTCAAGGTTTTCGTCAGATAGAAGGGATCGACTACAACGAAGTGTATGCACCTGTTGCACGTCTAGAAGCCATTCGGATTTTTCTGGCTTATGCCTCATTCAAAGGTTTCAAGGTATACCAGATGGACGTGAAAAGTGCATTCTTACATGGTGTGGTAGAAGAAGAGGTGTACGTCGAACAGCCTCCAGGTTTTGAAGATCCTATCCATCCCGATCGGGTTTGGTTGCTCAACAAAGCTCTCTATGGTCTTCATCAAGCACCGCGAGCTTGGTACGCAACCTTATCTAATTATCTGCTGGAGAATGGATTTCGCAGAGGTCTTATCGATTGTACTCTCTTCATCAAAGAACAAGATGGAGATCTTCTACTGGTACAGGTATACGTTGATGATATTATTTTTGGTTCTACTAATGATGTTTTGTGTAGGGATTTCGAGCGTGTAATGCAGGATAAATTCGAGATGAGTGCTATGGGGGAAATGACTTTCTTTTTGGGCCTACAAGTACAACAAACTGAGTCTGGGATATTCATCCATCAGACTAAATATGTTGGTGACATCTTGAGCCGGTTCCAGATGTCTGATGCAACGCCCATCGGTACCCCATTGCCACAAAATCACGGAATTACTCCAGACTTGAAGGGTGAAGCTACTAGCCCCTCATACTACCGCGCGATGATCGGATCTCTTATGTACCTCACAGCATCAAGACCAGATATAATGTACCCAACGTGCCTGCTTGCCAGATATCAAGTCAACCCGAAGGCCTCACATCTTGCAGCTGTAAAAAGGATTTTTCGTTATTTGAAGGGTTGCCCTGACACCGGTCTATGGTACCCTAGGGATAATACCTTTGACTTGATCGTTTTCAGTGATTCTGATTTTGGCGGATGCAAAATCGACGGCAAATCCACAACGGCTGGATGTCAGTTTTGGGAAATCGCCTAGTCACATGGCAGTGCAAGAAGCAGACGTGCGTCGCTACATCAACATGCGAAGCTGAATACATTGCTGCCTCAAGTTGTTGCTCCCAAGTTCTATGGATCCAACAACAAATGCGTGATTACGGTTTTGAATTCCTAACTACTCCTATTTACGTTGATAATTCTGCTGCATTACAGATCACTAGAAATCCTGTGCAGCATTCAAAGACTAAGCACATCGAAATTAAGTATCATTTCATACGTGATTGCTTTGAGAAAAGGCTAATCGATGTTGCTTACGTCCACACCGATGACCAACGTGCCGACCTTTTTACCAAAGCATTTGACAAATCAAGATTTGACTATTTATTATTGGTAAACGGCATTAAGGTCAAGCAAGAGTAATCCACATCGGAAAATCATTTTTGTAAATACCTTTGTGTTTTAAATTTGTCTTAGTTTATTGATTTTAGGGGGAGTAAATCCAAATTTGAAAATCCAAAAACATTGAAAAATTTTCAAAAACACAAAAACAATAGAAAAACAAAAATGAGTTTCCTGGCGAGCAAAAGAGAAAATGATAGTACATCGGTGGTCTGTCTAAACCTCTTTAAACCTTAAATGAAAAACGATAAGCAGCTCTATATAAGATGTATCGGTAGGCTCACAATCATTTTAAAGTGTGCAGGGTGATATAAACTTAATCCGACTGAAGACTGGGTGGGAACCATTCATTGGCATATGGTCTTAGTACCGAAATTTCGTTTGAGAGATTGCCGAGGTTCTGAGATATTCGGTCTTTATGCTGCTTATCATCTGGGTATCATGGTTGTATCTTTTACCGAAAAATAACGGGGACGCAAGTCTAGATCTTCCATGATACCATACATACGTGTACATACTGCATACGACCTCAATAAGTGATAAACAATCACATGTCCAAACAAAATAAGTGATAAAATATCACATTTATCCGGGAGTCAAGTTCGTCTCTCTGCTGTACGAAAGTACTGACCTGTTCACGGACTTGCTCCTGTGCCCTCATGCATCGAAAATCAAGTTCCTCATCAATAAGTGATTATATCACACAGGGCTTGTTTTCAAATCATAATAAGTGAGAATCTCACATCATATACGGTCAAACAGATGATAATCGGTATACTCACCGGTAAGATGAACCCTCGTGCATACCTTGATACGGGAATGTGTCGTGATGTGGATGAACACCGGTCGGTAAGTATAAATCATACCTTAACGTATCCCCTCGCCATGATTACATCTGATAAGTTGAGCTTATGTGGACAACAATACCGATAATTGTTATAGGATGCTTATCTTAATGTTATCTAATTGAACAAAGAGAGCGTTTTGTCATGACCGTACACTGATATGATTCTCTTACCCTCGAAACTCGCAAAAAGAATGTCTGTATATATTTATTTACTGCTTTCAGTCTTTACATTTGAAATATTCAAAAATACGAAAAAGATTTTATTTCTATCTTATTTTCGATCGTACGATGTTGGAGCTCAAGTCTTCGTTACCTGAAACCTGATTGAAAACCGAAACGACTAAATCTTCATAAACGGTCGAAATTTGTAAAGTGTTGAAAGTTAAAGGCTAAAAATTGACAAATTTTCTAAACTTTCAAACTGTCGGACGGTGTTTGTTTGAACAAATGGTCACATGTGTGTCGCTTACTTATGATATTCCATGCAGTTGTTCTCATTACGCGTTTAGATTTCTTGCATGTGCAGATTCTAAAGGCTAGGAGAACATGGTCGATGACAAGCTTCGGAATGAAGACACGACGTGAAGGCACTCAAGTGATGAAAATGATCGAGTTGCCGCCGACCATCATCAACACCACAAGGATCTCACTTCATAAAGAACAAGTATTTCACTAGCATAACTCAAGGGGGAGCTTATGTTAAGGGGGAGTTTGTCAACACACTTCCTACATGAAACGGGGAGTTTGTTGGTACGCTTTCTGCGTTCGAGACGTGAAGACTTTGAAGATCCTCCGACATTGAAGACTTGAATAGAAGTCAAAGACTTGAAGACACGAGAACTTACAAGAATGAAGATCGAGACAAAGCTACAGCCAGACAAAGCTATAGCCAAGGGGGAGTTTGTTGGTGCACTTATGTCTGTACTTTGTCTGTATTCGGTCACGATGTAAAACGATGTCGTTGTTAGTCTTGTAAGTTTGACCAAGTCAACCATCCTCCTGGTTTGACTTGGCCAAACAGTCAACATTTTGGTTGTAATGTGTCTGTGTCGAAAGATGTGTCACGAAGGATTGCTTATCCTTCGATGATGATAAGCTCGAAAGATGTCCTTCGATGGATGGACCACGAAAGATCACATCTTTCGTGGTACATATGGATCCTTCGAGCTGTTTCTGGTCGATAGATGATCCTTCGATCATCCTATCTGATCCTTCGACCAGACCTGCTGTATTGGGTATAAATACCCGTGTGTTGTGTTCATTTCGATAGACCAGACGAGTGAGACAGATAAGGAACACAGAGAACACACACATACACTCTGAGAGTTTACAGAACTGATTTGTAAACATTGCTTTGTAACTGGACCTTTCATACGTTTAATACAAGTGGTGTTAATCGTTGAGTCTTGTGTGTTAATCATTTGCGTGTTCTATCTCGGTTTGCTATTTCGGTTGGATTCCGCACAACCGGGTTGGTTTGTATACAAGGATTAGGCGACTAGATCCTCTCCTAGCCGGACCTACAGTTAGTTTCTCACATAATTGTTTTTTTGTTGCATTAACTCATATAATATATATAACAATGACATATAAGATATATGCGGTTGCTATGGATTACTTATAGTACTGTTTCTTTGAGTGAGTCTACGTAATAGATTAGGATACACTTTGTTTATTTTCAATAGATTAATTCGAGTGATTGAATTGTGTTTATTGCTTCTTTGATCCAACAGATACAATAATGAAGGCACAAGCCGTAATCAAGGACCATGTTAATTTGACTCCTGTGATGCATTCATCGGCCTTAAATTCAATTGCAGGAAAAACACTATCTTTTAAATGTGAATGCTTTCAAAAGAGGTAAAGAGATGTCTTCTCGATCCATTTTTGTTATCTAGAAATGGACGTGTTAGTTAACGCGTTTTCTTTGATGATTATCAGTGGTGCGTTTAAATTCAGAGGTGCATCAAATGCTGTCTTCTCTCTTGATGAAGCTCAAGCAGCCAAAGGAGTCGTAACTCACAGCAGGTAAGATGACTTATACTTTGAAGCAACAACAACAGCCATACCCAGTATACTTTAAAAGTTCTGGTCAAACATACTAATGTCAGCTCTTGTTTACAGCAAGCCAATGCTAACATATTTGTTAGCTTTTATAATCTAAAGAAAATAAATACTTTTGGGCAAAATGTTCAAATGCGCGCATCTTCACTCATTCAAAATGACTCGTTTAAGCTAGGGGTGTTCACGGTTCGGTTTCAAACCGGTCAATGGTTAGGTTTCACAGTTTTTTTTTTTTTTTTGTAACATTGGGTCTGTTGGCTTCCGTACTTTCAAGCCGTAGCAAATGGCATTGGCGGACTCAGGAATTATTTTCTATGGGTGCGAACGAAAGGTTCAATCAAATTTTCAAGGGGTGCAGTCGGGATTTTTACCTCGAAAATACACTAATTTTTTTTTCAATGGGGCGCCCGCCCACCCAAGCCAAAGCTTGGGTCCACCAATGAAAAATGGTTTGGTTTACAATTTATAGGGAAATGCGACTGAATAAAATTACCAGACCAGACCTTTCGATTTCCTATTATATATAGACATACATAAAGTTAAATCGTTTTAACCTATAGGTAAATTAATGTAACACAAAATTGGGCATAGCCCATTTTCACCTTCTAAAATCTAAACTAGTAAATTTCACAACTAATTTAAGCATAAGTTTCGCTTAGAAGCTTAATATTATGATTTCAAACATTCATTCTCTCTCTCTCTCTCTCTTAAATAGTGGTAATCATGCTGCGGCACTAGCTTTGGCTGCAAAAATCCGAGGAATTCCCGCATATGTAGTGGTACCAAATAACGCACCAAAATGCAAGGTAGAGAATGTGAAACGTTATGGAGGTCATGTCATATTCAGTGAGGCTACTATGAAATCTAGACAAGAGATGGCAAACAAGGTATTATCTGAAACTGGAGCTGTTCTCGTTCCTTCGTCTAATGATGCTCGTATCATAAGGTAACTAGTATTTATTTAATCTTTTAAGTGTTTGAATATTTGAACTATTGCATTTGACAACAAGTTACCTGTAAAATATAAGGATCTATTTCCAATATCTATTCAGAATTTCAGATCACCTGTTCTTGCAAACTATTTAGACCTTTGACTAGTTAAACAAGTTAGAAAGGCATTTGACTTTCAGGTCACACACAAGCATGCTATTAGTTTTTCAAGAAATCAAAAATTAAAAGAAAAATTAAGTGTGAATTTGTAGTAACATGCATAAAAGAACTCCCCATTTTTAGCTGTTTTAAATATCATTTGTAATTGTTAAGTTTGATATACATTCATCCAATGTTTTCTTGTTTTTTTTTTCTGAAGTGGTCAGGGTACATTGTCACTTGAATTTCTTGATCAATCCCCAGAACTCGACACGCTAATAGTTCCAATAAGTGGTTTGTATATTCCGCTACCATCTATGAATCTTAGGTTGTTAAGCTGTTTGTTTCGTTTCCTTATTGTTTACGCGAAGTTAAAACTTGTAGGTGGTGGTTTAATTTCTGGGGTGGTTGTTGGAGCCAAGTCAAGGAATCCAGCCATACGGGTCTTGGGTGCTGAGCCAAAAGGAGCCGATGATGCAGCACAATCAAAAGCATGTGGTAGACTTATAACCTTGAGTCACACCAACACAATTGCTGATGGCCTTCGAGCTTCCATGGGAGATATCACTTGGTAATAATATCACACACATAATAACTAGTGCCAAAAACATACATTAAATTCAACAGTCACACACATAACATTAAGTGCCAAAAACAAGCAATTCAGTTTTAGAGTTCCACTTACATTCATAGTTGTAAGTGAATATGTGATAAGAGTAACCATAGATGGATATTCAGTTTTTGCAAAACAGGTTGGATGTTATTTTATGCTGTTTTTCCTAAACATATTATTAAAAACAATTTCACTACACTCAAAATTGGTTATCAACAACTTGAAAAGGAATTAGTAAAATAATCACTTTAAATACACCATGCCAAACACACCCAAGGAATACTTGTCACATCTTGTTAATTTATGTAATACATCTATCGAAAGAAGATTAGACTTATCATAATAAGGGCTGGCGAAGCAACCTTGGTTTAATATACCTTATTTTAGCCTCAGGATTATAGTTCGAATTACACTTCATCTTCCACATTTGAGTGCAAATTAACTTTTATTTGTCTAAAGTGTAACTATTTATGTAGGCCAATTGTACGTGATCTGGTTGATGACATCATCACAGTCGATGATGTTGAGATTCTTGAAGCAATGCGATATTGTTATGAGATATTTAATGTTGCAGTTGAACCAAGTGCTGCAATAGGGCTTGCTGGTGTTCTCTCCAATAATTTCAAAAAGAATCCTCTTTGGAATTGCTCTCAGAACATTGGGATTGTTCTTTCTGGGGGGAATGTGGACCTTGGTGTTCTATGGGAATCGTATGGATTGCAAGGACGTAATCTTTTCGGATATAATTGAGAAGCTTATGTAGCTCGGTTCTAAATTTCTAATCAGACTACATAGAAGTGGGTCTATTTATTATTTGTTTATCTATTCTTAAAACAATTTACTTTGAGCTTGTTTAAGTATATTTTGGACATAGGCCACAAAGACTCTTGGAACCGATGTTTAACACCCTGATATACTGTTTGGTGGTTAGGAAGTTATTACTTTGTTGTTAAGTCACGTATTCAATTGTTGATTATGGAGTCAAAGTGCAATTGTGTTGTGCGAAACTTGAATCATGGAGTTGCGAAAAGAATGAAGATCGGGTTGTCCATGATATCAGGGCCACAATCGGCCGTGATACAAGTTCAAGTGAGAGCGAGAATGTTGATTATCACATTAGCGGTTTTCAAGGAATGAACAAAGGTGATTTTGTGAAGGGTGGCAGACCCGGGTGCTATCAAGGTCGCAAAACTAAACCGTTGGAACTTAAATGGTACATCATTACATAAGACTAATCACAGCCTGATTAGTCACGCAGGCTCGGAATCTATGATAACTAGCCCTCAAGCCGTTACATGTGACACATGCTTATAAGCACGTCGGCATAAGCTGGTGAGTTCACGAATATCAATAGTTTATCAGAATCACATTAACACTTTCATGCCTTGTACCCGCTCATTCAATGTTCACGATGTTTCCCTATACCACCAGAAAATCTCTACCAGACCATCGACCATCGATGTTTAGCCCCACATACATTCAGATTCAACCACACCGTACCGGTGTAATTCTCCAATTAATCTCATCATAGCGACAAATATATATGCATGGGTGGGAGTTCTCCATGTTTATAATAATCACCGTTTAGACAAGCAGGCTCACATTTGGAAACCATTCGATAAAATCACCTACGCTTATGGATGTTTATTATAACGCTAAGGGGTATGGGGGCCATGGTTGGGTCATGATTTGCCACATAGGACCATTATTCATGCGCTACACCATCCCCTTCATTAAATCACGGTGGTTCGCGTGGATTAAACCACGGTAACCATGACCCTCCATTTGATGATTTTAAGACAAAAATAAATTAAAAAAATAAAGGGGATAGTGGTTGGGGTTATTACCACACCCTTAGGGTAGTGATTTTGGATGGTGGATTTGAGGTGGATGAAATGGCGCCTATGTGGAGGGTCATGGTGGTCATGAGGGTTATGACCACACCCTATCGCCTAATCAACCTGATCTTTATTCCTTGACTAGGGACCAGGACAATCTTAAACGCCCGTCAAATAAGGAGTGTGGTACTAACTACTCATCACTATGGCTAGCCTTTCAAAACCCGTTTAGTTTAAGCATGGGTGATAGTCGTCTATGTCTGAATTAGGGTTAGGTCACCCAAAACCTACCCTGGCTATGACCATAAACCCTACTATTAATACTTTATAATATATTCAATCAACCAAAGTATGAAAACTAACAAGAAAATTAATATTTAAATTATATATATATATATATATATATATATATTATTAAACAAAACCAATGAATAGAGTTTTTATTATTATTATAATAACCAATAGGATTTTCGCACACTTCGCTTCGGGCATTTGATCATTATCGGTCTGGTTTATTACTACAAGTACAATACCGGCACTTGGCACAACAATCGTTGCCAATCAACATGTTTTTTACTTCGATTAAAACCCATAAAAACAAATACCCATATTGGTACCGGTGTTGTTTGGTCGGTATCGGTTTGTTACGATACCAGTATCACACATGCACTCCTTATAGCTTACGATACAAAAATACATTATTGCAAATATTACGTTGTGTTCAGTGAATTTTATACCACCGTGTTGCGAATTCTATAAAAAAAACGAATACGGTATCGTTACCGATCTTGTTTGGTCGGTATATGTTTGGTTTGTGATGGTAAAAAAATCAACTATACATGACCCGTTTGAGAATTCATCATTAGTTACCCGTCGCGCGTTGCGGCGACACTGTACATGATATATTATAGACCACAATCAACCCGACTGTGAATCCAGGATCTAGCTCGATTCCTTAACCACTTAATGCGTACGAACACGTATAATGTGCGGAATCCAAATACGTGTGTGGATCAGACACTCAGATGTAATTATGAGTTGTTTTCTATTGATACTTTGACAGTACAAAACCGTGAAAACAAACTAGCAGAGCTTCACCTCAAGAATACCCAAAAGTTACAAATGACAAACACAAGACTCCTATATATATATATATAGAGAGATACACACTACTGGCTTCGTACGAAGCTTTGAATGGTATCTTCGAACGAAGCTACTTCAGCTTCCTTTTAAGCACTTTTCTATTCAACATCAGTCTTGTATCATCTGTTTAAGCTAAGGTACGTGATTGGCGTAAGCGATAGACATATGCACTCACAGACTCCCCCTTGGATATTGCTGTAATCAATCTTGTAGCTTTTTGTTTCTCTCTGAGTCTTCTAGGAGTGTTGACATTATCAGCAACCACAAACTCTCCCTTTATTCTTACAGAGTCCCCGTGGATTTGCTTTCAGCTTCCAGCTGCTCCCCCTTTCGGTTTACTCGATCTACAGGCTCTCCCTTTCGTGAAGCTTTCCTGCTTTTCAGGATCAACACCTGGATCTATCAGTCTCCTCCAGAATTGTTTTCTGTCTCTTTGAATGCAAGCTTCCCCTTGCTTCGAGCTCGTCTTTAGACTCCCCCTTAAGCTCAGCTATCGGGATCGTACTCTGGCGCTTTCATCTGAAAAATCTCAAACCATTTGTAAGATATATGACAATTTAAGATCACAATCTAAAACCTAGCTTTAAACATTTATCATGAATAAGCTGGAGCATTTCAAATATGTGACTGCACTGGACATCGTTTGTTCACAGAAATCTATGATCTGAACTATTTAAGATTTCCCAAGAACGACTGACTGGCCCTTAATCACAAATGTTTTTGACAAAATTAGTTCAAAATCGTAACCTGACTCTAATCATCAAATATAACAATTTTTAGAATCCAAAACCCTCTCAAATAATCATCCAAAAGTCTAACTTAATGATCTTTGGAGATTTTAACAAACTATTTTTGAATTTTTATGAAAAACTTCAAGTTTCAAATGAACTTGTATATTTTCAGAAACATGTTCAGCATACTCAGATTTTGAAACCCAGTTTTCAGACATCGGTTGTCGAAAATAAAGTAGAAACAAAATCTTTTTGTATTTTACAAAGTTTATGCTAAAACACTTTGAAAATCTTTTTGTGATTTTTCTGTAAAGTAAAACAATAAAGAAATATTTACAGACATATTTTTGTTGAGTTCGCGTTGTGTTGTTAGGAGGATTACTGGGTCCGTAGTGTTGTCAGGAGGAGAGATCCTTTTTTTAAGTCTTTTCATAAAAATTGGTTATTTACTTTACTTTAAAAATTAAAGCATACATCACGAGTTTAAATCCCATGTATCAATACAACAGATCACGTCATCCAAACCCTACATCACCTTCCAAACCCTACATCGCAATCCCTCCGACCACCACCTCTACAACCATCTTCTGATATTTCCAAGCATTATTCGATTTCCACTGCGTGTTTGATTCATAGACTGCTCAAACATGGAATTATCCATATATGAATCCATCGTTTCTATAGGTTTGTGCTTTTCATCCATCCTACTTTGATCCCAACTTGAGTGTTTGAATATAATGTTAGTTTCTCACATAATTGTTTTTTGTTGCATTAACTCATATAATATATAACAATGTCATATAAGATATATGCGGTTGCTATGGATTAATTCGAGTGATTGAATTGTGTTTATTGTTTCTGTGATCTAACAGATACAATAATGATGGTGTAGGTCCGGCTAGGGGAGGATCTAGTCGCCTAATCCTTGTATACAAACCAACCCGGTTGTGCGGAATCCAACCGAGATAGCAAACCGAGATAGAACACGCAAATAATCAACACACAAGACTCAACGATTAACACCACTTGTATTAAACGTATGAAAGGTCCGGTTACAGCTCAATGTTTACAAATCAGTCCTGTAAACTCTCTAAGTGTGTGTGTGTTCTTTGCTACTGTCTGAGTGTCTCACGGTGTTCTCTCTATGTGTCTTCCTATCGAAGTGAACACAACACACGGGTATTTATACCCAACACAGCGTGTCTGGTCGAAGGATCAAACAGTCTGATCGAAAGATCATCTTTCGACCAGAAACAGCTCGAACGATCTGCATGTACCACGAAGGATGGGATCTTTCGTGGTCCATCTATCGAAAGCTATCTATCGAGCAGGTCATCGAAGGATATAGGCAATCCTTCGATGGCACATCCTTCGACCCAACATCTTACAAACATAATGTTGACTGTTTGGCCAAGTCAAACCAGGAGGATGGTTGACTTGGTCAAACTTATAAGACTAATCAAGACATCGTTTTACATTGTGACCGAATACAGACAAAGTGCAGACATAAGTGCACCAACAAACTCCCCCTTGGCTGTAGCTTTGTCTGGCTTATCAACAATCAGCTGTTGCTTTGTCTCGATCTTCATTCTTGTAAGTTCTCGTGTCTTCAAGTCTTTGACTTCTATTCAAGTCTTCAATGTCGGAGGATCTTCAAAGTCTTCACGTCTTGAAAGCAGAAAGTGTACCAACAAACTTCCCTGGTTCAGGTAGGAAGTGTGTTGACAAACTCCCCCTTAACATAAGCTCCCCCTTGAGTTATGCTCGTGAAAGTCTTGTTCTTTATGAAGTGAGATCCTTGTGGTGTTGATGATGGTCAGCGGCAACTCGATCATCTTCGTCTTTTGAGTGCCTTCACGTCGTGTCTTCATTCCGAAGCTTGTCATTGACCATGTTCTCCTAGCCTTTAGAATCTGCACATGCAAGAAATCTAAACGCGTAATGAGAACAACCGCCTGGAATATCATAAGCAAACGACACACATGTAAAGACTGAAAGCAGTAAATAAATATATACAGACATTCTTTTTGCGAGTTTCGAGGGTAAGAGAATCATATCAGTTTATGGTCATGTCAAAACACTCTCTTTGTTCAGTTAATTAACATTAAGATAAGCATCCTATAACAATTATCGGTATTGTTGTCCACATAAGCTCAACTTATCAGATGTAATCATGGCGAGGGGATACGTTAAGGTATGATTTATACTTACCGACCGGTGTTCATCCACATCACGACACATTCCCGTATCAAGGTATGCACGAGGGTTCATCTTACCAGTGAGTATACCGATTATCATCTGTTTGACCGTATATGATGTGAGATTCTCACTTATTTTGTTTGAAAACAAGCCCTATGTGATATAATCACTTATTGATGAGGAACTTGGTTTTCGATGCATGAGGGCACAGGAGCAAGTCCGTGAACAGGTCAGTACTTTCGTACAGCAGAGAGACGAACTTGACACCCGGAAAGAATTTGTGATATATTATCACTTATTTTGTTTGGACATGTGATTGTTTATCACTTATTGAGGTCGTATGCAGTATGTACACGTATGTATAGTATCATGGAAGATCTAGACTTGCGTCCCCGTTATTTTTCGGTAAAAGATACAACCATGATACCCAGATGATAAGCAGCATAAAGACCGAATATCTCAGAACCTCGGCAATCTCTCAAACGAAATTTCGGTACTAAGACCATATGCCAATGAATGGTTCCCACCCAGTCTTCAGTCGAATTAAGTTTATATCACCCTGCACACTTTAAAATGATTGTGAGCCTACCGATACATCTTATATAGAGCTGCTTAATTTAAAGAGGTTTAGACAGACCACTGATGTACTATCATTTTCTCTTTTGCTCGCCAGGAAACTCATTTTTGTTTTTCTATTGTTTTTGTGTTTTTGAAATTTTTCAATGTTTTGGATTTGCAAATTTTGGATTTACTCCCCCTAAAATCAACAAACTAGGACAAATTTAAAACACAAAGGTATTTACAAAAATGATTTTCCGATGTTGGTTTTACTCTTGCTTGACCTTAACGCCGTTTACCAAAATTAAATTTTGAATCTGAAATGATTTATCGAATTTTGGAAAAATCAGTTGGCATGTCGGTCATCGGTGCGGACCATGACAACATCGATGAGTTTCATATTGAAACAATCACGTGTGAAGTGATATTCGAGATCAATGTGTCAGGTCAAAGAGTGCTGTACGAGATGATAATAATTCATAAAGCAGCTTAAACATCGACAAGTATAGGAGAGATTAGAAATTTAAAACCGTATCCTGCAACTGCTTCGTGCATTGCAAGGAATATGAGTGCTCTCCCAAACTGGATATCCACCCGTTGTGGATTTAAAAGTCGATTTTGCAGCTACTGAGAAATCTCTTCACAGCAACAAGATCATAAACCTCCGGGTCCGGCTGGTCTTCCACATTGTACCAGCGAAGGTCTTTGTCTTTCTCTTGAGAAGTAGTGTGCGGTTGTTCAATCCACGCCAAGGCATCCGCACACCTGGTGTAGTTTGATCAACCAACACATTTTCTTCAATCACACCGCGAAGAAATGTACACTGCACGTTCATCTTGTAGATTTTGAACTTCAGACGTGCTGCAGGCACGTACTTTTCATTGGAATCTTTTCCTGAGGACCCGATCAAAAACCATAACAACCAAATTTTGGTACATATCTCATCATGTCGAATTTTTTTTTTTAATTTCATTCAACAACATTCTTTCATCAGACATTTTTGTCTTCTTTTCTCCTCTCTCCATCAATGGCAACAACATTCTCCTAAATGTAACAATATTTCGGATCCGCATGTCGCCGATCTTGTGCATGGACGCTCCACTATCAACAATCCTAAGATTATCAATAGTTCCTCCTGGAACATCCTACACACTCACTCAGAGATTAGTTGGAGAGGGGGACCCAAGCCTTCACAGACTTGGGTCGTCCGTCATCATCGAGGATTGTAACATCCATTTCCCGATGATTCGGAATTGATGTAGCTCCCCCTGAAACAGTTACTGGTTTTGGTTTCCAAATCTGTTTTTGTTTTTCATTTTTAACTTCTAACTTAACAGACTGTGTTTGGACAACCTCTGTTTTTAAAACCTTTTCAACATTTTTCCGTTGTTTCTTTCTCTGTTTCACTTCTTGTTGTTTAACAAGACGAGAGTCCTGTTTTGGTGAAACAGATCTTTTATGGTAACTGTTACCATGGGGGGAATCAACTTTGGCTTTTTGTTTATGAAGATATGGACAATTTCGAATGATATGTCCAATTGTGCCACATTCAAAACATGATCTTCGTTCAACAAACCCCGAAGTATCATGTGATCGTCTTGCCGATGATGATGAACTTTGTGATCTCGAGGTACTAGGTTTTGAACTATTTGGTTCATTCCTTTTCATCACTGTTACTTTCTGGACAAAATCTAAGTTAGATTGATTTGCAAACTTTTCAATTTTGTCCGTTCCCTTCGATTTCACAAAGTTCACCTTCTTGTCCTTTCTCTTGTTTTGGCTCTGTTTGCCTTTTCCATTTCCTTGGGCAGCGTGATTTTGCTTTCGTTGATGGTTTTGTTTTTGCAATTTTTGATTCCCATATTTCTTTCTAACTTCAGATTTTGGGATAGGAGCACACTGAGTTACTACAACTCCTGGGCTCGACTTTCCCAAAAACTTACTAGTAGAGTCTTCGAAAACTTTATCAATCAAAGATTGATTGACATTTTTAATAGGGAAATCCTTGTCTGAATATATTTTATCAGATCCAATCAACGTATAAAGCAAGTTCACGATTGCACAACTTCCAGATGAGGATTCAACAGACTTGGTTGTAACAGTCACAGACGGTTTTGCAGGTGGATCACAAAGAATGTGATTCTCAAGAGGTATGTCCTCTTCTTTTGTTACCGTTTCTGACTGTTCAGAGTTAGTATTCTCGGATTCATCATCTGATGAATCAGCATCCTCAACAATGACTGGAGGATCCTGATTTTGTTCAGCAGAAGACACACATGTATCTGCTGACACATCCGAATCTGACGATACTTCCTTTTTGTAACCGAGTCCTGTTGCAAATTCCTCAACGTCTAAAGGAACAGATGGTTCAAAGTGAGTTCTATACTCCTCATCAGGCAGTGCATCGTAATTGTGTCTAACAGGTGGTGGACATTGCTTATATCCAATGCATGTGACATCCTTTTTCTCTTTCTGAACATCAATGATGTGATCCAACACATAGCTAGAGCTTAAATAACTGTCTAACTTGAGTCGGATCGCCTCACTTTCAGTTTTAACACAAGCCATCTCTTTTTGCATTATCTCAAGACGAGTGATATACAAATTTATGTCAGTTTGTTTTCTGGAAACCATTTTTGTCAGCTCGGTTTTATCTTTTCTTAAAGTCTCAATCATCGTTTTAAATTCCTTTTCATGGTTTTCATAAAACATGTTGGCTTCAGTGCACTTCGAAAGATCAACGGTCAATTTCTGATTGTGGATGAATGTCACATCATATTTCTCTTGCAAAGCCTCGTGTTTGCTTTGCAATTCACACCACTTATCATTCAATGAAACATGTTTGTCTTGCAAGTCAAACAAACTAGCTTGTGAAGCATCATGTTTGCCTTGCAACTCAGACATGTTTGCCTCTAAATCAGCACATTTAACACGCAAACTATCACAGTTATCACAACTAACAGCAGTGGGTTCATCGACACATACCTGACTGGAATCACTCTCAGATGTTGACCTTTCTGCATCAGAATCAACAACCTCCCTTGATGATTCATATTCAGATCCATCCTCGCTTGAACTTGAAGTTGTATCATCCTCAACTGAAGTTGAAACATCTTCATCTGAACTACTGTCATGTTCAGAACTGTCATTATTTCCCGAGGATTCACCATTGCTGGCATCTTTGACAATTTCAGCATACAACGCCGTTTTTGTCTGACTACAGTTCCTTGTATCAAGAGATGATGGTGCTACCGTAGAAGGATGGCACTGTGAGGCAACTGTTGGAGGAACTAGTTGAAGCGGATTTCCGTACATATCTGTTTTTGGAGGGACCGGAACTTGGATTGGAGTGCCAAAACAATTTGTGATTGTGACAAACGTCGTTGGTCTTGAGGAAGTTGTATCCGGAGTACCAAAATACATCTCTGCATTTACCGGAACACCCCACATCGAATTCATTTTTGATCAAGAAAAATAATATTACACCAGCCGAAGGATCTGTTCGAAGGATCTGAGATCGAAAGACAAGAAACACAAACTGTTAAGCATAAACAGACTAATGATCGAAAGATCAGCACTTGTTCGAAGGATCAACAGGGTTCGAAAGATCTCTGTTGAATTTCGAACAATGTTTTTCGAAAGATTCTCCAAACGAAGGATCCTTATCTTTCGAAAAAGTACTGTAGACCGAAAGATACACACGAAAGATGACTTCGAAAGACTCCCCAATCGAAGGATCCTTGTCTTTCGAAAATGAACAGTAGACCGAAAGATGAATGTTTCGAAATGATTCCTTGGTTCGAAGGATGATGATCTATCGAACCTCCACTGATCGAAAGATTGTCTTTCGAGTTCGAAGGATATCTTTCGAACGGTTCTGACACAGTTGACAATCGGTGACAAGTTGGTGAAAAAGTTGACGGGTTGGTGAGAACTTTCGGCAGAAAGTATGTTCAGACCATATCTTCTGAACATGCAGGTTTCACCAATCAAGTAAAGTCCAATATTTTAATCAGTTTACTCTTCCCAACACACAAACACTTGAAGTTTAACAATTTTAAGATCAAAAGTTCAAACTTATGAAGAACACTATGATTATGTCAAGAACACAGCCCAAAAATCTGAGTTTTCCGGTAAACCCACAAACTTTCGGAACACAATATTTGCTAAAATGTTTAACAAAAACCCAAGACTAGCATGAAAACATGAAGGATAACAAGGTTTTTAACAAAACACTAAGCAAAAACAGCAAGATTTTCAGAAAATATGAACTTTAAGAACCCGAAAATCAGCAAGAACACCTCGGTTTTAACAAGGATAAGAGCCAAGGCTCTGATACCACTTGTAGGTCCGGCTAGGGGAGGATCTAGTCGCCTAATCCTTGTATACAAACCAACCCGGTTGTGCGGAATCCAACCGAGATAGCAAACCGAGATAGAACACGCAAATAATCAACACACAAGACTCAACGATTAACACCACTTGTATTAAACGTATGAAAGGTCCGGTTACAGCTCAATGTTTACAAATCAGTCCTGTAAACTCTCTAAGTGTGTGTGTGTTCTTTGCTACTGTCTGAGTGTCTCACGGTGTTCTCTCTATGTGTCTTCCTATCGAAGTGAACACAACACACGGGTATTTATACCCAACACAGCGTGTCTGGTCGAAGGATCAAACAGTCTGATCGAAAGATCATCTTTCGACCAGAAACAGCTCGAACGATCTGCATGTACCACGAAGGATGGGATCTTTCGTGGTCCATCTATCGAAAGCTATCTATCGAGCAGGTCATCGAAGGATATAGGCAATCCTTCGATGGCACATCCTTCGACCCAACATCTTACAAACATAATGTTGACTGTTTGGCCAAGTCAAACCAGGAGGATGGTTGACTTGGTCAAACTTATAAGACTAATCAAGACATCGTTTTACATTGTGACCGAATACAGACAAAGTGCAGACATAAGTGCACCAACAGATGGCACAAGCCGTAATCAAGGACCATGTTAATTTGACTCCTGTGATGCATTCATCGGCCTTAAATTCAATTGCTGGAAAAACACTATCTTTTAAATGTGAATGCTTTCAAAAGAGGTAAAGAGATGTCTTCTCGATCCATTTTTGTTATCTAGAAATGGACGTGTTAGTTAACGTGTTTTCTTTGATGATTATCAGTGGTGCGTTTAAATTCAGAGGTGCATCAAATGCTATCTTCTCTCTCGATGAAGCTCAAGCAGCCAAAGGAGTCGTAACTCACAGCAGGTAAGATGACTTGTACTTTGAGAAAACAACAACCAATGCTAACATATTTGTTAGCTTTTATAATCTAAAAAAATAATGTAGCTTGCTAGGATGCTTGATTTTGGGCGAAATGTTCAAATGTGCACATCTTCAATAATCCAAATTCACTCATTTAAGCATAAGTTTTACTTGGAAACCTAATATTATTATTTCAAACCTTCATTCTCTCTCTTTATTTTTTCAAAAAAATAGTGGTAATCATGCTGCGGCACTGGCTTTAGCTGCAAAAATTCGAGGAATTCCCGCATATGTAGTAGTACCAAATACCGCACCAAAATGCAAGGTAGAGAATGTGAAACGTTATGGAGGTCATTTCATATTCATGCAGTGAGGCTACTATGAAATCTAGACAAGAGATGGCAAACAAGGTATTATCTGAAACTGGAGTTGTTCTCGTTCCTTCGTCTAATGATGCTCGTATCATAAGGTAACTAGTATTTATTTAATCTTTTAATTGTTTGAATCTTTGAACAATTGCATTATTATTATTTTTTTTTGAATAAATGAGCTTTTGCCCGGCAAACTTTTATAAATAAGAAAAGAATTTACATGTATTTTTTGGAGGGGCATGTTGGGTTGTGGAGGATTTAACTAGTAGGGGTGTTCTTTGTTACACTCCTTCTGCATCTAGCAGGGGTGATCTTTGTTACACTCCTTCTGCATCTAGCAGGAGTGTTCTCTGTTAGTGTAGTTTAAAGTCAACAACCCTAATTGTAACCCCTATATATACTTCTCATTCATGTCTGTAAACTTTTGAGCACCTAATACAAAGAAGAACTAGTTGTGGAGAGTGGATGTAGGTCAGATTAGACCGAACCACTAAAAATCTTGTGTTCTTGTTCTTGTGATTTAGAGTGTTTGAGTGTGTGTGCTTGCTGCAGATTGTTCTTGTGTTTGTGTGAATCGTGTTCTGGTCCTAACAACTAGTATCAAAGCTCAGGCACTTGATCGATTCACACAAACTAGGTAAGAGGTGAAGAAGAATACTTACCTGTCGAAGAACAAGCCATGGTCTTGGGTTTCATTCACAGTGGCAGACATCGCGTCTAGGGTTTCTGAACCAGCCGCCGCTAGCACAGCCACCACCACCGCAGTCAGTTCCTAACTCCGATTAGGGCTCCGATTGAAGACTCTGCTGCAGATTGCGACTAGGGTTTCGATAACCCAGTAGCCCCCGTCGCATTGGGTTACAAAATTGAAGACAATCCTTATTGAATATCGCATCTAGGGTTCAAAAATTGAAGACCTAGGGTTTCAATTCTGCACTTGAGTTGCTTGATTTTATGGAGTTTGTGGGAGCAGCGTCGCGTAGGAAGAAGAAGAAGAAGAAAATTGTTGGTGCATCTAGTGTCTGTCAACTTAGTCTTAATCGAGTCTTATGTCTAGATAGGATAAACGAGCACACAACAGGGTTGAAATTAGGATTTTATGTGTAAAAGTGGGTGATTCCGCTTGAAAGTGTCAATGTGCAGTTCAAGCGAAATCAACACATGTTATTTCGCTTGAAATGAACATTGACATGTTCAAGCGAAATTACTGATCTCGCTTGAAACATGCATGTCACATTCAAGCGGAATCTCATCTCTATAAATACCCATGTTGTTGTGTCATTTGAAACGGAATCAGGTCATATGTTCTGAGCCGAGGTGCTGTCCGTTTGTCATTTAATTGTAAAAAGCTCAGGATTGATCAATAAAGAGATAATTAGAAAGGAACAAGTTGTGTTGACATCTTTTACATTGATTCCGCCTTTGTACTTGATGATGAACTGCTCATACTGACTATTTAGGGTCACACGTCGATCCAACAAGTGGTATCAGAGCTCAGGACGAGGAGTTCATACCAATTCAGCTTGATTTTACCGGATTCTCACACTTCTACTTCTTCTTTTCTGATTTGAACAAAATTTAACGGTTGAAACGGCTTAAAACTTACACATATCAAGCGAAACATAGTGTTAACTAATCCCAGAAAGTTTTGGACCTTAATTCGAACAAAATCTAATAAAAACTCATAATTCCGCTTGAAAACTGTTCGGACAAAATGACATCATCCTAATTCTGCTTGAAACTTTTGTTGATTTCAAGAGAAATAGGTGATTCCGTTTGAAAGATATCGGTTGATTCCGCTTGAAGTCTATTTCCGCTTGAAAGTTCAAGCGAAATAAGTGATTTCGCTTAAAGTGACCTTATTCCGCTTGAATAGTGTTATTCCGCTTGAAAAGCAACCTTGCTTAAAAGCTGATTTCGCTTGAAGCTATTTCGCTTCAACTGATTCCGCTTGAAATTGTTGTTTTCAAAAATCAAAATTTTTCTAAGTGTTTGTTAACTGTTTCAGGTACTTGAAAGATGGATGATTTCATGAATCCATTCTGTGACGTGTTTGCTTTTGCTGGAAATGGTGGAGATGATACTTCAAACGACACATCAAACATAACAAATGAGAAAGCTCCGAGTGCGAGAAAAACTCTTTCTAATACATTAAGTGTTGAGAGTGCTTATGGGACGTATAACAAACCTCCAAAGGCGATAGAAGATTACAATAGGTGGGCTATAAGATTTAACGAGTGGCTTCAAGCCTTTGCATATCCAAGCTGGAAAAGTTTAAGGATTGGTTACGTTAAAGGAGATCGTTTTGGTGAAAGTCTAACAGATAATGATGAGATTGAAAGATATGTTGCTGAACAAAAGTGCATCGCGTTGATTCATCAGTCTGTGAGGGATGATATAATTTCATTGATTGAATATGAAAATTCAAAGGATCTTTGGGAGAAACTGAGGGTAAAGTGTGTAGGCAGTGCTGAGATAGTCAAAAACAAAAAGAAACTGTTAAGAAAAGAGTTTGATTTATTTGGTTGTTTTAAAAACGAGTCTGTTTCCAAGATGATTGAGAGATTCGGGCATCTGAAATTGGAGCTGGCAAGACACAAAATTGTATATACTCAAGAAGAGTTGGTTGATAAATTGTTCGATTCATTGCCGAATGAACAAGATTGGCAGTACTTTGCATTAATGCTGAAGAATACAATCAAATCTGAAGAGTTGACAGTGGATCTGCTTATCGAAAGACTGGAGAGTCACGAGTTGGAGATCAAGAAATCTAGCAAAGTCAACAACTCATCTTATCAGCAGAATGTGGAATTGTACTACAGAGGAAATCTACCAAAGACTGGTTCTCCAAGAACAGCATTTTCTGCAGAAAGTTCAAATAATGTGAATCAAGAAACTCCTCACAGTGGTTTTCATAGTGGATCTTCTTCAACAAGTCCAAGCCAATCTGCATCAAAGAATCTGTTCCAATGTAACATTGCTGTGGATCTGAAGAACGCTCAAAACTTCAGTGAAGAGTCAGCAAAACAACAGATGGTGTTCTTAGCGTCGGTGTTAGAATCGTATGAGAGCCTTGTGGAGGGCAAGATTGGAAACACCAACCTGACTAAGGAGGACTATGATCAAATAGATCCTGAAGAGATGGAACTGATCGATATCAGGTGGTGTATGGCCACTGCAGTCTGACGAGCACAACGCTTCATGGAAATTACTGGTAGACATTCTATTGCAGGGCCGTCCACAAAACTTGGCTTTGACAAATCAAAAGTCACGTGTTTCAGGTGTAAACAAAAAGGACATTTCAAACGTGATTGTCGTAATGCTCCTGCTGATGATACTGCAAATCCATTTCGTGAAGATTACTACAAAAGAGCAATCTACCATCAAAACAAATCTGAACCCCCCAGAATGAAGCAGCTTGAAGATACCCCCAAAGAAAAATCAAGAGCTCTTGCTGTTATTCATGATGATGAGGGATACGATTGGAGTGATGTGTTACCGGAGGAAGATGCAGTAGGCTATGCGTTTGTAGCAAAAGAAGTTCCTTTCAAAGATACAAGAACTGAAGACCAAAAATACCAAAGCAGAAAGCAGAGAGCAGAATTCAAGATGATGAGATTATCTAAGGTGTTCAGTGAGGCTAAGAGAGCAAAGAGATGGGATGCTGATAGAGAATGTTACCTTCATCCTCAAGGAAACATTACTATGGATACAAAAACTCTTAGTATAGAAGCTTTCATTGAGGAATTTGCTGAAGAAGAAGAAGCCTTACAGAAAGAATGGTGGGGAGGTGGAGAAGAGAAAGAGAATGAGTCGCAGTCTAAAAAGATTGATGATGGGATTATCGATACTTCACAAGAATTCACAGCTGAAAACTTGAGAAAGATAGATGACAAAGTGCTTGCTGCAAAGGAACTTGAGGTAGACTCTAAGTCTGAAACTGAGTCTAAAAGCAAGGTCAGTCCAAACATTTCAACAACTCAGACAGGTAAGAAAGTCAAAGGTGATAGTGACTGGAAAAGTTGCATGAAAAACTGCAAGTTTTGTAGTACACTCACTTACCTTAGTGATACTAAGGTTGAAGAACTGACAACAAGAGTCAGAAAGGTTGAAGATCAGATTCTAGATCGTGATAAAATGCTAAAAGCTTCAAATGATCGAGCTAAAAATTTAACTGAGAAAATTGAAAATGATAAAATTGAAGTAGAAAGAATTAAGAAAGAAAATGAAAAATTGATTCTTGAAAATCGTCAAATCTCAGAAAATTTTGAAAAATTAAAACGAACGGTCAAAGATTCTGATGAAAGAAACAGTAAAACCAATAAAGAAAATGAGCATTTAACTGTAGTTCTTAGATACAAAGAAGAGCAAATCAACCAACAACTAGATGAGATTGCTAAGTTGAAGCTTCAGTTTGAAGAAGCTAAGATTGAGAATGAGCGTATCAATCTGAAATTAACCAGTTACAACTCCGCAAGCTTTGTTTTACAACACATTGTTCCTAAACCCATCGGGAAAAACAAAGCAGGCGAAGATGTTTACTCGGATGGAACTGGGGTTGGGTATCATCAGGTTCCACCACCAGTGTTAAACAATTTTTCAAAGAAAACATCTGGGTTGGTTAATGATGAAGATGAAACAAATGAAATAAAACTTCCAGAGTCAATTGATGTTACATTTTCTTCATCTGATGATAGTGTTCAAACTGAGATTGTGAAAGGCATGGCTGAAAGTGTTTTGAAGTCTGATAGTGATTCAGTTGAGGATGAAGAGTGTTTTCTGGACAAATACATTCCGAAACTAAAATCCAAAAACAACTTAAATGAAGAACCTACTCTTGTCATGTACAAGATGTCGGGATCGGATAAGTTGTATTCTGATTCCGAGTTTCCACTGGAGAATGTTAATGTTGCTAAGTTGACAAATGTGTTCAAATTGGTTGAAATTGATCGGTTTGAGATTGAAGGTCTAAAACAGACGAAGAGGCAAATGAATTTTGAAAAAGATAAAGCTTACTACAAGAAAACTGTTGTACCACCGCATTTTTATAACAACAATCAAAATAGATGGTCGGGTGGTTATCAGGGTGGTAAGAAATATCAGAGAAAAAATTTTCAAAACAAGAAGTTTGCTGAGAAAAAGGTATTTGTAAAGAGCTTGAGTTCTCATTCCGAGCAGGAGTCTGAGATTTTTTCAAAGTCGAATGAAGAGTTCTTTGAGGAAAAGGCCTCACAGCCTCAGACCGAAGGCACAAGTCGGGTAGTTGATACTCGTACATGCTTCAAGTGTAACAAAGTTGGGCATATTGAACGAAAGTGTACCAACTTTAAGCCTAAGTCTGAAGTTGTTGAGAGTCAAAAGAAGAAGGTTGATGCAAAAGGCAAAGCTCCAATGGTTGTTGAGAAAAAGGTTTTGAAAATTGACAACACCAAAATCAAAACTGAACCTGTTAAAAATATGGTAACTAAAAATGACAAATTTTACAAAAGGGTTGCATCATCTCAACAAACATGGAAGTCAAAAGTTGTTGAAAAGAAAACAAGTTCTCCAAAACCAAAGGTTTCAGAGTCAGAAAAACAATCGTCTTCTACCACACCGGTAAAGATGGATATTCCTTTGGATTATTATGAAAAGTTGGAGAAATAATCTTCTACTCCACCAGAGAAGAAAAATGTTCAAAAGAAAGATCAACCAACCAGTCAATCTAAAAATGATTTTTTCTTATACAAAAAGGTTGAGGTTGGATCAGAAGAAAGTTTGACGATGAATGATAAGAATTTTCCACCACTTTACATAGCAAAAAGTCACATTAATGTCAAGTTACCCGAGTCAAAAGAGGCTGGGGTAACAACAAAATCTCACTAAATGTTTGTGAAATGTGCAGGAGCTTCCAAGATCCGTTTTACGATGGATTATGGATAGTGGAGCTTCTCAGCACATGACAGGGAAGAAGACCCTACTGTATGATGTTAGAGGGTTTAACGGAGGATATGTGGGATTCGCAGGCAATCACGGTGGTCGAATAATTGGTGAAGGAACTTTATCCAATGGCATTGTAACGTTTGAAAGAGTTAACTACATCGCTGAGCTTGAAAACAATCTTCTGAGCATATCTCAAATCTGTGATAGGATGTATACAACGCACTTCACAGATAAAGAATGTTTGATCTTGAAACCAGGATTTGTTGTTCCCGAAGAGTGGATTAACATTGAGGGCACCTAGAGTGAATGATCTGTACATGTTGGACATGAGTGTAGCAACTACAACCACGGGTCAAGCACATTGTTTTGTGTCAAGAGCAACAGAAAAAGAGTCAAAGTTATGGCATCAAAAGATGGGCCATATTCATTTACGAAAAACGAATCACCTGGTACACAACGACTTAGTTACTGGTGTTGATGTGAAAGGTTTTCATCTGGAAGGGGAGTGCATTAGCTGTATCAAAGACAAGCAAAAGAAGAAATCACATCCTCAAAAGAAAGTCAATTCAGTTTCCAGACCGTTAGAGAGACTTTATATGGATTTATTTGGTCCAGTAAACGTCAAAAGTATTACAGGGGATCTCTGCTGTCTTGTGGTAACTGATGATTATTCCAGATTTTCATGGGTATCATTCTTGAAGTCTAAGGATGAGACTTTTGAAAGCTTGATGGCGTTGTTCAGAAAAATTGAAAACTTGTACCAAACCCGTATCAGAAGAATTAGGTGTGACAACGGTACCGAGTTTAAGAACAACAGGATGGAAGAATATTGTAATGAGAGAGGTATACTGCAAGAATTTAGTGCTCCTTACACTCCGCAGCAAAATGGAGTAGCCGAAAGAAAGAACAGGAGACTAATTGAAACGGCCAGGACGATGCTTGCTGATTCAAAGTTACCAGTTAATTTTTGGGCAGAAGCAGTGTCAGACGCACTCAACCGGGTTCTCACAGTGAAGAAATTCAACAAGACATGTTTCGAGTTGATCAACAACCGCAAACCGAACCTGAAGTATTTAGAACTGTTTGGGTCTCCCTGTACAGTTCTAGAGCCTTTTGGAAAATTTGGTGCAAAGAGCATTGAAGGAATTTTCGTGGGTTATGCTAGTCCAATGAAACGAGTCTTTGTTCCAAGCTTGAAGAAGATCATCGAAGCACAAAATGTTGAGTGTTAGGGGTATACTATGCCGCCTCAGAATCCCGGTGACTCGTGGCGTTTTAATTACGATACTTTATGGGATTCGTTTGACATTGGAGAAGAACCGGATTTCTTTGATGAGTTAGATATTTTGAGAGAGTATGAAGAATCGCAGGAAAGATTCCCAGCAGAAACTTTTGTTCGTCAACAAAAAGCTTCGAACGATAATGAAGCAGGACCAAGTAATGCTGGTGAACATGATGATATTCAGGAATCTCTTGACAATCAGACGGCAGTCAACGGTAATCAGGAATTTGATGATAGACCAGTATTTGATCATGGTGATTCAGATTCTGAGGGGGAGCAAATCCAGATCTCAAGTCAAACAATTCCAGTCAGTGAACAAGGTGCAAATCAGAATATCACAAATTTGGAAGGTGAGGTAGATGTTCCAGGCGAGGTAATGCCAAGAACACTTTCATACCATCCAGAAGAGTTGATAATCGTAAAATTGCAGTCAGGAGTCCGCACTAGAAGACAACTTGATCAAGGGCTTACATGTTTTTATTCAAAAGTTGCTCCTTTACAAACTGAGTTCTCATTGAGCTGTTTTATTTCGCAGATTGAGCCAAGGACTTATAAAGAGGCGCTTACTGAAGATTCTTGGGTCAATGCGATGCAGGAGGAACTGAGCCAATTTGAAAAGTTGGGAGTGTGGAAGTTAGTAGACTTGCCTGATGGTCAAAGGAAGATAAACAGCAAGTGGGTGTTCAAGTGCAAGAGAGACGATAGAGGAGTTGTTGTTCGTAACAAAGCTCGACTCGTAGTCCAGGGTTTCAGTCAACAGGAGGGTATAGATTTCACTGAAGTGTATGCTCCTGTGGCTAGACTAGAAGCGATCAGAATCTTCCTAGCATTTGCATCTTGGAAAAATTTCAAAGTATATCAGCTAGATGTGAAATCGGCGTTTCTCTATGGGAAGGTAAAAGAGGAGGTATATGTCGGTCAGCCGCCGGGCTTCACCGATCCAATCCACAAAGACAAGGTCTATTTGCTGGATAAGGCGCTGTATAGTTTACACTAGGCCCCGAGAGCTTGGTACGAGACATTGTCTTAACACCTGCTTGCCAACAGCTTCATCCGTGGAAAAGTGGATGCCACTCTCTTCACCAAAGAGGTCGACGGTCATCTTCTGATAGTTCAAATATACGTGGACGACATCATATTTGGGTCAACGAATGAAAATCTGTGCAAAGATTTTGAAAGAGTTATGAAGCAGAAATTTGAAATGTCATCGATGGGTGAGATGAAATTCTTTTTGGGACTGCAGGTTGATCAACTACCCAAAGGAATTTTCATACATCAAACGAAGTACGTTCATGATATCTTGGAGAAATTTGGGATGTCAGGTTCTACTCCAGCTTCCACCCCATTAGCGACGAAACATGGGATAAATTATGATCTCACCGGAGAGAAGGTAGATGAAACGATGTATCATTCCATGATCGGATCGCTGATGTATTGGACAGCTTCAAGACCCGATATTATGTATCCAACCTGCCTCGCAGCAAGATTTCAATCTAACCCGAGAGCTTCGCATATGGTGATTGTGAAACGGATATTACGCTACCTGAAAGGAACTCCATCACTGGGGTTGTGGTATCCAAGAGAAGGCGATTTCACGCTCGAAGGGTATTCCGATTCCGATTTCGGATGCTGCAAAGTTAACGCTAAATCAACAACAGCGGGGTGGCAGTTTTTCGGACCACGATTGGTTACTTGGCAATGCAAAAAGCAGACCTCTGTGGCTCTATCCACATGTGAAGCGGAGTATGTATCTTCTAGCAGTTGCTGCTCTCAGATCTTGTGGATCCAGCAACAGATGCGCGACTACGGTTTGCAATTTCTAAACACCCCTATCTTTGTTGATAATGAGGCAGCAATTAACATTACTAAAAATCCAGTTCATCACGCTAAAACCAAACACATTGAAATTCGTCATCACTTCATTCGAGATTGTTTTGAGAAGAAGTTGATACGAATTGAGAAAATCCACACTGACGAACAAAAAGCTGATTTACATACCAAAGCATTTGATAAAACACGTTTTCAATATTTGCTAAAATTGAACGGTATGAAGCTTTTATCGGTGTTGGAGGAGATTCTTGGCGTTGATGAAGGAGACATTGTTGATGATGTTGAGAAGCAATCTGCAATGGTTTATCGATTTTTTACTTGTTTTGGTATTTAGGGGGAGAGTGTAGGGTAATATTTTCAGAAAATACAAAAACAATAAAAAATGACAAAAATACAAAAACTTGAGATATTTTCAAAATCCAAAAACAATATAAAACCAGAAAAGAGCTTGTGTAAAAAGGGAAAATGATAGTACATTGGCTTGACAGTTACGGTATGCTAAAGAAATGGAAAGTTTAAATGCGTTAAACAGTCTCGCTGATGATGTGCCGATAGGTTTTTACACATTTAGTAGGTTTGTTCGGGATACAAACCTAAATCTTCACTTACTTATTTCGTGGGGAACACTACTTGGATATATAGGTAACCCCTGAAATCTTGTTTGAAAGATCCCTCTTTCTGAGATACTAGGTCTTTATACTTAGTGATATCTGGGGTATTATCCCGGAACTTCTGATTTTGCGGAAGCAATGGCCTAGTCCCCGGAGAATACTTTACCGCATGCTTGAAATATAGCGCCGCCCTCAGCATAAAATGATGAGACAATAAAATTGCTAATCAATGCTGTTGTAAAAAAGATCCTCTAAAGGGGACCCACCTAAGTCGAACCGTCATCTCTCTGCTGAACGGAAGTTCTGACCTGAGCTCTCACGGTTTCGTTCGTAATTTATTCCCTTACAGATATCATCTGTGGTATACTCACCTGTAAGACTGAATATTGGGATCTGGATACGGGAGTATATTCAAGAGGTGGGACACATGAATGAGTTTAAGTCTCTAAAACATTAAATCCGTATCCTGGACAGATTGAAATGTGTGTGAGAATTTAAGTGGATCAGTATATCGACAATCTAAGCGAATTGTTTAATTCTGAGTATGTAATTAAAGCTTAACGGTACTTGTGACTTGTCGAACAGCTGATATGATTCCCTAACACGCTCATCAAAAATATGTTTGTAAATAGTTTTCATGTTGCATTTTATTTCTGTAATTCATTTCTAGTTTAGAACTTTATTAAAAATCCAAAAAGATTTTACACTTCTGCTTTATTTTCCGACAAACCAAAGTGGAAAGCTGATCTTCAGATTCGAATTGAAGCAGATGCAGGAAGTTTCTGGGCTGGATGATGAGTTTGGAGCTTAACATGATTAACTTGAGAAGTTGAAAAGTCAAAACAAGTTCATTAATTTGAAACTTGTAATTTTCAAAAAATGGTTGAACAAAAAGTCAGTGTGATTTATCTCAGGTCAACCAAGGCCATTAAGTTGGACTTGGTAGACAAATTGAGTAATCAGGGTCATTAACTTGTACCTGAATACTTAAGTGGATTTATATTTCTGACAAAACCATTAAATGAGGTAAATGGTAAGTTTGAATTGATACTGTTATTGTCATATATCTTATATTTAGGTAGAGATTGTGCAGGTAACAGGAATCCCCATGGCAAAGAAAATGTCAAAGTTTGAATCAGAATTCAAGTCCTAGCTTATCGAGAGGTGGAGTCTGCGAAAGGTGGAGTCAGAATTCTGGATCAACATTCAAAGGGGAGATTGAAGAATAAAGTTTGAAGATAGAAGAATTGAAGGAAGCTTTTACAATGTCAAGACAAATTGGAAAGAGACAAAGACTAAAGACTCGACGCCGAAGACTTCGTCAACATCCAAGGGGGAGTCTGTTGGTGCATCTAGTGTCTGTTAACTTCGTCTTAATCGAGTCTTATGTCTAGATAGGATAAACGAGCACACAACAGGGTTGAAATTAGGATTTTATGTGTAAAAGTGGGTGATTCCGCTTGAAAGTGTCAATGTGCAGTTCAAGCGAAATCAACACATGTTATTTCGCTTGAAATGAACATTGACATGTTCAACCGAAATTACTGATCTCGCTTGAAACATGCATGTAACATTAATCTCATCTCTATAAATACCCATGTTGTTGTGTCATTTGAAACGGAATCAGGTCATATGTTCTGAGCCGAGGTGCTGTCCGTTTGTCATTTGAATTGTAAAAAGCTCAGGATTGATCAATAAAGAGATAATTAGAAAGGAACAAGCTGTGTTGACATCTTTTACATTGATTCCGCCTTTGTACTTGATGATGAACTACTCATACTGACTATTTAGGGTCACACGTCGATCCAACAAAAATTCAGGCATGTTTTTTGTTTTCTTTCTTCTTTTAATGGGAAAATCAAGTTTCCCTTATTAGCAAAGAAGCCCCTCAACTTTGACCAAAGAGATAAGCATTGAGATACGAGTGCTTAACCGTCTGTTTGAAGATCAAAGAAACTTGAATCAGGTGTTTTCCGTTTCTATTTGTTTCAGTGTTGGTTTTCTATTTGTTTCGATTTCAGTTTCGTTTTAGTCGTGCTTGTGTTATCATGGCAGAAGACGGAAAGGTGCAAATCGAAAAGTTTGACGGGAAAAAGTTTGCTTGGTGGAAGATGCAAATTGAAGCATAACTTTGTCAGAAAGACTTAGATGTAGTGCTCGAGGATGAAAGGCCAGAAAAAATGGCACAAGCAGATTGGGATAGGATGGATAAGAAAGCCAGAGCAGTGATAACGCTTTCTCTATCGGAGAATGTTGCATTCAACATCCAGAAGGAGACCTCATCTAGAGGAATGATGGCAGCATTATCGAATATGTATGAGAAGCCTTCTGCAGCGAATAAGGTTTATCTTATTCGAGAGCTTGTGAATACCAGGATGAGGGAAGGTGATTCAGTTACAGCGCACATCAATAACTTAAACTCAATATTGTCTCGGTTGGTGTCTGTGAACATCAAGTTTGATGATGAGGTTCAAGCCCTATTGTTATTGTCCTTATTATCCGATAGTTGGTCCGGAACCGTAACTGCTATTACGAGCTCTTCAGATACGAGCAAGTTTATGTTTGTGAAGATGCAGGATCGTATTCTGGGCGAAGATGTCAGAAGAAGAAATTCAGGTGGATCATCGGGTGATTTAATGCATGTTGGCAGAGGTAGGAAGAATAATAGAAGTAGTGGCAGTAAGAATAGAAAAAGGAGTCAGTCAAGGGCTCGAAATGATGTGACATGTTGGAATTGTAAAGAGGTTGGACATTTTAGGAATCAATGTCCAAACGACAAGAAAGAAGTTGATGTTGCAGTAGACCATTCAGATGATGAAGTTTTGATCTGTAATGTGGAGAGCAGTGTGATTCCTGGGTTATGGATTCGGGTGCTTCATTTCATGCTACCCACAGTAGTGAAGCACTACATAATCTCAAAATTGGGGATTTTCGTAAGGTACGACTTGCAAATGATGAAGTCCTAGATGTCACAGGCATGGGTGATATTGACTTAGTTACTTCAGTCGGATCTACTTGGACTTTAAGAGACGTGAGAGTCATTCCAGGCTTGAAGAAAATGCTTATTTTAGTCAGGCAGCTGGATGATCAGGGTCATGAGGTTAAGTTCGGTAGTGGACAGTGGAAGGTAATTAAAGGAAATTTAGTAATTGCACGTGGCAAGAAGATGGGCTCATTGTACATGGTCAGTGTACCGCATGAGGGAGAGGTTCTCCCAGTTCAGAAGAAGACCAAGATCCGGTTCACAGAATCCCGTGGGCACAAGAAGGTTTGCTTTGCAGATGGCAAACCCAGAGTCACAGGTCAGATTCAGGTTGAACGTGCTAGAAAAGGTTCAGTAAAACCAGTCAGGGGTATTCGTGGCAGTGGGAGCACGGGTCTTGCTTCAGTCAGAGTTACCAGACGATAGTGGGTTAAGAGAACCAGTATTCCAGCTGTCAAAGTCTCTCCAATTGATTATCTGCTTTATTCGGAGAGTGTTCTCAGGATGTTCTAGGATCGGGCAGTTCGTGTCAGTGGGAGCCGATAGGGACAGGGAACTAGTCACGAGTAGTGACTGATGAGTCGAAGCTCAGTGGGAGCTTCAACGGGCCTTCAGGTTGACCGATGAGAAGGCCGCCCACAACTAGTAAAGATGAAGAGTTTATAGAGGTACTTATGAAGATGAAGTTTTAAGGAGAGCAGTTTGAAGTCGTCAAAGCCTCTAAGTGGGAGATTGTTGGGTTGTGGAGGATTTGACTAGTAGGGGTGTTCTTTGTTACACTCCTTCTGCATCAAGCAGGGGTGTTATGTGTTACACTCCTTCTACAGCTAGCAGGAGTGTTCTCTGTTAGTGTAGTTTAAAGTCAACAACCCTAATTGTAACCCCTATATATACTTCTCATTCATGTCTGTAAACTTTTGAGCACCTAATACAAAGAAGAACTAGTTGTGGAGAGTGGATGTAGGTCAGATTAGACCGAACCACTATAAATCTTGTGTTCTTGTTCTTGTGATTTAGAGTGTGTGAGTGGGTGTGCTTGCTGCAGATTGTTCTTGTGTTTGTGTGAATTGTGTTCAGGTCCTAACAGGGCATACCCCCCGTAACACTTGGGCACCCGAAACATGCTTCGGGGACCCACAAAACTGAAAACCATACTATGCCTACTAAAATACAACCATCTAGTAGGAATAATATCATTTTCTATCGGACTAACCATACAATCCCAATAACAATAGGACCAAGCATAAACTCCTAGCCCATAAAATATTAAACCACCCAAACCTAAAGGAGATGGGCCTTCAGCAAAACAGCAAAAAAATTTCAGACTTGAAGTGGGCGGATAGGCCTGAGAGGCATCCAGCCCAATACAGCAGCAAAAGAAACAGTCCCTCTGGCGGGCCTTCCAGGTGCAAGCCCAAAAGATCTAAATAAATTATAAGAGGGATAGGCCTAATTGAGACTCCAGCCTACCACATAACAACTAAACAACTGTCCCACTCTTCAGAGAAAAAAACCACTGGCACAAATAAGAGAGCCCAATTAATTGACCCCCTCCCATCCGAACGATAATAATAACTCATGACCCAGCTGGAAATTCGAACCATGTCAAACCCGGGGAGCAGAACTGGAAGCTCGAACCATGCAGACCCGGAGCACCGCTGACGCAAGGGACACACACAGTGGACCAAAAACCCAGCCCAAAAACCTGGAAGCCAACAAACCCGGAAAAAACAAAATGGAGACCAAACCCAGATAGCAAAACTGGAACAATAAACCCGGAGAAGAAACCCGGTGCAATAAACCCAGATCAAAACACGGGACACAACCTGGACCGATATAAAACTGGTGACTAATACCAAGCCTGGAATAAAACCCCGAACATACAATCAGCCAGTAAAATTGCCCCAGCTTGTTTGACAGATAAAACGTCCTCCCCCAAAAATATTCGTTGAACCCAAATATTAACAGATAGAAACACCCGAAAACGAGCAGAAACGAAACTGACAACAAGAACCACCAAAACAAAAAGGAATAAAAACAGTACAGAGATCCGACCACATTATTGTTTGTTTTTGGAGGGCTTGTAAACTCTAGGGTCATCATACTTACCCAATTTCGACAGTTGCTTGATAAATTGGACCGTCCCACTATCTTCCTGTCACGGCCCCTCGTCCCGGTTTGACCCGGTCCAGGAGCCGCGGGACAGAAACCCGTGGTATTTGTTTATTTGAGAGTGACAGCGGAAGATTTTAGCAGGATCTTTTAACTTGAAATGCCCAATTATTTTATTTCATAATTCGGGATAAACCCCGTACTTTACAATAGAGGAATTTTACTAGGAAATTCCCTGTTTTACAAAACATGTTTATTTGTTTAACTGAGCCACTACTTCAAGCTTTATTAGTGCTCCGTAGCACTGTTCCTTGGTTCACAGTAGTTACCTGAAACATTTTTTTAAAAATATTTTGTCAGCGGGGAAATACTGGTGAATCATTCATTTTGATAAAACGACACATAGTTATAAATTACAGCATAAGAGCGATTACAATGGCTTTTATCTTATTTTTATCTGGCGTCGTGTCACCTCCTGGTGACGATGGTCATGCCACTATTGGGTCCTTTCACCTAAGTAGTGACGATTATCACTGTTAGGATTTATTAGCCTTACCGTGAGAAATTTAGTAATGTGCACAATACCCCACTAGCCAGTGATTCAAGATAATCACGACCTAATCCCTGTAATTATAACTTTGAAAATAATTGGAGTATTGTAAAACACTTTTGATAAAAGAGAATGACTCACATTGCAAGTTTAACGGGCAGAGTTTAGCCTACTGATAAGCCTGATAACCTAATTTAAACAACAATGCACACGAACTAGGTCAGTAACTAATACAACATTTACGATAACTCACGAGATTAAAACCCTCACGATGAATGACAAAGTGCAATACTTAAACATCCATCGAATTCACGACGAATGACAAAGTATAACCCTAATTTGAGCAGCACTTAAACATTCATCGGATAGTTTCAATCGATCGGACATTGAATCGTAGCAGCGATCGAGTTAATACCTGGTATTGTAGTAGCACCTCACTACTGTAAGTGTAAATTTAGAATTATAGCAGTAGAACTTCGTTTTTGAAAGTTTTCGTCGACACCAGTGAACTGCTCATGGTCTGTCCTATTTATAGCTGATTTTTGGGTTTCTCACGGCCCGCGTGAGCTATAGGCTCAACCTTACGCGGTCCGCGTGGCCACCTAGTCTACGTGTAGGTTTGCTTGGTCACGAGTAGGGTCGCCAGGTGGATGCCACGTCGATCTGGACGCTTATCCGGTCAAACTTGGAGTTGACGCGGCCCGCGTAAGGCCAAGCTTAACCTTACGCGGCCCGCCTGAAACTCTAACTTTTTGTTTTTCTTGGTTTTTGTTAGTACATTACGTCTATTGACTTCGTCTTGTATCATGTAATAGAATAGGATAGATTAGATTTATCAGTGCACGAGGTTCGAGAGTCGAAGGTTTGTGATTAAGCAAGAGGGTTCGCTCATATGAACATTGTCCATAAAAGCGAAACCATAAGCAACAGGTTTCGCTTATATGGACATGTCCATATAAGCTAAACCTCCACCCTGTAAATAGTGCACATTTTTGTTCATTTGGCACGGATCCAGAAATTGTAACGAAGTGCTGCCGAACTCTGTCAAGGTTGTAATCATTGTTAAAAGCAATATAATTGATAGATATTATAGTATCAAGCTGTTTTCGCGTCTAGTTCTCTGATTCCGCCTTTGAACTGGACATAAAGCTCTTCTGATCGACTCAATCGGGTCAAACAACGATCCTACAAGTGGTATCAGAGCTCAGGAAGAAGAGTTTAGCTTGATTTCGCTCATATTCTGACTTCTACACCTTCTTTCATCTGTTCAGAAAGTTTTACCGGTCGAAAGTTGCTCAAAATTTCACAGATTATAGATAATTGGTCATAGATAAACCCTGGAAAGTTTCATACTGAAATTCGGATTAAAAATAAACTAAAATTGGTTCGGACTAGGTTTCGCTTTTTCGGACAAGGTGTAATTTCGCTCTTCTGAACATAAAGGTTTCGCTCATACGAACATCAAAGACCTTAGTTTCGCTTATTTGTCACCTGGTTTCGCTTATTTGTCAACATAGTTTCGCTCTTGTGACACATTTACTAGAGGTTTCGCTCATATGTCAACTTAATTTCGCTCATATGAACATCAATACATTGAGGTTTCGCTCCAATGACAACCTGGTTTCGCTTATGTGACATAATTTGAGGTTTCGCTCATAAGAACTATCAGATTTCGCTTTTAAGGACATCTGGGTTTCGCTCTTAAGTACATTGTAACCCTAGTTTCGTTCTTGTGTCATATCAATTGGTGATTTCGCTCAAAGGGACAACCAAAGTCTGATTTCGCTCTAGTGTGTCAAAGATTGATTTCGCTTCAAGTTGCAAATTTCTTATTTCGCTCGAAAGTGAACTTTTTTGTGTTGGGATCATTTCACGTCGATCAAGTGTCAGTCTGTTACAATTTATTTGATATTGATTGTACTTATTGTGTTTGTTTGATTATCTGTCAAGGTTTACATCATGGCTGAGGAATTCTACAACACGTTTTTCAACGCATTCACATCCGAATCATCCGAGATTGCAAATGTTACACCGAAAACCATCACTAAGGTGATCAACGAAAACATCAAGCATGATAACTTTTACGGAACTCACTCAAAGCCACCAACTCTGGAAAGCATTGAAGATTATACCTGGTGGAAAGAACGTTTCAACAACTGGGCGAAAGCATATGCCCATGAAAGCTGGTTCTGCTTGGAGTATGGATATGAAAAACCAAAAGATGATAAAGGCGAAGATCTTGTATTCAAGAAGTTTTCCAGAGAAGATAAATCTGAATTCCGAGCTGAACAGAGAATGATAGCATTGATCCAGTCAGCAATCAGAAATGATATTTTTGCATTACTAAAACATGACGGGTCATCTAAATCTGTTTGGGAAGCTTTACGAATTAAAGCTGAGGGGGGTAAACAGATTAAAAAGAACAAAATCGCTTTATTAAAGAAATAATTTGATCTGTTTGATTGTATTAAAGGAGAGACAGTGAGGCAAATGATTGAGAGGTTTTGCCATTTAAAACTTGAACTCGAGAGATTTGAGATAATGAAAACAAGAGAGGAACTTATAGATAAAGTGATTGAAGCGTTACCACGAGCTGATCAGTGGCAAACGTTTGTTTTTATTTTGAAAAATGATGCTTTGTATGATACAATTACTCTTGATGCTTTGTTTGAAAAGATTGAAAGTCATGATCTGGAGCTACAAAAGCAAAACAAGATGACTGATTCTTCACATCAACAGAACGTTGGTTTGTACTACAAAGGCAGTGTGCCTTCTGATAAAAGCGTTGGTTCACCAAAAACAGCATTTAGTGGTGATAAGATGAAAGAACCACCAACAACGTCAACAAGTCATCATTCTGGATATCATTCATCTTCAAAGACAAATTCTGATGAATCTAAAGAAATTCTGTGCAACATTGCTCTTAAACTGAAGAATTCTCCTGCAATGAGCATCAATGCAGCAAAGCAGCAAATGAGTTTTCTTGCATCTGTTCTGGAGTCATATGAAGGTCTAGTAGCTGGCAAAATTGGAAACTCTGAATTGACCAAAGAAGACTACGACCAGATAGATCCTGAAGAGATGGAGCTCATTGACATCCGTTGGTGTTTAGCTAGTTGTATTCGTAGAGCTCAGAGGTATATGGAGATTACCGGAAAACAATCTCTTGGAGGTGCATCAACAAAGCTAGGATTTGACAAATCCAAAGTGACCTGCTTCAGATGTAGGCAAAAGGGTCATTTCAAAAGAGAATGCAGAAACTCTGAAGGTGCTGAAGGAATTGAACGTCCTTTCAACGATGACTATTATCGAAAGGCGATCTACCATCGAAGCAGAGAAGAGCCAAAGTTGATTGAAGATAAACCAAAAGAAAAGTCAAGAGCATATGCAGTAATCTATCCCGATGAAGGATTTGACTGGAGCACAGTTTGTCCAGAAGAAGATCATTTAGAGAATGTTCGAAAAATAGATCATGGGAGAGCTATGACAGAAGAAAGAAAGTTTGCTTTTGTTGCTGAGATTCAAGATGAAAACAAAGACAAAGACACTGCTGAAATCCGTGAAGAAAAAGATGAGATCAAAGAGAAAACTCGAGAAGAGATCTTGAGTGAGAAGACCTACAGAGAAAGAAACGTGGTCTACAACAGAATGGGTGACATGCAGGAGGAGTATAAGATGGCTGTCAGTAGCAAAAGATGGGATAAAAAGAGAGAATGCTATTATAACAGAGAAGGAGAACCGGTTGTTCCCAAGAAAGACATAATCTTCGATGATGTTCTTCTCAAAGTCCCGTTGAGAGCTGAATACCATAGAAATGTATTGAAAGATGACACATACGCTAAGAGATTTGAAAAGGAGATTAGATATGCTATGTTATCGTGTCTGAGAAAAAGGGATGAGGAGAGAATGAAGAAGAATGTTGAAGAAATGGTGAACAATCTGAAGAAAGCTGCTGAAGAGGTTAAAGTAGAAAATGTTGAAGTTGAAGCTGTGAAGGAAATCAAAAGTGAAGAAGTTGTTGTGAATGAAGAGGTTGAGAAAGCTGTTACTGAAGAACAGCAGATTGAAGAAGAGGTGAAGAAAGAAGAAAAAGAAGAAAAGAATGAGAATGAGGAAGCTGATAATGTTGGTGATGAAGTCGGTGTTGAAGAAAAGCAGAATGTTGCTGAGCAGACAAAAGCTGCTGAAAACACCGAAGTGCCCATCACTGAGGTAAATTCTGATTCTGAAAACTTGAAACTGATTGATTAGTGCAAGAAATGCATGGAACCGTGCAGAGCTTGTACTGAAAAAGATGTGCAATTCAGAACAAGAGATCTTGAATTCACAAAAATAGAAAACATTTTCAAAGAAAAATGCAAAGAGATGTTAGAAAAACAAAAGGTTTTTAAAGAAAATGATGAAAAACTTTCAGAAAAATGTAACAAATTAGAGAAAGAAAATGAAGTTTTGAGAGAAAATGTTTTGAAAATAACAAATGAATGTGAACAAAAAGAAATTGCTTGTCAAGAAATGAAAAAGGAATATGACTCTATGAAATTATCATATCATATTACGAAAGAGTCATATGAAAAAGTGAAAGATGAAATGAAATATGCTCAATCAAGAATGAATTATCTTTCTGAAACAACCAAAGAACTTAAACGAATGTATTCCATAAAACAAGATGTTGTTAATTCCTATATTGAGGATGTTGCTAAGCTAAAGCGACAGATTGCTGATTTAGAACAGGATAACAACAAGTTAAAGAGTTACCACGTGTCGTCATATGTGCTTGAACGAATTTTCAATATAAAACCGGGTGATGGTGAGTCTGAGCAGAACAAGAAAGGCATTGGCTCAGAGTTTCATCAAGTTCCACCACCGGGAAAATTTACATTTTATGATGAGGAAAAGGTCGAAAAAGCTTTCAACATGGTAGACCAATTGCCAGACAACATTGAGATAACCTATTCCAAATCTGATGATTCTCATGATTCAGAGGTGGTAGGTAAAGTCGTTGAAAGTGTGTTGAAAGAAGAGTCAGTTGTTACAGGTAAATCTGAATCACAGGATGAAGATGAAGGAAATCTTCATGATGGTTATCTGAAAAACACAAAATCCGAGAAAAATTTGAATGATGATTCAAAGGGATTGGTTTATACCATGATTGGATCAGACAAATTATTCTTAGATGTTGTATTCCCGATTCAGAATGTGATTTCAGAAAAGGTTGATAAAGTGTTCAAAATGATTGAGATTGAGAAGTCTGAGATTTTAAAGTTTGTCGGTAAGAGTCATAGAGGTTCGTATAACAAAACTGGTTTCAAAAAGAAGAACATGAAGGCTGGGTTGGGTTATAAGAAGAAACAACATAGGAACAAAAATGAGACGCCAAATTATCAGGCAAAAATGAGTTTTGTTCAAGGAAACAGTTTAGCAGAAGAAAAAGAACTCAAAATGAAACAGTCTAATGATGAGTTCTTTGCTAAAAAGCAAAAGCAACAACCACAGGTCAAAGATGTGTCCATGAGAACATGTTTCAAATGTGATCGAAAAGGACATCTTGCACGCAAGTGTCCTAATCTAAAACCTGTGGATGTTGACAAAAAGAAGATTGATGCTGAGAAACAAAAATCTGAGAATGTGAGACAAAGGTCAACCAGATTTGACTCAAAACAAACTTGGATGTACAACACAAACAAGTTTGCTTCGAATCAAAATTGGAAATCAAACCTAAACAGGTTCGATTCAAGACAAACATGGAATTCTCACACACCCAGATTAAGAACAACTCAAAGTTGGAAAACAACTGTTGATATGACAAAACCTCAAGAGTTTTGGAAACCAAAAGTTGTTGATCAAAAACAAAATGTTCAAAAAGATTCACATTTTTAAAAAAGAGGTACTCCGAAGGGTCAAACATGGAGTGTTAAGAAACAAGTGTCTTCTGCAAAAGATGAAAAAGTTGAAGTAAAAGTTGAAAAGATTTTTGTGAAAAATGACCAAGAGTTTCCAGCATTGAATGAAAATTATTGTGTTGAAATGCCTAAGGTTCAACAGACCTGGGCTAAATTGTTCAAGTAATTGAGTAGTTTGTTTGTGCAGGTGCTCATGGAATTCAAAGATTGTGAGAATGGAGGTTGGAGCAGCCTGGCACAACGAGGAGAGGAGGCTGCTGGATCCTGTGTTGGTTGAAACAGGAAGTTTATATGTTTTTCTGTACATAAATAAACAATATTTTCAAAAACCCTAAAAATTTGAAAAATTAAAAACCAAAAATATGTTTTAGTTTGTTAAAATTTGAAAAACCAAAAATATGTTTGTTTTTAATTTTTGTCAAATATTCAAAAATACAAAAATATGTGTTGTTTGAATATGCTGAAACCCTCACGGCTGAACAAACATGATTAATTTCACAAGATTGAAAAACGGTTTTCAAACTGTAAAATATCAATGTGTTGTAAATCATGGGGGTATGTATATTTTCTGCAAATCAGAACACGATAAGCAGAAAATGGATGGCGAGACAAAGCTATGAGTGTTGGTTGTCAAATTTTCTTTATATGATTTTGCATTTTAGGGGGAGTAATGTTGTTAGAAAATACAAAAACATTTGAAAATTTGAAAATGACAAAAACATGATAAAAACCTATTGGCAAAAAGACAAAAACATTAAAAAATGAAAATGAGTTTTTGTTTAAAAAGAGGAAATGATAGTACATCAGTAGACTATCACAGTACGCTAAAGAATTTGATAGTCAAAATGTGTTAAACAATCTCACTGTGGATGTGTCGGTAGATTTTTATACATTTGGTAAACTTTTTCGGGATATAAACCTAAAATTCAAACTTGCTTATTTCGTGGGGAACACTACTTGGATATATAGGTAACCCCTGAAATCTCGTTTGAAAGGTCTATCTTTCTGAGATACTAGGTCTTTATACTTAGTGATATCTGGGGTATTATCTCGGGACTTCTGATTTTGCGGAAGCAATGGCCTAGTCCGTGGAGAATACTTTCCGCATTGCTTGAAAAATAGCGTAGCCCTCAGCTAAAAAATAATGAAACATTGAAAAATGCTAATCATGGCTGTTGTAAAAAAGATCCTCTAAAGGGGACACACCAAAAGTCGAACCGTCATCTCTCTGCTGAACGGAAGTTCTGTGTCACACCCCCAAATTCTCACCTAGGGCATGTCCCTATTAGGAGTGCGATGATCCAACAACGAGCCACTAATTATATCAAACATGTTCAATAAAATGATAAAATACTTGATTGAACTAAAATACTGTTTGTAAGTTTAAATGAAAACCAAAGTAATCAGCGGAAGCAATAAAGTATATAATGTATCAATAAACCAATAAGGTAAATATGTTCGTTAAGACCATGTCCACTCCAGCCGCTCCAGGTCACAAGTTCCAGTGTGTAACAGCTAACGACCTACAAGCATGCAAACAAGTGTGTCAGACTACGCTAGTGAGTTCAAAGTTTTGTTTACCGAGTTTAGTTATCCGTCACGTGTGTAAAACAGTTAACAAAATGAAATGTTGTTATGTTGTTCTGATGATTTGATGTTTCGATGTTGTTATTACTCGATTACCGAATGGCCATATGATATGTGATTGCCAACCCCAATGCCTCTATCAAAGCATTGGTCATGTTTTAAGGTAATTAGTTCACGCCCGTTCTCCTCGAACGTCGTGAGGGTGCCAAACCTAATAGCGCTATCAACTAATAACCCCCGTTGCCCTACAAGCAACGTACCGGTAGATATTGTGGTCTTACAATGATAGAAAACTGAGTACGATAACCAACATCCCATTACACATGCATTCCCCCTCGGAACGTTACCCGTTATCCCTTCCCTGGGATCCATGCTTGAGAAAGAGCAATGAACTCACCTTTGGTTTGCTCGGTAAGATAACTACTTGTTAAAACTCTTTTAGTCAATCACGTCCTATTATAGTTACCATTTTTCATTAGATTTGTATTCAGATAACAACACATAAACACGTATTCAACACGTAGCACAAGTATCACGTATTTACATTTAAATTAAGTAGTATATCATAAATTATGATATGTAAGTCACTTAAACAATTACACACATGTTGGTCCTTGAATAATTTCGTGAGTGGCCCAGCTTATGCATGCCAAGTGTGCGGCCCAACAGTCAAGGCCCACAATATATATTCAAACCCAAAGAATGGCCTGCTGCAATTCGTTAAATGACAAGGCCCAATAGTCTTCGGCCCAGTCAACAGTGTGTGTGTGTGTGCGACGGGCCAAGGTGTGCGGCCCCTGGTTATTACACAAAACTGAATATGAGTTAAATGGGATCTAAATAATGGCTGACACAAATTGATAGCCTATTGGACCTATAAACTTTTATCATGAAATTTTGAAAGAGTTATCATTTGATTATACCAACCTCATGTGATACTGACAAACTATTAAATGTGTACAAACTTTATCCAATATGGCCAACATTTTGAGTATTCCAGCAGGTTGCATCATCACAAAATCATCACAATAACAAACTAAACATTCAGGCCACACACTATTTCGTATCACAACCATACAAGCCAAACAACGACTTAACAGCCCAACACAAATTATGATGCGTGCAGCCCAATATTAACAGTCCAAGTTATTGCTTCAATATGCCATCATTATCCAATATTTTTCGAATAAATTACCAACATAAAATCATATCATCGAAATCAGCAAAAGTATATAATCAATGACATCCTTATTAAAATACACAAATAATTTGATTAGATCAAGACCACATGGTCGCCACTTTTATTCATATGACAGCCACTATGATTTATAATACAAACCTACAATACACTATCATGTTTCATGCAATTAATAGGTTGTTTGATCATGGGTGATGATCATTATCACGTTGCCCCACCTATTCCACCTTCACATAACATGGCCCAAGTATGAACCTAACACTCTAATATTATCAGACTATTACTAGCATCCATTACTCACCTTCATCATAACAGATGTCATGCAATCCCCTATTGCCGACACATACATGTAACAATACATACACATGAGCAAAATATACATATAAACAGGATGCACATATGTACGAGATATACACATAAACAAGATATACACATGAACAAGATATACACGTCCGCTTCATCGATTATTCATCATTAACATGACGCATCCATCACATTGATTATTCCTCATTTACATACTCTAACTATGTTGTTTATATTAACAATTCATCAACAATAATCGGCCAGTATTTATCGTATGTTCATGCATAATACTAAAACACATAATATCACATATAAGCATATGTTCATGCCATCATCCAGAACCACAAACAAATTAACACAATAGTTTGATATACTAACCGAAGGATTATGGAGAGTCTGGTGATGGTAATCACGAGGGGGGGGGTACCGTCTGCCTTCGCGATCCAAGTGAGGGGTAGAGGTTGTTTTAGGGTTAGAAACTAATTACAACATAATATCTAGTTCCCGTATAAAAGGAGAATAGGAACGTTGGGCCGACTTGTTTAGAGGTATTGGGCTGGTCCAAGGAGTTGTGAGCACAAGGAACTAATCTAAGGGTATTGGGTCGGGTTAGGTAATAAAATAGCAGCCCAATAGCACTTGAGGTGGGTGCGGCCCACATACCTAAGTGTAACTAAGTGTGTAGCAACACAATAGAGTTATCGTACGTTCTAGTTTAAGCTTAACAGAATATTACCAATACAGAACATATAACACATAAAAGAGAAATAACGAGAAGTTATAATCACACGCTTAACCGCCAGTTATCTTGAAAGTTCGGGTTGTCACATCATCCCCAACTTGAAAGAAATTTCGTCCCGAAATTTAGCACGTAGTTACTGAGGAAGCTAGTTAGGTTGTGTAGTTTTCCTGGTTTTCCTGGGGTGTCACATCATTCCCCCGTTGGTTTGGAATTTCGTCCCGAAATTCCGAAGTAGCTTCAACCTCAGTAGTGGTTTCATTGTTCTCGAACAACTGGGGATACTGGAGTCTCATTTGGTCTTCTCGTTCCCAGGTGAACTCTGGGCCGCGACGGGAGTTCCAACGAACTCGAACAAGAGGTAATCTGGTGCGTTGATGATCTTGACCTCCTGGTCAAAGGTTTCCACCGGTTCTTCGACAAATCACAACTGATCGTCGGTGGTGAGCTCCTTAAAAGCAACTGTGGGGGTTTCATCTGACAGACACTTCTTCAGATTCAACACATGGCATACGTTGTGAACTCTACTGAGTTCTTCGGTAGATTCAGTTTGTAGGTCACCTTGCCTATTTTCTCTATGATTTCGAACGGTTTAACATATCGCGGTTTGAGTTTCGTCTCGTATACCAAAACGAAGTACACCTTCCCAAGGTGAGACTTTAGATAGTACTCGATTCCCAACTTAGAACTTGAGTGGTTTCTTGCGCTTAACAGCGTAGCTTTTCTGACGGTCATGAGCCGCCGCCATTCGTTGTCTTATCTGAGCAATCTTTTCGGTTGTAACAACTACAAGTTCTGGGCTAGTGTTTTGGCCGTCGCCAACCTCTGCCCCACAGAGAGGCGATCGGTATTTATGTCTGTGCAATGCCTCAAGCGAAACAACTTGGATGCTGGTGTGGTAGTTGTTGTCATTCAAAAGCTCCATTAAAGAGGGGTGTCTTCCCCGTCTGTTGCCAAAGTCGGTTTCACGTGCTCGAAGCATGTCTTCAAGAGTTTGGATGGTGAGTTCAGTCTGCCCATCCGTCTGTGGATGATATACTGTGCTCATGCCTAGACGCGAGCCAAAGGATTCGTGCACCGCTTGCCACAAATCAGATGAAAATCGTGGGTTGCGATTAGAGGTAATGGAGGTTGGCACCCAGTGCCTAGCAACCGCTTCTTTCGGGTAAATGACTGCAAGTGTAGAAAACTTATCCATTTTCTTGCTGGCTAGCAGCTTACTGGATAGCAGCGTGCTGGTTACTTGAGACAATCAACGATTATCCAGTTGATATTGTTTCCGTTTCGAGTTGTAGTAGGCTAGCAACCGAACCCATGGCAGCCTGTTTTCGCTTTTGATATAGGTGTTTCTGGTTGTTAACATTTCACTTTGACTTTCCCACAAGGCAAACATCATTCCCATACTTGGCTAGGTAGGCTTTCGTGCCCGACTACCAGTACCAGGTTTATAGATCCTAGTATCTCTCATCAACAACCCAGTTGACTAGTCGTATAGTGAAGTCCACATTCGTTGTATGAGGTAGCGAGTATCGTCCGACCTGTCAAAGGTTGCTTCTCCATGCCCCGCATGGGTTCAATTTGAAAATCCTCTTCCTTCAGTCCTCCGGTCTGAACAGAGCGTGTCTAATCAGGTAAGTTAGAGTCGGTAATGACCTGCAAAGCTCGTGCACGTTCAAGTTTCATAGTTGTTATCATCCAAAAGTTCCCTCCAGCGATGCCATTAACTGATTTAGCTCTTTCGAAACCATGGTACACGGGAGGCCCTTGTGATCGGTCTAAGTAGTGTATTCGGTACCGCCCAAGTAATGCCTCCAAGTAAATCCAAAGACCACGCTTTCCACCGCCGGTTGTGTGTCGTGCAGTTCCTCTTTGTAACTCCATTACATAAGTCATCACTCTCTCGTGTTGCGTCGGTGTGTAACTGGGACTCTGATTCGGACCATCATGGTACACCACTAAATCACCCGCACCCTCGGGTAAAGACGATGCCCAGTGCATTGCAGAGTTGGAATTCGGAAGCTGAAAAGAAGTCCTCCTGTTTTGTCTTCCCCGAACACAGCACCCTGCTGTGCTAAAGAGATTTAAGCTGTGCGACCTTAGAAAATCCTGTGAGTAAGCTGCGATAGTATCTAGCGAAACCAAGGAGTTGCTGCATCCCCGAAGGAATCTTTGGTGTCGATCAGTTTCTAACAAGATGCATCTTAGCGAGATCCACATGTATTCCCACTCAGTTGGTTACATGATCAAAATGCATCTCTCGAATCTAGATGTGACATTTAACAAGACTTCGCACGTAATGGCTCCTCCCACAAGAGCGCTAAAGTAGGATACATGTGCCACCCATGATGTTCCTTTCTACTGGTCATGATTCAGAACGTCATCAACAAATACAGTAGATTTCATGTGATCACTGAAGCTGCTGGTGTGTTGATCAACTCAATGATCATGGTGTATAAAGTTGAAATGGCTGCATTGCGTTCGACATACTGTTCTAAGAGCATTCTCCTCTTGGACTTCCTTCTGATGATAGTTCGTTCGCTAGCCAATCCTCGAATGGAAGCTTCTCCCTCGCAACTGGTCGACATACGAAAAAGTCTTATCTTCACTGGTATAACTGGGGCTCCCCAAAGCGAAAAACTAGATCCGATAAAACTCATGTCCAATAGTTCCTGAAGTTGATTAGGCAGTTCCTGCAACCTTCCTGGTGTAAGACAATAAGGAATACTAGTAACGAGGGTTGCTTCTGACATGATACCGATCTGATATTCCACCTGACGATGTGAAGGTAAACCTGATAGTTCTTCTGGTAGCACTTAGGAAGAAATCACGAACAATTGGTGGATCCTCGATTCTCTTTTCCTTAGCCTTAACATCAGTAACGAGCGCTATCATAGCGGGGTAACCCTTCCGTGGACACTTCTGGCCTTCACTGCTGATTTGATGCTAACCTCTGCACCACTCGGATACTTTATAACAGACGACAACTTTCCCCTCACAGGGTATAACTGCGCGATGTCTGGTTAACCAACCCATGTTGTCTACTGCATCAACACCATCGTGGATAGTAGAAGGAAGATCGATGTCGAAAACTTGTCCCGCACGGTCGAATCTGCATCCCTACAAACATACGAGGCTTCAATTGTCTTGCCATCAGCCGATTCCACAATTGGTCTGGTCTCAGGAAGTATCAGGGTTGTGCAGATCAGGAACGAAACAATTAGCTCCCAAGAACGTGCTGGCCACCATGTTGCTGTAATCCTGGCATTGCCCATGCCAGCCCCAAGTGCCCTTCCATGAGCATCGTGTTGTTGTTTTCGCTAGGAGAATTTACTGTACTGCCGTCGTTCCCTCAGCTGTCGTCGCCTTGATTTAGTAACAGCTAATCCATGTCGAAGTCACCTTCGTTTCCATACTATAAGTTACGATTATGAGTACGTTGGTGTCGTCGTGATTATTGCCTCTAGTGTCGTTGCTTGTAACGGAGTCCTGCGACTTTTTACTAACAGAGTCCTCCCTTTCATATTCCGTGTTAAGTCCTAATGCGCTACTCATTGTGCCGGCAATTATACATTCCACGCTATAGTCGATTGTCATTGCTTATGTCTCGATTGATTTTTAAGAGTTGACTCCCATGAGTCACTGACAAGGGTTAAGGATTCAATTGAAGTCAAATTGCTGATGTTCGCTGCCGGAAATCAGGGTTATCCAAATACTGGGGTCGGTAAAGTACTACGTTTACCCTCCTGTCCATCGCTCTTGCAAGTTGACTGAGTAATACATGGTATGTTTCCAAGGTGTTGCAGAAGTGATCGCACTTCAGGTTCTAAGGTGTCAATACGTTGAGTTCCAACAAACGAGGTTGAGTGAGAAAGGTGTAAACCGATCAGTCGACATTGCGACATCCAACTCAGGGACGTTCGTACAAGCACCTAACATTCTACACAGTTCACTAGGCATTCAGATGGGTGTTCTAGTAATACTCGATAGCATCGAGAATCGTAGGGTTTCAGAGAGAAGTGAGAAGGTCATGTTCGAGTAGGAGACAATCACTGCTATAGCTCCTATAGACTGTTGTGTTTCACATCAACCAAATAACAGAACGGAACCCCTTTTTCACTTGTTAAGTCTCACTGGGACTCGCATGCACCCCACATTATTATTATGTGTGCACCCACAATAATATTGTGATTTGCATGCTCATCTCAGCTCCTCCTAACTCATGTTAAATGGTTCCTCAAACTCGAGTAGCAAGCAAGGAGCATCAAAAAATGTGAGTCACGAATGTTTAGGGAAATACCACCCTATCAGTCATATAACACATGCAAGTAATACGTAAATTCATACTGTTGTGCTAAACGTGCAAGCACATGCAATATCATATGTAAGTGTTCACTAGTTACGCAGTACAATGAGTATACGAGAGACGAACCTTGCAATCTGGAGCTGAGTGTCATGGTCGGTTTCGGATCGGTTCGGTTATAGTCTGGTTTTATGAAAACGCTTTTAAAACCAAGTTCACTATAACCAGTGGCTCTGATACCAAACTGTCACACCCCCAAATTCTCACCTAGGGCATGTCCCTATTAGGAGTGCGATGATCCAACAACGAGCCACTAATTATATCAAACATGTTCAATAAAATGATAAAATACTTGATTGAACTAAAATACTGTTTGTAAGTTTAAATGAAAACCAAAGTAATCAGCGGAAGCAATAAAGTATATAATGTATCAATAAACCAATAAGGTAAATATGTTCGTTAAGACCATGTCCACTCCAGCCGCTCCAGGTCACAAGTTCCAGTGTGTAACAGCTAACGACCTACAAGCATGCAAACAAGTGTGTCAGACTACGCTAGTGAGTTCAAAGTTTTGTTTACCGAGTTTAGTTATCCGTCACGTGTGTAAAACAGTTAACAAAATGAAATGTTGTTATGTTGTTCTGATGATTTGATGTTTCGATGTTGTTATTACTCGATTACCGAATGGCCATATGATATGTGATTGCCAACCCCAATGCCTCTATCAAAGCATTGGTCATGTTTTAAGGTAATTAGTTCACGCCCGTTCTCCTCGAACGTCGTGAGGGTGCCAAACCTAATAGCGCTATCAACTAATAACCCCCGTTGCCCTACAAGCAACGTACCGGTAGATATTGTGGTCTTACAATGATAGAAAACTGAGTACGATAACCAACATCCCATTACACATGCATTCCCCCTCGGAACGTTACCCGTTATCCCTTCCCTGGGATCCATGCTTGAGAAAGAGCAATGAACTCACCTTTGGTTTGCTCGGTAAGATAACTACTTGTTAAAACTCTTTTAGTCAATCACGTCCTATTATAGTTACCATTTTTCATTAGATTTGTATTCAGATAACAACACATAAACACGTATTCAACACGTAGCACAAGTATCACGTATTTACATTTAAATTAAGTAGTATATCATAAATTATGATATGTAAGTCACTTAAACAATTACACACATGTTGGTCCTTGAATAATTTCGTGAGTGGCCCAGCTTATGCATGCCAAGTGTGCGGCCCAACAGTCAAGGCCCACAATATATATTCAAACCCAAAGAATGGCCTGCTGCAATTCGTTAAATGACAAGGCCCAATAGTCTTCGGCCCAGTCAACAGTGTGTGTGTGTGTGCGACGGGCCAAGGTGTGCGGCCCCTGGTTATTACACAAAACTGAATATGAGTTAAATGGGATCTAAATAATGGCTGACACAAATTGATAGCCTATTGGACCTATAAACTTTTATCATGAAATTTTGAAAGAGTTATCATTTGATTATACCAACCTCATGTGATACTGACAAACTATTAAATGTGTACAAACTTTATCCAATATGGCCAACATTTTGAGTATTCCAGCAGGTTGCATCATCACAAAATCATCACAATAACAAACTAAACATTCAGGCCACACACTATTTCGTATCACAACCATACAAGCCAAACAACGACTTAACAGCCCAACACAAATTATGATGCGTGCAGCCCAATATTAACAGTCCAAGTTATTGCTTCAATATGCCATCATTATCCAATATTTTTCGAATAAATTACCAACATAAAATCATATCATCGAAATCAGCAAAAGTATATAATCAATGACATCCTTATTAAAATACACAAATAATTTGATTAGATCAAGACCACATGGTCGCCACTTTTATTCATATGACAGCCACTATGATTTATAATACAAACCTACAATACACTATCATGTTTCATGCAATTAATAGGTTGTTTGATCATGGGTGATGATCATTATCACGTTGCCCCACCTATTCCACCTTCACATAACATGGCCCAAGTATGAACCTAACACTCTAATATTATCAGACTATTACTAGCATCCATTACTCACCTTCATCATAACAGATGTCATGCAATCCCCTATTGCCGACACATACATGTAACAATACATACACATGAGCAAAATATACATATAAACAGGATGCACATATGTACGAGATATACACATAAACAAGATATACACATGAACAAGATATACACGTCCGCTTCATCGATTATTCATCATTAACATGACGCATCCATCACATTGATTATTCCTCATTTACATACTCTAACTATGTTGTTTATATTAACAATTCATCAACAATAATCGGCCAGTATTTATCGTATGTTCATGCATAATACTAAAACACATAATATCACATATAAGCATATGTTCATGCCATCATCCAGAACCACAAACAAATTAACACAATAGTTTGATATACTAACCGAAGGATTATGGAGAGTCTGGTGATGGTAATCACGAGGGGGGGGGTACCGTCTGCCTTCGCGATCCAAGTGAGGGGTAGAGGTTGTTTTAGGGTTAGAAACTAATTACAACATAATATCTAGTTCCCGTATAAAAGGAGAATAGGAACGTTGGGCCAACTTGTTTAGAGGTATTGGGCTGGTCCAAGGAGTTGTGAGCACAAGGAACTAATCTAAGGGTATTGGGTCGGGTTAGGTAATAAAATAGCAGCCCAATGGCACTTGAGGTGGGTGCGGCCCACATACCTAAGTGTAACTAAGTGTGTAGCAACACAATAGAGTTATCGTACGTTCTAGTTTAAGCTTAACAGAATATTACCAATACAGAACATATAACACATAAAAGAGAAATAACGAGAAGTTATAATCACACGCTTAACCGCCAGTTATCTTGAAAGTTCGGGTTGTCACATTCTGACCTGAGCTCTTACGGTCTCGTACTATAATTTATTCCCCTTACAGATATCATCTAGGTATACTCACCTGTAAGACTGAATATTGGGATCTGGATACGGGAGTATATTCAAGAGGTGGGACACATGAATGAATTTAAGTTCTTAATACACCTAATTCGTATCCTGAATCAGTTGAACTTTGTGTGAAAATTTAAGTGGATCAATATATCGACAATCTAAGTGAATTGTTTAATTCTTAATGTGTAACTAAGCTCAACGGTACTTGTGACTTGTCAAAAACTGATATGATCCTCTGACGCAAACTCAAACAAAAATATTGTCTGTAAATATGTTTGTACATATTTATTTACTGCTTTATATTTTCAGAAAAATACAAAAAGATTTTGATTTCACTTTAGTTTCGACAACCAATGTCTGGATGCTGAGTTTCAAAATCTAAGTATGCTGATTGTGTTTCTGAAAATAAAACAAGTTCATTAATTTGAAAGTTGAATTAAAATCAAAAATTTCAAAAACAGTTTGTGATATCTCCAAGGTCATTAACTTGAACTTGGATGATTAACTGTGAGGGACTTGGATTCTTTAACGCTGCCAAATCTATAAAGTATGTTGATAGGGGGAGTGGTTTAGAGAAAATTGATTGATAATATGAAAACATTGTATTTATGAATGTTTGAGTGATTGCAGATAGTCCAGACTACGATCCCGAGAGCAGAGTTTAAGGGGGAGTCTGAAGACAAGCTTGAAGCAAAGAGGAGCTTGTAGATGGAAAGCTAGGTGTTGATCCCAAAGCACGGAAGCTTGATGAAAGGGGGAGCCTGAAGCTGATAGGAGAAGAGAAAGATTGTTGGATGCTTACATTGTTACAACTTGAAAGAAAAGGCATAATGATCAAGACTGAAGATGTGTCATATTGAAGATTAGTCACTGAAGACTTCGTCAATATCCGAGGGGGAGTCTGTTAGTGCATTACGTCTATTGACTTCGTCTTGTATCATGTAATAGAATAGGATAGATTAGATTTATCAGTGCACGAGGTTCGAGAGTCGAAGGTTTGTGATTAAGCAAGAGGGTTCGCTCATATGGACATTGTCCATAAAAGCGAAACCATAAGCAACAGGTTTCGCTTATATGGACATGTCCATATAAGCTAAACCTCCACCCTATAAATAGTGCACATTTTTGTTCATTTGGCACGGATCCAGAAATTGTAACGAAGTGCTGCCGAACTTTGTCAAGGTTGTAATCATTGTTAAAAGCAATATAATTGACAGATATTATAGTATCAAGCTGTTTTCGCGTCTAGTTCTCTGATTCCGCCTTTGAACTGGACATAAAGCTCTTCTGATCGACTCAATCGGGTCAAACAACGATCCTACAGTTTTTCATGTGCATTAGGGTTTCAGGGGTCTAGGTTTTTATTTACGGGTCGTTTAGGGACATTTTTGCAAGTTCTTACATCCTCCCCACCTTATTGAAAATCTCGTCCTCGAGATTCATTGAAATAAGTGAGGATACTTTCGCTTCATTTCCGATTCCAGCTCCCAAGTGTATTAGGGTCCTCTTTTCGACTCCCACTTGACCTTAACTAGTACCAATCTTTTGTGTTTGAGAAACTTGACTTTTCTGTCTTCTATTTGAAGTGGTTTCTCTACGAACTTCAAATTTTCGTTTACCTCTATATCTTGAAGAGGTACTACCAGCGATTCGTCCGATAAACATTTCTTGAGATTGGATACATGAAATATGTCATGTACTCCTGCTAACTCTTCTGGTAGTTGTAAACGATAGGCAACTGGTCCTATACGTTGGATCACTGGAAATGGTCCTACGTACCTTGGGCTCAACTTTCCTTTCTTACCGAACCGAACTACTCCTTTCCAAAGAGAAACCTTCAAGAGTACTCTGTCTCCCACTTGAAATTCTAGTGGCTTGCGTCGATTGTCGGCATAACTTTTCTGACGATCTCGAGCCGTTTTCAGTCTTTCCTTGATCTGAGTGATCTTATCGGTGCTCTCTTGCACAATTTCAGGACCTGATAATTGATTTTCTCCTATTTCTGCCCAGCAAACTGGAGTTCTGCATTTTCGTCCATACAGTGCTTCGAATGGGGCAGCTTCGATGCTTGCATGATAACTATTGTTATAGGAGAATTCAATTAAAGGTAGGTGATCATCCCAGTTTCCACCAAAATCTATCACACATGCTCGGAGCATGTCTTCCAGGGTTTGTATCGTCCTTTCACTTTGCCCGTATGTTTGAGGATGATATGCAGTACTTAAATTTAGTCGGGTTCCCATAGCTTCCTGGAAACTTGTCCAGAAGTGGGAAGTGAAACGACTATCCCTATCCGATACAATGGAGAGTGGAACTCCATGTAAGGATACTACTTCGTCGACGTACAACTTTGCCAACCTTTCCATGCTAAAGGTTTCTTTCATGGGTAGAAAATGAGCTGATTTGGTTAATCGATCCACAATTACCCAAATCGCATCATTACCTTTTCTGGTTTTGGGTAACTTAGTAACAAAATCCATAGTTATAAGTTCCCATTTCCATACAGGCATTTCTAATTGTTGAAATAGTCCCGAAGGTTTCTAGTGTTCTGCCTTAACTTGTGAACAAGTAAGATACTTAGAAACATATCTAGCTATGTCCTTTTTCATACCTATCCACCAGAAATTATTCCTTAGATCTTGGTACATTTTATTGTTACCAGGATGCATGGTATACCTAGATTTATGGGCTTCTTCTAATATTTTACCTATTAATTCTCCTTGCTTAGGTACCCAAATTCTTTTCTTAGGGAATCTCCAAATTCCATCACTTCCTTGCTCTAATTCCTTTAATCTTCCTTCCATTCCTTCAGCACCATCCTTGATCGTTGTTTCCTGAACATTCTTCAGTTGTTCCATTAAATCAATCTGTAGATTTAATCTAAGAGCACGAACTCGTCGTTGTTTCTCATGATACTTACGACTTAAGGCATCTGCAACTACGTTTGCCTTTCCTTCATGATATTGGATATCACAGTAATAATCACTTAGGATTTCCATCCATCTTCTTTGTCTCATGTTTAATTCTTTTTGCCCAAATATGTACTTTAAACTTTTATGATCCGTATAGACAGTAAACTTACTTCCATACAGATAATGTCTCTAAATCTTAAGGGCAAAAATTATGGCTCCTAACTCTAAGTCATGAGTCGTATAATTTTCTTCGTGCTTTATCAATTGCCTTGAGGCGTACGCAATTACCTTTTTGCGTTGCATTAGCACACATCCTAATCCTAGCTTAGAAGCATCACAATATACTTCAAAATCTTCTGTTCCCTCTGGAAAAGCTAGAATTGGGGTGTTGGTTAACTTTTGCTTTAAAACCTTAAAGGTTTCTTCCTGTCTAGGTCCCCATTCAAACTTAACTGCTTTACAGGTTAGGTTAGTTAGCGGTACATCTATCTTGGAAAAATCCTTAATAAAGCGTCTATAGTATCCGGCTAACCCTAAAAAGCTTCTAATTTCCATAGCTGATTGCGGAACCTTCCATTTGGTGATCGCTTCTATTTTGGAGGGATCTACGTGAATACCTTCGTGATTCACCATATGACCTAAAAATTGCACTTCCTGTAGCCAAAATTCACATTTCGAGAATTTGGCGTAAAGCTTTTCCTTTCTTAACAAAGTTAAGAGTGCATGCAGGTGTTGACAATGCTCGTCCTGACTTTTGTAATAAATAAGTATGTCGTCGATGAAGACAATCACAAATTTATCCAAGTACGGTTTACAGATTCTATTCATCATGTCCATAAATGCTGCAGGTGCATTCGTTAGTCCGAAGGGCATGACTGTAAACTCGTAATGACCATACCTAGTTCTGAAAGCAGTTTTAGGTATGTCTTCTTCTTGTACCTTCAACTGATGATATCCGGAGCGTAAGTCGATCTTAGAAAAGTATCTAGCTCATTGGAGTTGATCAAAAAGATCATCGATCCTAGGTAAGGGGTATCGATTCTTAATTATAACCTTATTCAGTTCCCTATAATCGATACACATTCGCATCGATCCATCTTTCTTTTCACAAACAATACTGGAGCTCCCCACGGGGATGAACTAGGTTGTATGAACCCTTTACTTAACAATTCATCTAATTGTTTCTTTAGTTCTAACATTTTGGTGGGTGTAAACTGATAAGGTGCTTTAGCTATCGATGTAGTTCCAGGAATTAGATGAATCCTAAATTCTACCTCCCTATTGGGTGGTAATCCCGGGAGTTCTTCTGGGAATACATCTGGGTATTCCGCTACTACTGGAATTTCCTTAAGTTCCTTACCCTTAGTGCTAATGATCACTGAAATCATATACACTACTTCTTGTTTTCTTGAATAACTGGCCAACTTCATTACTGAAATAAATTTCAGTGGCTTTCGTGGCTTATCTCCTGTAATTGAAATTACCTCTCCTGTAGGTGTATGTATTTCTATGGTATTTTTATCACAAAGAATTTGAGCATGGTTGGCTACTAACCAATCCATTCCTAACACAACATCGAATCCAGCTAAATTCATAGGCAACAGGTTTGCAGAAAAATTATAGCCTAAGAGTTCTATCTTTCCTTCTCGCACAACCTTATCTATGTTAACAGAATTCCCATCTGTTGTTTCGACTGTAAAAATCTACCTAAGGTTGGTTAAGGGTAAATTAAGAGCTTGGCAGAATGAAGTATTTATAAAACTTTGGTTTGCACTAGAGTCAAATAATACTTTTGCATAAACGTTGTGAACTAGGAACGTACCAGCTATCACATCAGGGATTAGCTCAGCTTCCTGAATAGTTAACTGGAGGGCTCTTGCGTTTCTCTTGGTAGTTTCGTCTGCAGGTTTAGCTTTATTGTCAGCTGGTTTGACCAATTTTTGGCAGTCTGGCCTAAAATGTCCAGCTTCTCCACAGTTATAGCAGACCGTTGCTTTCTTCTTCCTGCAATCTTCTTCTTGATGCCCTGGAATTTTGCAGAAATTGCAATACCCTTTGCATCTTCCAAAATGCTTTCTTTTACATGTATTACAAAATGGGATGGTGGAAGTTTGCCCAGTCCCCCTTTTCTTGAAATTACCACTGTTACCCACACGGAATCCTTGGGTAATCTTTTGGGCTACTTCCTTCTTCCGATTTTCTTCTCTTGTGCGTACCAGCCCGTCAGTTAGGGTGTTAGCTAATTCCACTGCATCGTCAATTGTGCGAGGTCTCGCAGCTTTTACGATATAACGGATTTCACCAATCAATCCCCAAATATAGCGGGAAATAAGTACCGGTTCTGGCGAAGCCAACGTTGGTACCACTCTAGCATATTCGAAGAATGTCGAAGTATACCCTCGACAGTCTACACCTATCATCCGATGGTTCAGAAATTTATTTGCCATTTTTTCCTTTTCATATTCGGGACAGAATTTTTGTTCCACTAGCCGCTTAAATTCTTCCCAACTCATGGCATAGGCCACATCGCTTCCCTTGGCTTGAAGTACCGTATTCCACCATTCTAGCGCCCCTTCTTTAAAAAGATTCGACGCGTACATGACCTTATCTTCCTCGGCACATTTGCTTATTTTAATCACTGCCTCGGTTTTCTCCAACCAACGCAGTGCCGCTGTCGCCCCTTCATTGCCTGCGAACTCAACAGGTTTATAGGCAAGGAACTCCTTGTAAGTGCAACCAGGCGTTGCAGCTTTCATTCTTTTGAGAATTGGGGCTTGCAGTATATCATTATTGTTGTTAGTATGGTTACCGCCTCCGTTCACGCTATTACTAAAGTTATCTTCATGAGTACGTTTACTAGGAATAACTTGTTGAGGTTCAACTGGGTTTCGAGCAGCAGCCAGGATTGCTGGAATAGCATTGGCTATTCCTTGAGCAACAATATTCTCGATATCTTGCCTATTCAGAAATTGATCTTCCTGGTGTTGCTTAGATTGGTTAACCTCGTTAACTGGTTCATTACTAGCGTGTTCCATCTGGTAATTAATATATATATAAATTATTAGCATAGAATAAATAACAAGTATATGCAAAACAATCACGTAATTTTCACAACACACGTATAACCAAAATTGTCGATTTCTCGACTTCCATTTTTATATATTATATTATGCATCCGTACACACTGTTTATCTTACAAAAGTTTTATTTCTAGGTCATTTTACAGACTTATATTTTTATTATTATTATTATTAGTAGTAGTAGTATTATTATTATTATTATTATTATTATTATTATTATTATTATTATTATTATACAACCACAGCTTCACAACCACACTATCCCTCCTCAGTTGGCACCTCAGAAGCGACGTTCCCTCTCGTCGTACTTCCAGGAGATCTGTTTTCCCACCTCCCGGATCCTATTCCCTGCATCTATCAGCTCCTCGCCAAAATGGCGGAGTTCCGCTAAGTTTTCATTACTCATTGGTGGGTTTGGTGCAGGTTCTAGGTCGAACTGAGGGAAAAAGGTGTAAGGATTATTTAGGAGGTTTTGAAACTGCCAGTCGTTGGTCCACCACTCGTCCATTTCTCCTAGAGGTTGGGTGTGGATCAGAGGGTCCGGGATGGCTGGTTCCAAGTTTACTGGAAGTTGGGTTTCGGTAGGATAAGGGAAGAGGTTTTCATTAATAGGCCTAAGGATATCACAACTTACCAATATGCAATCTAGTTCCTCCTGTAGTGGCAATTCCTCGACTTGCTTAGAACTTTCCCCAATTTCTATTCCTGCTTGCCTAGAACCTTCCCCAATTTCTATTCCTGCTAGCCTAGAACTTTCCTCAATTTCGATCCCTTTTCCTTTATCAATGGGATTCTCTATCTTGGGAATTTTCCTAGTTGCTGGTTTCCTTCTGCGCACCCGCCTCCAGCCTACAAATCTTCTTCTTTTCTTTGGCTTTGGTTTCTCCGGAGGTGGAGCTTGAAATTCTATAGGTTCCTCAACATCGGCCAAATAACCAGTAAAGTCTCTGGAAACTTCCACTTTCACAGGATAGAGATTGAGATTCTGAAGAGCTTCAGATAACTCATTCATGCTGTTTAGCATATATGCAAAATGCACACAAAATGTTAAGTTAAAAAAATTTTCACAGACGAGTATATAATATAACTATTCAAGTATTATTACACATACTGCGGCTTTTATATATTTGTCTAATACGAAGTACAACTAAAATTCAAAATATACTAGGGGTTACGCATTTATTGTATTTTTTCTTACTAAGTTGTTTATCTAAAGGACAAAGTTTCTTTGAAGTTTCTGACTTGTAGGTGATATGGGAGCTAATAATGGGTCAGGGTATTTAAAAGTTAGCATTTACTGCTGTAGTGGCTAACATATAAAGATCTGTCCATTTTTCATCTAATTTATCTTCCCACGGTGGGTTATTGCCTATTTCCTGAGTTTCCTTAGGAATCATCACTTCTTTTGGTTGTGACTTCTTTATTTTCTCTTGACTTTTCCTTATAATCCACCCTCTTTTCTTAGTGGTAAGTGGTTTCTCAAACTGTGACTTACGAACAAATATTCCTTTCTCAGTATCTGTTGGGTATTTTGAGGATGAAGTTCCTTTTTCTTTTGGTGAATTATCTAATTGACGATAGATGTCCAAAAGTCTTTGCTTACCCATACTGTAAACAAATAGTCAAGTGACACAAAAACACATAATCACAGAATAGCAATCAGTAAAATCAAGTATTTCTAAATACTTAATTGGCTTAAATTAGTGGCTCTGATACCACCTTTTTCTGTCATGGCCCCTCGTCCCGGTTTGACCCGGTCTAGGAGTCGCGGGACAGAAACCCGTGGTATTTGTTTATTTGAGTTTGACAGCGGAAGATTTTAGCAGGATCTTTTAACTTGAAATGTCCGATTATTTTATTTCATAATTCGGGATAAACCCCGTACTTTACAATAGAGGAATTTTACTAGGAAATTCCCTGTTTTACAAAACATGTTTATTTGTTTAACTGAGCCACTACTTCAAGCTTTATTAGTGCTCCGTAGCACTGTTCCTTGGTTCACAGTAGTTACCTGAAACATGTTTTTAAAAATATTTTGTCAGCGGGAAATACTGGTGAATCATTCATTTTGATAATATGACACATAGTTATAAATTACAGCATAAGAGCGATTACAATGGCTTTTATCTTATTTTTATCTGGCGCCGTGTCACCTCCTGGTGATGATGGTCATGCCACTATTGGGTCCATTCACCCAAGTAGTGACGATTATCACTGTTAGGATTTATTAGCCTAACCGTGAGAAATTTAGTATTGTGCACAATACCCCACTATCCAGTGATTCAAGATAACCACGACTTAATCCCTGTAATTATAACCTTTGAAATTAATTGGAGTATTGTAAAACACTTTTGATAAAAGAGAATGACTCACATTGCAAGTTTAACGGGCAGAGTTTAGCCTACTGATAAGCCTGATAACCTAATTTAAACAACAATGTACACGAATTAGGTCAGTAACTAATACAACATTTACGATAACTCACGAGATTAAAACCCTCACGATGAATGACAAAGTGCAATACTTAAACATCCATCGAATTCACGACGAATGACAAAGTATAACCCTAATTTGAGCAGCACTTAAACATTCATCAGATAGTTTCAATCGATCGGACATTGAATCGTAGCAGCGATCGAGTTAATACCCGGTATCGTAGTAGCACCTCACTACTGTAAGTGTAAATTTCGAATTATAGCAGTAGAACTTCGTTTTTGAAAGTTTTCATCGACACCGGTGAACTGCTCATGGCCTGTCCTATTTATAGATGATTTTTGGGTTTCTCGCGACCCGCGTGAGCCATAGGCTCAACCTTACGCGTCCCGCGTGGCCACCTAGTCTACACGTCCTCTTCAACATGTGCGTTAGAGTTTTAGGGGTCCGGGTTTTTATTTACGGGTCGTTTAGGGACATTTTTGCAAGTCCTTACACGTCCTCTTCAACATCTTCAACACAGTAGTCTGGATCCAACCCCAGCTCCGTACACTTATCCCAAAAAAAAGTCATGTTCACCTTGTGTCCAATTTTCTTGGTCCACCACATTGACGGCTTGCCTTTCACTCAAAAGACTATTCATGACCCCTTGTTTTTGGCCGTCTGTAATACCATAATCAATTTCAGTAATGCGGTTTAACGACTCTACCGGATTAAAGGAACTCCAATTTGGCAAAACACGACATGGGTCTATAGAGCATTGCTGATTTGTTTGGCATGTGAAAGACTCTTCAGTAAACGAGTTGTGAGGATATAACTCAGCCGGTTCCTCGACCAGCTGGCCAGATTTAGCACTAGCCTGGAGGTCAAGAACAGCAAACCTATTTTGAGTAGTAACCTGATTCTTAGCAGCAACAATTATAGGGGTTTGTTTCGAGTTTGGGGCAGGCTTAACAAGAGGAATGGATTGGTTTTTAGCGGCAGCAGAATGGCTAGACTTTTGCGGGGGTTTGGGACCTTGGACAGCCCGACTGAAGTTAAAGCCAGGGGGCTTATGAGGGGCATTTGCTGTCTTTTTAACAGAACCCTTAGGAGCAATGTTGGGATCTTGTTGTTTTACAGACTGGCTCGGGTAGGAGCAAGAAGCACCAGCGACACCATGCAACTGATTTAAATTTTGGGTACCTTTTTTCTTGGCTGTCACAGGGGTATACTGATGTGGGGTAAAATACACATATTTGTCCCGTGTAAATTGTATAATTATTGTATAGTTTTTATTTGTTTTATTTAGTTTTTAGTAGTATACTATATTATCTTGTTTTTTGGCAGGTCCTGGTGCAAATGGAGCGAAAAAGAGTAATATGGAAATAACCAGCCAGTTGGGCAGAGTGAGATGCCAAAGACCGAATTGAAATTGCCATTATTTTTCTTGATTGGGCCAAACCCACTTACCTCTATATTTTTAAAACAAAAGCCTACATTGTTAAAACGGAGTTCAACAAAATATGAAAAGAAAGAATTGTTTTTTTTGGGCGTGATCATGTCCAGCGAATTTTCTAAGAAACATGGCCATGGGTTTTGAAGTATTATTTAATATATGTTATGTTAATATCATATATTAAAAACCTTAAAACCTTTGGAGGTGATAATTGACCTGGGCCTAGAAAACGTGAATAGTGGACTGCCATTTATTAGAGATATTATTTATTTTTTTGGCGTACAAGAAATCAACGGCATACGGCAATAAGGTGGAGAACAAGTTACGAACATAAGACATCAGACGTGCGCGATCAAAAGGGACGAATTTTAGAGGTGGGTTTTAGCAAGGGTCGAAAGCCAGGTATCATTGGAGACAAGTGGGAAGCTTAGAGATCAAGGAATTTACGGGTTCTACCTTTAGATTTCTTTTATTTTCTGGTTTCTTGTTTTTATTCAATGAATTCTTGTTTGAACAACCTTGTTTTGTTTTCGTTTATTAACATGCTCGGCTAAACTTTTAAGCCACCTATATTTGATGAATGGATTGATATGAAGTTTTTACCTTTTTCGTTATTTGCATGAATATTATGGATTGATTGTGTTTAGTAAAGAGTTTGTTTTATTGATTTGATGCACATGCGTACTTTAACTTGGTTTATTATTGTCATTTGCTTCGTATGATTCTTAGTGACGGTCTATATCACAACATAGAGTCATATTAGGGTTTAGGATTTTGGTGAGTGTCTATATCACGTAAGAAATCTTAACTCTTTAGGGAGAAATTGCGCAATAACCCCTAGAAGTAACTGGTAGTAATTTGCTAGGTTTAGTGTTCTGCTAGTCCTAATACCTGGAAAGTGAGGGGCTATTGGTAGGTCTTACCCGACGAATTGCTTTAGATAGTCCTTGGAAAAGGTCGTGTCTTAGTTGACCTGTCGGTTTTATTAGTCTATCAAGTCAAGTTTAATAACTCAAATTACCCTAGATCTATGATTGGAAAAGAGTAGGTCAACATTAGGGTACTTACACAATAATTAGACAACTGGAAAGACGTCTAATAACCGGTAGGATTAACAGTCTAGGTAGTTCCACAGGTTTCTCCTTGAGAATGGTCGAGGGGCTTAGTTGGTTCTTAATAGGTTTAGTACTTTAAGATCCCGGTTCCATAATTCATGCATTTAACTTAATCGGTAATTCTTTAAAAGTAATCCAGGATTCTTGTCTAGGTGGTCTCGTCTCTCATATAAGAATTGTCTTTGTTTTCCTTCGTATTTAGTCTAGTTTTAGTTAATTAATTAGTTTAAATAGATTTCCTTAGTTTTTCAGTACCCCCCCCCCAACCAATTAAGCAGTTAGAGTCTGTGTCAGTCTAGGTCTAGATAGAGTCTAATTAGCGTAATTAGAGAGTCTCGTGGGTTCGATACTCGGACTTACTGTAACTATACTGCATTGATCGGTACACTTGCCGGTGGTGTGGTCTAGGTTTTAGAGAGTCTGTTTTTATAAATTTAAAACTTAGAGTGTCTAATTTAGGGTTAAAATTAGTTAGTTTAATTAGACCACTTTTAGCACATCATATACCCCTCGCTATCAACTGTTTTGCCTTTGGACTTCCCACTGTTTTGTTTAGGGCCAGAACTAGAAGAGACGGGCTGCCCACTAACACTATTATGAATACCATCATGATCATGCATAGTGACATCTGCAATTGGCTTCGGGGCTTTATGACACTGCTTTAGCGAGTGGCCAAAAACAACACAATGAGAACATAATGGGGGTTTCCGTTGGTAAGCCACTAGGAGTTTGGTAGTACGATGGGGATAAACAACTTCAACCTCGGTTGGGAGATTGCTAGAAACTTTTACATCAACAAGCACCCGAGCATAACCCAGTTTGCCCGTTTGATTCTTACATCTTTCAAAGGTCAGTTTATCCATGAGTTTTGGTTCACCCATTCCGCTCATAAGTTTATTGATCCTTGTAGACGTCCACAAGTCCAAAGGGATGTTGTGAATGGTCACCCACAACCGTCGATGGTTCAACTTTTTCTAAACTTAACCCTGGCACCCATTTATCTAAAAAAAAATAGGAATATTATTTACCATCCACTGACCGTTTTCGAGAACATGAGACCCTTTTCACTCTTAAACTTAAAGTAGAAAATACCAGCAGGGCTTTTAGTAACTTCATCTAAATCATACAATCTCCAAATACGACGCAAACATCTATCCACTACTCTAAAATCCATCGAAGTGCCAAGGAAATAACCATAAAGATGAAGTGGGTATACCTGGGCCGAAACAAGGAGATCTTCTTGTGAAATAAAAATACGAGTGTTACCCTCAGGGGTGACGGTGGGAGGAAAGTATTCCATTTTCACAACATTCTCCTCTTTATGATCGAAGCTTCATCATTTGACCATAAGAAAGGGGACCTGAAGGTTTTCTATCCCAAACCGACCCTTGATTTGTGTGATCCGACACATTTATAGCAGCGGAGGGCTGGAAAACATCACCAGGCAAGTCCGTATGAGGCTGACTAGTATCAGCAAATTCAGCCACCCCCATAATATGATCCTGGTCCTGCACACACTAAACATACTCTGCCCAGAGCCGCCCCCGAAAACTCTTGAAAAAATTTAGGCCTCGGGCGACGAAAAGAATTGGGCCCAAAATTATGGTTAAGGGTAAATGGATTATAAAAATAAAAACTTAGTGATTGAGCAAAGAATCGAACCTGAGACCTTTACATTAATTTGAGATGGTTTTTGCCACTACACCACCAATATTTTTTTGCATAATAAATGGATAAATATACTAAATATATAATTTAATAAATATATACAAGCTTATAAAGACTTTTCGGGCCCTTTGAAATTTTGGGCCTCGGGCGTCGGCACGGTTTGCCGGGCCTAGAGCCGGCCCTGATTCTACCGATTGGCCAATGCCATCCGTCACATCCCCGGCCTTCAAACTACCCTGCTGCATATCCGTAATGATGGGGTGCATCAGGTCATCCTCATCCGAATCCCCTGAGTGCACGGAGACCACTTCAGCATCATCCTCGTGCATATGGACAAAAGATTGCTGATTCACATCCCTTATACCAGGTTCCCTGCTCATAGACTGACTCTCAGAATTTGACAACAAGTTACCTGTAAAATATAAGGGTCTATTTCCAATATCTATTCAGAATTTCAGATCACCTGTTCTTGCAAACTATTTAGACATTTGACTAGTTAAACAAGTTAGAAAGGCATTTGACTTTCAGATCACACACAAGCATGCTATTAGTTTTTCAAGAAACCAAAAATTAAAAGAAAAATTAAGGGTGAATTAGTTGTAACGTTAACATGCATAAAAGAACTCCCCATTTTTAGCTGTTTTAAATATCATTTGTAATTGTTAAGTTTGATATACAGTCATCCAATGTTTTCTTGTTTTTTTTTCTAAAGTGGTCAGGGTACATTGTCACTCGAATTTCTTGATCAAGCCCCAGAACTCGACACGCTAATAGTTCCAATAAGTGGTTTGTATATTCCGCTATCGTCTATGAATCTTATGTTAAGCTGTTTGTTTGGTTTCCTTGTTTACGTGAAGTTGAAACATGTAGGTGATGGTTTAATTTCTGGGGTGGTTGTTGGAGCCAAGTCAAGGAATCCAACCATGGGTCTTGGGTGCTGAGCCAAAAGGAGCAGATGATGCAGCACAATCAAAAGCATGTGGCAGACTTATAACCTTGAGTCACACCAACACAATTGCTGATGGCCTTCGAGCTTCCATGGGAGATATCACTTGGTAATAATATCACACACATAATAACTAGTGCCAAAAACATACATTAAATTCAATAGTCACACAAATAACATTTGAGTGCAAATTAACTTTTTATTTGTCTAAAGTGTTACTTTTTATGTAGGCCAATTGTACGTGATCTGGTTGATGACATCATCAGAGTCGACGATGTTGAGATTCTTGAAGTATTCAAGCTTCATCAAATACGAATTTTGTATAATTTAAGCGGTTAGAAAAATTAATAATAATAAACTTCCCGATAATTCTGATGGGCTGATGGCTATATATGAAGAGCTATTGGTTTCAAAAATTCAATCGAGTCGGTCCAATCAGAAAGCTAGAAAGATTATGATGGGTTAATTTGGTGGATATACCTAAAGAGATGGATTACGTGGAATGGATCGATGAATAGAATTTTGGGTAATTTGGATCCACAAAAACGTCGCACATGAAAAGAGTTTGAAAAAAAAAAACTAGCTTAAAAAACTCGATTTGAAACAACTTAAGGTGAGTGGGCTCATTTTGTAGCCGAGTTCGAGCCCAGCCCAGCCCGGCTAATGCTCTGCTCATAGCTCGCTCGAAAAAAGAACTAGCTTAAAAAACTCGTATAGATATTTGATAGGGTGCATAGCATTTGTAATAGGACAGATACGTCTTTTACCCTTAAATGTTTCTTGAAACTTGTTGATTAGCAAATCGATCCCCACAACAGTTGCATCCATAATTATCATTTGAATCAAGGTAAAAACCAATAAGCACAACGTAAACGTTAATAGTGGGGACATGATATTAGTTACTAATCAACTGAACACACTAACCAATGGGGTGTGGTCCATTAGCAAAGACAAAGTCTTTAAGATCACGTAGTTTGAGAAAGGGAATGTCTTGGGTTCAAGTCCCACTTACAATAGGGGATTAAAAAAATTAGCCGTTTAAAAAAAAATCAACTGAACACACTTCTTTAAAGCCGTATAAAATAAACTTATTGCAGATTAATGCTTGAAAAACCACAAACAAATGTAATATCAATTACTACAAACTAAATCTCTCAATTGTAAGTTATAACTCTTGGATGTCACAATTTGTTCATTAGAGATTATCAAAACTGACAAATCACAAACAAAACACAAATGTAAACCATCAACAAGACAACAATCATAAATCAAATCATCACAATCGTAATAAAACATTACTAAAGTGCTTCTAAGAGTTAAGATAAAAAATTAAAAAAAATTAAAAAAAATCTGAACTGGATACTTTGTAGTAGCTTAAATTTCAAGAGCATAAGTAATAGCATTTTACTTGTAGGTTGTCCTAGAGCAGAAGCAAACATCCAGCCTATCTAAATAGTAAATACTGCACTTAGTATAACAAATCATGTTTAGATCACTTCAAACAAAAATATAAGAAGAATAAGCAACACCAACAATCAAGAAATGGGTTTGAGTAAATCCGTTTAGTAGACTTTCAAGGTGCTTTTGCTGTTATGAACATCAAAAAAAATTTGAACACATGTTCTATCATTTTTAATGGCATGAATAAGTTTTAAAAAAGAAAAAAAAGGCTATTTGTACAATTTATTGCCACCCTTATCTTAGACTGTAATTAATGACACGCCAACCCACCAAATTCAAATAAGAATTTCAAATGACACGCTAGTCCATCAACTCGACACGATTACCACCCCTACCTGAGACTATAATTAATGAAATTGTAAAGCTTAAATGTCGTAAAGCTCTGTGGCTGAACAATAACCCAATAACCCAAAATTCATCTTATATATAGTCACCATTGCAATGTTTTTGGCATTTTGCTCTCTATGATATAACTTGTTTGGTGGCCACAGTCTTCTCAAACGTAGAGAGCGTTAATGATGTCAGTCTCGTCAATTTCGTTTCCCCGTCCATAAGTTGGATCGATGAAGAAAACGCCATCGCCGCTACCTTCTGAACACTAACTACTCCGACGCCGATGCCGTTGTTCGTCGCCGGTTCTTTACTTAAAACTCATCCATCGTTGGTTGCCACCGTTGCACTCTCTCTCTCTCTCTCTCTCTTAAAAAAAGCTGAGTGATTATAATGTGAAAAGATCGGTGGCCACTCTATTGACAACATCGTCAGTTGTCACCGATCTTCATCTCTTTCGCTTCGATCAGGCTCCTTGTCTCTTACTTTCTCTCTCTCTTTTGCGTCTTTCTCTCTCTAGAGATTTCCCCCTCTGTCTCTTTTGTATCTCTTTCTCAATCTACTTTTTAGATATCAACTAATGCCGTTAATGTTAAGTTACTGTTCTTCGGTTATGTTTCAAATTAATATAGTTATAAAATTTGCTCAGCAAAAGCTCCTTTATATCGGCATCAAATCTTTCCTGCACATAATTAAGAACATCAATACCACATATCACCACAATTTTTCAACCTTCGGGACCTACCATTTATTTTTTTAGTAAATAGATACACAAAATGATTACAGAAAGATAATAATATTTCTGAGGCTGATTTTTGTCAACTTAAGTGTTATATTTCTATTTTTGCTGGTTGTGGCGTTCTTTTATGCATTTGCTTAAGTATGTTGGTTGTCTAAAGCCTATGTACCAAGTACAACAATTCCAGATGTTAATTAGTCCCTTGCTAATGACATACATACACATAACAAAATAACTAAAGCAACAAAATGGCACAAATGCATCTATACAAAATCACCTAAACCGTAGCTCCAGAAAGCAAAAACACCATGGGAGAACATGCAAAAAGATTTGCAGGTGTCACCATATAGTAGCAGCTTCAATATAAAATTAAAAACTCCGGGAATAACACACCTTACTAGAAACCTAAACCGAACATAAAACATGATGAAACTGTAAATAATCATAAAAGAATTATTTAAGCGATACGGGCTTAGAAACTACCAGGTCAAAATGCGAACCCCCCTTCATAAAATGAGAAAAGAACTGGGTCGTGCTGTTTTCATCATCCGCAACATCTTCAACACAAAAGAAATTTTCACCAACTATCGGCATGATTGGGTGAGAGATGTGTTATGTGATGTTCTTAAGCGGGCCAGGATCTCTGCCAAAAAGGAGGCTCCAGTAAATTTCCTTACTGACCCCTTAGAGGGGAGGTCCACTTTACGCCCGGCGGACATCCTTGTGTTTGGATGGGAAGGGGGAAACACGCTTGTGTAGATCTAACTGGAGTCTCCCCCCTTGTCGGGCTCAAGGACAAGGGCTTTGTCGTAGGGCAAGCGGTGCTCAAGGCAGAGGCGAGCAAAGTGGCAAAACATGAGAAAGCCTGCCTGGAGAATCAACATGTGTTTGTCCCGTTTGCGTTTGATACCTTTGGTGGTTTCGCTCCTGACGTTGTGCGACTTTTGAATCGGGTTCAAAAAGTCGTTAATAGTAATTCTTCGTCGCTAAAGGTTTCAAACTTTGTATTTAGTAGAATTAGTTTTTCTATTCAAAAGGGGGTGGCGGCGCAACTTGTTGCCCGACTACCTGCCATTGCTTTGTAAAAAAAAATGTTTCCATTTCTTGGTTTATAAAGTTCTTGCATTGTACCTATTGACGACGAGGCCAACTGGTTGCCCAGCAAGCTCGTCTTGGGCTCCCGTGACTTGGGCCTGTTTGTGAACCCAAACTGGACCTTCATCTATTAAAAAGAAGGCAAGAGAAGGCAGGAAGACAGAGTGACAAGAAATCTCTGTTTCCATTAAATGCTTGAGAGAGAGAGAGAGAAAGATCGCCGGAGAAGTACCACGCTAGCTGGTTCCATTGATGAGCCCATGATCAGGCCGTTGGGACTTAGACACGTGTCTAAGTTCCCCGAGACCTTGCAGAAGCGGTTAGGATGTCTCGATCTGATTGCTCATTGGAAGATAAGTGACTTCCTTTATATAAGGGAGAGGCGGGATCAGTAAAAAGGTAAGTTCCCAACAAATTCCTCTCATTGAATACACTTATACTTCATTTATTCCGACATCCTCGGACCATATTAATTATTAAATACGTCCAACCCAGAATTCACACCAACGAGAATATTCAGGTGATCGCAGACTCGTCGGAATAAGCTTCTTCCTTTTTTCCGGCAAGCTTACTTATCCTCACGCCGGAGCTTGGTCACGGATTCCCCCTCCGGGGTGCTCCGTGGGGAGGCTAACGGTGTTCTCTTTTGTAGGACGACGGAGCGGAATCTCTACAACGTTGACGAGACCTGTTGACTGTCCAACTGGGACCTGAGGACTCGACATTGGCGCCATCCGTGGGACCCTTAGTCCGTCTAAGTAATCCCATTTAAAACGTGCGTGATTTTAAAATGAACGTGCGTAATTATCTGTCGTACGTGATGTACGTTAAGCCGTAATATACGTTAACCTTCCTCTATAAATATATATATCAGATTTAAAAAAAAATCACGTGCCCCTCGAAATCAGGGGCCTTGTGCGAAGGTCCTCCCTGCACACCATCATAGCCGCCACTATCACTATCAGAGTAAGTTTTGTGCGATATCCTACGTGAAAGGCATATATTCTCCAAGTTAAGGGCTCTATAATTATGTATGTCTAGAGAAAATTTTGGTGTATGAAAAACCATCGAACATGCATATTTGTTATTATGTAAATAAATAAACTAATTACCAACTTTATATTATATTTCCCCTATGTTAATTTGTAAAATAGTTGTGTGAGTTACTTTTACTATTCAATTTTGTATAAATTTGTATACAATCGATCTTCGGTCCTAAATTGCCTTAAGTTTTCATTTATAATAGTTATGGAGATGATTATCTTATAAACCATTTAAATTAGATTTGTTAACGTCGCGTGTTGCCGCGAAACAGAGCAAATGATAAGGTAAAACAAAAGTTATTTGAAAAAGAAGCATGTTTTTTAGAAAGTCTAACCGTCAGAATCGGTTCAGTTTATTATTGTATCGTTCTATGATACCAAATAAATACAGTATTTTGAATGCATGTTTATTTTTAACAAAACTTATCTGGGAATGTAAGGGAAAAAAATTAACGAATATAAGTTATTAAAAAAATATCAAATTAACTAAACAGGAAATATGATTTAAAAAAGAAATTTTTTTATTAAAAATAGAAAATAAATGATAGAGGAAATATGGTTTAAGAAAAGAAAAAAATAAAAATAAGTAAAAAAAAGTCAAATGAAAATATAATAATCATGTAGTATAATATTAAAATAATAAATAATTTAAAAACCTATATGTTTTAATAAAAATAAAATTACTATTCATGGTTATATATAATTAGTGATAAACACAAAGAATCAAATTACAACTCCACTTCCTTTTCTCTTATAAAAATATTTTGTCTCTTCTTCGTTTTTCTCATAACTCACAACAAAAAAATTCTCCCTCCTCACAAATCACAGCTACAACATCTCTATTTTTCTCTCAAATGATTGCAATCATCATCATCTTCAAGTTTCTACACTCGGTTCTTCAAGAACAACCTTCATAATCCAAGGTAACCTAATCCTAATCTTGTGTATGCATTTAAATCTTTAAAACCAAATCATAAACTAATATCAACCTATTGTTTTGATAATCAAAATATTCCCTCAAAAGTGTCCAAAGTTGTGTGAGCGGCCTATATCACCAACGACGTCAAAACAACAACGCTACGCTCTTGGTATGATCTTGTTCATTGTTTTTCTTGTTTTCTGATCTAGATTCCCAAACTAAACACTAAAGTTAGTAATCTTAATTATATTAACATGTTCATGGAAATTCTATATACATACTAAGAAGAGAATCAGAATCACTTACCTTTAGCGTCCATGTTCATGTTTGCCTCATTGTTACCTCTTGACCCGTTAGCCATCCATGCTTGAGTAAATCGCCAAGATTTCAATCCTTACATATCATTACGTTCACTGCACGGTTAGCATATGTGGGCATATACACAAACAATCATTTTCTTTTTCATTCATACACTACTTGACTTTAGTTAGGCAATTGCCACATATATAAAACATATACAAATAACCGCTTCATTCCAAATCTACATAACCTAATGATCATCATTCACAACACATCAATCACCTAATACATAGCACATTATCCTTCTATTCCAACAAATGCGTCTAAGAGTCAATGCATGATAATCATACATTGTTGACTTTAAAAATCAACTGCCCTATCCATGTACTTTCAAATTATGTGCATAAATCCATCTTAAAACGGTAGACCATATTAATAACATTGTATGCATTTCATACTCATACTACATGACATATACATCTACATGGTCACCTAGTTATATCTACATATCTATACACGACCCGTTCCGTCTACACTAGCATTCTCCTACTTAACACCAACATCATTTGAGTTTACTCTCTCTTCTTTTTTTTATAAATTCTCATAGGTTCCATATCTACTCTTAAGTCGAAGTTGATACGATTAACCAATCCATAGGTGTTTATTACATCACTCAAGCGTATAGCACAAATTTCTAAAACTTAATTCTATCCAATCACACATTAACCACATTCATACATGGATTTCACCAAGAGTGTGTTCCTCATGATATTTTACTATCAAACATCTTACTCCTACATTCTTTACATATTCCGCTATTATTTGAAGACAAATTCGCATATTATTGTCGTTTGTATTTCCTTCGTCCGTCATCTACGTTAAGCATTTTCAACATTCATTACTTCATATACTTTCCATGTCATCTCAAGTTACATTCATGCATTCATACTCATATTTCAATAACTTTCATTTCACTTGTACATCATCATCAACATCGGTCATGATAGGCCATATCATGCATGCCTTTCGTTTATAGGGAAATAGAATCCCTCATCCTTCTTACTAACTTTCTCGCACCATCCGCTACTCGGAACATATTTTGTTAACAATTTCTTCGTTTTCATCAGCCATATACTATATCATTCGAGATCATTATTAAAATCTATTCTTTGGTCATGTTCACTTCATTCTAGCATTTTAATTTTTTATACTTCCCTTTCTTTCATGCTAGGTGTTAACGGTCCTTTATGACCACACCACATACCTCTCATCATAGGGTTGATAAACCCAACTAGAACTTCATTCACAACTTTCCAATCATATACGTTCTTACTTCGAAACATTTCGATATGACCCGGTTGACATTTAGAGGATCCTAATTATCATAGGTCGCATTTTCGGAAGCTTAACGAAACTATTGGATTTTACCTTAAGAAATATTCTACAACATGGTTTAGGAAATATGTTAATATGCTTAACATATTTCAATGACTTTCATTCTCTTACTTATTACACATTCGTTAATTTCATACACTTTTCACTTCGTTACATGTTACATCATGCTTACGTCTTATTGACCTTTGTTCTTTTAATTATGGTTATCATGCTTTTGTTTCATAATTCGGGTGTTAATGGCCACTTCGTGGTCACACCGCATACCTTTCATCATCCTCGGTGTTAACGGCCACTTCGTGACCACACCGCATACCATTCATCATTCTCGGTGTTAACAGCCACTTCGTGACCACACCGCATACCATTCATCATTCACGGTGTTAACGGTCACTTGGTAACCACACCGCATACCTTTCGTCATCATAGGGCATCATCTTTATCATCATCATTGGTAGTATCATTAGTTGTTAAGATATGCATGCTTTCCTATTATGAGGATTTAAAATTCCCTAAGTTTCCCTTTTACATTCATGTACCATACTTTTCATTGATTCGTAATCATGCACCAAACTCAGTTCAAATGATTCCCTTTCTATCTTATACTACTTCCTAGAAGTTTATTGAGACCTTTAGACGCGTTTTATGGCATTTGAAAGCTCGGAATACATCAAACAAGACAAACAAAATAAATTAGAAAACTGAGTCTAGGGAGTGGCGTCGGCGACGGCCCTCCCTGGCGTCGGCGGCGCATGCTCAAAAGTGGCGTCGGGCCACAAGACGCGTAGACAGCGTATTTGGGCGTCGGGTCTTTCTGAATCACCCATGGGGCGTCGGCGAAGGGCCAACTGGGCGTCAGTGACGCTAAGCCGTCAGCCAAAACGCTGTTGTGCTTGATTTTACCCATTCTGACCCGTTCCCGAGGCTCGTAACCTCCGAACTTGCCCCGGGGCTTCCAGAATTACCATTTCCAGGCATTACCCATACCAAAACTCCACATCCCTTCCCTTAACCATTTCTCGATAAAATGAAACTTAGAAATCATAATACTAAATTCGTACCTTAACCGTGTCTTGGAGCGAACACACACCACTTCTTGAGCGTTCGGTTTGAGTCCGAGCACCCTATCCTGTGCTCAAATCCCTCAAACGTCGGCTCTGATACCAACTTGTAACGTCCAAATCCGCCAAACGATATTCAATGCATTTTTACTAGTTTTCATGCTAACATTAGTCTCTTTTACAAAACAATACCATTACCAATGGGACGAACCAATTTTTTTTTTTAAAGTTTAAAAACAATCGTCTTACGGTTTGAAAACATATCCTTACTACCAAATTTACATCCAACCTTAGCATATTTAACAAATGACATGAGTACAAAATTACAACTTTAAACACTAAAAAAACAAATTTTGACCCGTTTGACATATTCTTGCATAACGGAAGCGCATATGGTCATGTGGTGTGTCCATCCCAAGTCGCCTACCTAAACGTGAGATTCACCTACATCATAAAACAAACTTACATGTTAGATCGGTTAAAACATATTACTAATACGATTTGCTTTTCTTCTTTATTTGACCTGTTACCAGGTCATTACATGTTTATATAATCTCATTCGAACTTCTCATATGACAATTGCGTTTAACGGATATATCACCATCTTAGTTTCCATCATCATTATTCAACATACTTCAACCGACCCGTTCTCATGGATCATGCTTATTCTTACCTTATCAATTTTCATACTTCACTAGTTTGACTTGTATAAGTCAACGCTTAGCTACCTTAACTTCATGACAATTTCATCTTATTTGACCCATTTAACTATGGGTCAATACATCATCAAGAACACTTCATTCTCATACTTTAGACCCATTTGTACGGGTCGTCAATAGACTTTTCCCTTTTTCTACTAACAATTCGCATTAAGACATTTTACTATAAATTTCCGCATAAACATCGAACAAATATTTACATGAGAACTAACACAAAATCTACATTCTACATAAGCGAAGTTCAAGTGAACTTACCGGAGTTGTGCGCTCCTATTGCCTTTGCTTGGCTTGATTCTCCTCCTTTCTTCGACCCTATAAGGTGCATCACATTCGCGTTTAGCTTTCGCATTATACATTGCTTTCACGCATTTACATCATTCACCATAACGTTCATTATTCGTATTCATATTTCATGCCATCATTAGATCATTAAAACTACAATTTCTCATGTTCATACATAACCAATTCAGCTCAAGCATTTCATCGAACACCTTATGTGCGTACTACTTAACTAGCACAATGTACAAGCATATCAAACGCATCTCTACCAAGCCTTTCTAAAATCATGGAAATACATCACAAACACATAAATTCTTCAAATATTCAGATTATTATAACATCATTATGCATATATTAACCTTACACATCAAACTACATCAAGAATTAACACATGCATCATCATCACTAATCACATCATCATAACTTCAAATGGGTTTCTCATGAACACATCTAGAATTCGAAAATGTACATCTAATTCAAGCTTCATGGGTTAACATTAACCCATTACTTCCCTAATTTCACAAAAATTAACGGATTTGTTCATCACTTGTTCATCTATGTTCATCAAACAAAAAGGGGTAACTTACCTTGGCTTAGAAATGGTAGATGTTAACAATATCACTTCACATTAATAATTTCCAGCCATGATTCTTCCTTAAAATGCAGATTTGGGAGTAAAATTATCAAGTTTTTCTTATTCCCTTCTCTCCTCCCTCTCTTACACGACACACACCCACATACATAGTAAAATTCTGCATTTTGTTTTTTGTTAAATTCTTTTACCTTATGTTCATTTTCAGCCCTTCCTCTTTTAGAACATATCATCCTTACACCCAAGTTCTTAACTAGGTTATATTTTCTTTACCAACCTTATAAGTATTAAACATCTAACTTACATAAGGTGATAACCGGCTTCTATTATGGTAAACATCTAAAATCATCGTTTTTAGTATTTAGTGCATCAACATATTATATTAAATAAATCATACTAAATTTTTGGGGTGTTACAAAATGGCTTGAGTCAGCAAGATTACAATCCCAAGAAGCCGGTTTAAAGTATTAATAGTAGTTTATGTATAAGGGGTTCAAGCTATTCGCACCCCCGCCATCCAATACCGTTGGGGATTGAAGGAGGTCCTAGTAAGCTTGAACCAAGTCCTCGCAGGATCTATACACTGAACGAGACAAGAACTTTACCAAACCACCCTCCTAACCCTCTTCTAGGTAGTTAACGCGCTTTATATAGACCGTAAATACACGAATGAGCAAATCAATGACATCATGAAGAAATCGTAAAGAAAATTCACTTTCAACATACGAAACTACTTATTAAATTCATTAATACAAACCCAATTAAAAATTGCCGAAAGATTAAAAATCAAAAGTAATACAATAAAGACTTGTCTTCACCAAGTGATGTGAGAGATTAGCCAAACATGGCCTTTGATTGACAAGATCTCTTACGATCAATCTTGGATCCCGGGACTACTACACACTCTAAAGATGAAAGATGGATGATGGTGGTGGGTGTTGGTGTTGTAGTGGCGGTGGAATGGTGGCAAAGTGGGAGAAAAGTGGTTTGCCAAGGGATGCCTTTGAAGTGAATCAAGCACCTGTATTTATAGCCAGAACAGAGCCCCGACCACGGCCCGTGGCCATCCTTCTTCTCTTCCTTCATTTAATGCATCTGTCAGCAGAGGGCCCCACACGACCCCGTGTCTTTTGGGCACGGCCCCGTGGTCAACTCTTCGGTGTACTATCAAGATTCTGCAAATCTAAAAGTTGACCACGTCCGATGGTGAGCTGGGCATGGCCTCGTGGTGGGCGTAGAAGCATCTGCAGCTTTTGTCCTGATGTGCCAGGGTTGACCACGCCCCATGTCTGGCTGGGCACGGCCCCATGGTCAGGTTCTGTTTTCTTGTTTTTGCTTTGGGGATGCTGTTGAGGGGTCGGGCATGTCACATTATTCCTTCTTCTTGTATTTATGTTGGTTTTGGCTGCTTATTTGTTCCTTTTGTTCTTTTAAGCTCGTTTAGTCCTGTAAATTTAAAAGGAAGAAAGAAACACACTTTTTTCAATATTAGTACTAAAAAGGGGTTGGTTTTATGCCTCAATTGATATAATTTATATGTTGAATTTTGCACACATCAAAGCTCAAGATCTAATCAAGTCCCATATACATGTAACCCAGGTGATGACTTCAGAGGTCCTAGATTCCATGGCTGAGAAAACTCTTTTTTTCAAATGTGAGTGTTTCCAGAAGAGGTAAGAGAAGTCTTATGCATTATCTTAATTGATCTAGAGGTGGTGAAATGAACATGTTTTATAACATTATCTTAATTGATTAAGATAACGCAGAAGACTTCTCTTACCTCTTCTAGAAGAACTCACATTTGAAAAATAGAGTTTTCCCAGCCATGGAATCTAGGACCTCTGAAATCATCACCCGGGTTACATGTATATGAGACTTGATTAGATCTTGAGGTTTGGCTATGGAGTCGATATCAGCGGCATATTTGTAACCTTTCATGGTGAGTTTTTGTTTAACACAGGATCAAGTACCATAAGTCACTGCAAAAAAAAAAAAAAAAAAAAAAAAAAAAAAAAAAAAAACAATTTATGTGAGAAGCTAACATTATACTCAAAACAATTCTCTTCAATTTTGATATCGGTACTGTAATCCCATCCCATTTTCCCACTAAAACACTAAAAGAAATTATTACAAAAGGAGAAGGTTTCAAATTTAGTGGATTACCTTAGGTTGTAGAAGGGAATCACAAATGTATAGGGAGTAACCATATATATAAGGGATTTAAATTTAAATTCCCATATAAAAAAAATATATTGGCATTTTAAGTCCTTTCAATTCAACTCAATTCCATATATGTTACATTTTTTTTTTTTTGATAATGTAATCTTTCCAAATTTTATTCACATCTAAAAGCACTTTACATCAATATCGCAGGTAAGCGAGCAACAAGCTGCGCCGCTACCCCTTTCTGAATAGCAAACCCAAGCCTATTAAAGACAAACTCCTGCCCCCCTGTTGATGAGCCACTGCTGTGGACAACCTGTTGGACCCTAGTCAACAAACGGATAGCTTCTGGAGCTAGGGATCCAAAGGTGTCGAAGGCGAAGGGGACAAATGCATGTTGGTTATCAGTACATGCTTTAGCATGTTTATCCACCTTTTTTGCTTCTGCTTTCCTTATAGCTTGTCCTGCTACAAACCCGCTTTCCCTTAAACCAGCTAAGGGGGAGACTCCTGTGAGATCCACATAAGCATGTTTCCCTCCCGCCCAGCCAAAGACGAGCAGATCCGCTGGTCTCAATGTAGATCTCCCTTCCATGGGGTCTGTAAGGAAATTCACAGGGGTCTCCTTCTTGGTAGAAATCCCCGCTCTCCTCAAGATGTCTCCCAAAACATCCCTCACCCAGTCATGCCGATGTTACATTAGTTTCTATTTTAAATATTAAAGCGAATTTAGTTCATTACGACTAATTTAAAAAAATTAAGGGTGTCAATTAATTCAGTTGCATGAATCGTGTATAAATTATAACTAGGGTAGTAGTCCGCGCGTTGCGGCGGTACATACCGTGAGCATTAGATCAGTATCGGTTTGGGTCGGGTCGTTACAGTACTTGAACGATACATGCACTCGGTATAGAAATCAGCACCTATTTTACATCGACAGAAAATGATTAAAGCGAACATCGACACCAACACTCATGTTCGATATAGAAAGCAACACCTGTTTTACATCCACATAGAACGATAAAAACGAACATTAGACTAAACATCGAGTTCAATAGAGAAATCAACACGTGTTTTACATCGACATAAAACAATAAAAAACGAATATCGATACCAACGTCGATGTTATTCGAACGATATCTAACGGTTAGATCGTGAAGATACCGGTACCCAATTCAATTATCATCACAGAAATAAGTAATGTATTATTAAAATATAAATGAATGCTTTAAATTAGAATAAAATAAATAGATAAATACTTAAGAAAACATTAAAATATAAATAAATATTTAAAAAATCTAAGACACTATTCATGAAGAGTTTTGTATAATAATATGTATAATATGTATAATAATTTCGTGTCCTTAGTTTTCCCTTTTCTCGTTTCTTAAAAATTTGATAGTATTTTTGTTGGTGAGCATCAACCTAACACATGTGACCTGAAAGACAAATGTCTTAATAGTTCGCATAAACAAGTGATGGAAATGTAATTGCCATAGAACCTTAATAATTGATGGTTTAGATGTTAATTCAAAAAGTCAATAGGATATTATAGAACCTTAATAATTGATGGCTGCACGTAAAGACGTCGAGCGTGCATTCGGTGTTTTGAAGAAAATGTGGCGAATATTGGCAATGCCTTGTCGACTATGGGACAAGGATCAAATTGGAAACGTGATGTACGCATGTATCATTCTTCACAACATGATTTTGGAGGATGAAGGTAGAGCGGTCGTTACCTATTACGATGATGAGGACCCCCAACCAGGTAACGTAACAGACGAAGATAAAGCGGCAAATGAATTTTTATTAAAGTCAAGGGATATACATCACAACCTTCGAGCTGATTTGGTGGAACATGTTTTAACGATTCCTGGGTTCGAAACCGACGAAGACGACGAAGAATGATAGGTTTTTATTTTTATAATTATTTTGTATGTTTATTTTAATAATTATGTTGTATGTTTAATAATTATTTTGTATGTTTTTATTTTGATAATTATTTTGGTTATAAATATATATATATAAAAAATAAAAATAAAAAAGCTGATGTGGCTTGGCCACGCCAGCCAAGCCACGCCCACCATACCACCTTCAAAAGTGGGTTGATGCCTTGACTTTTGAAAGTACACGTGTCAACCAATGCCTAACCCAAGTCCCAACTCAAGCTCCACCATACCCCATGGTCTTAATTCAAAAAGTCAATAGGATATTAAGGTCAAACTATACTACTTTAGATTTTAAAAGTTAACAATCTGGTTAGAACCAATGTAAACACAAAAGCTAAAAAAACCTACCCCTAAAAGAAACCTAACCCCCCTCCACCCAAGCTAAGACTATGGGGTATGAGGCTTGGGTTGGGGATTGGGTTGGGGCGTGAGTTTGAAGCCGGGCGTGGGGCGGGCTTGGGTTTGATGTGGCGGTCTCCTATTCCCCTTGGGTTTTAAATTTTATATATGTATATATATATATAGGGAGGGGCTCATGCGAGAACCACCCTTATTGTGAGAACCTTGAGAACCAATGTGAACACAACCTAAAATAGCTAAAAAAAACCTAAAAAAAAACCTAACCCCCACCCCCCCCCCCCCCCAAAACCTAAACCCCCCACCCCCCCCCCCCCCCCCCAAAAAAAAAAAACCTAAACCCCCCCCCCCCCCCCCCCCCAAGCTAAAAAAAACCTAAAAAAAAACCTAACCCCACCCCCCCCCCCCCAAAAAAACCTAAACCCCCCTCCCCCACCCCCCAAAAACCTAACCCCCCCCCCCCCCCCCCTCCAAGCTAAAATGCTAAAAACTAAACCCCCAAAAAACCTAAAAAAATCTAAAAAAAATCTAAAAAAATCTAAAAAAAATCTAAAAAATTTGTTTTGACTTTTTTAATATTTTTTAGGTTAAAATCGCTACTTTTCGAAGCCAAAAAAAAAAAATTTTTTAAAAAATAAAAAAAAAAAAAAAAATTTTTGCTTCGAAAAGTAGCGATTTTAACCTAAAAAATATTAAAAAAATCAAAAAAAAAAATTTGTGTGATTTTTAGCTATTTTTGGGTCTAGAGGAACCATATTGCCCCATACATTTCCTATATATATATATATTGTTTTGTTTAATAAGTGTTTTCATAAAAACATTATAAGATAACAATAATAAGTTAAAAACTTGATGCAACTTATAATTTTTAAGTAAAACTAATATGAAGTGTATTGCGCTATACGCTTCCTATTAAACTTATGGGAATCGTATTGTGCAATACGCTTCCTATTGGGTCACTTTTCAGACCTTTATAGTTATAGGAACCGTATTGCCCAATACGCTTCCTATTGGTGTCGCATTTAATGCTTCAAACCCTATGGGAAGCGTATTGGCCTATATGGTTTCTATTGAGGGATGTACAAAAATTTTAGAGGATATGTAGATACCATCACCCTTTTCAAAAAATGGTCAGCTAAAAGGAAGCGTATTGCCCAATACGATTCCCATAAGTTTAATAGGAAGCGTATAGGGCAATACACTTCATATTAGTTTTACTTAAAAATTACAAGTTGCATCAAATTTTTAACTTATTATTGTGATCTTATAATGTTTTTATAAAAACACTTATTAAACAAAACAATATATATATATAGGAAATGTATGAGGCAATATGGTTTCCTTGGACCCAAAGTATAGGAAGCGTATGGGGAAATATGGTTCCCCTAGACCCAAAGTATTGGAAGGGTATGGGGCAATATGGTTCCCCTAGAGCCAATGTATAGGAAGCGTATAGGGCTATACGGTTCCTCTGGGTCCAAGCGTATTAAGCAATACACTCCCACGGTCATCATCAATACTCGTCAGACTCCTCGTCAGACTCAGCGAGCTCCTCCTCTGTAAAGTTCGGGCCACGCCTAGTAGAGGGTGACGGGCTGTGCCGTGTATAGGACGTGCCTGGAGCCTATAAAAAATTCAAACAAAATACTCATTACATAACATTAAAAGTGTTCGTAGAAAATGAAATAAAACAAAATAACATACCTGCATGGAAAGGTTGGACAGAGGAAAGAGCGGCATTGTCTGGCCGGACCGAGGAAAATGTGGCAAGGAAAGGTCGGGCTGAGTATAGGACTGGAGGGGCTGGGTAAAGGATGGCATGGACGGGTCGGGCTGTTGCGTAAAGAACGGACCCTGGTCCGGATAAACTCATGGTGGTGGACGGGGTGGAACCGATATACCCATGTACTTATACATTTCACCCATGCCAATCATCAGCAACCCTATGTCATTATGCATCTGATCCATCTGGCGACCGTGGGATGTTATCTCCTGACCATGCAGTGTTAGAAGTCGCATTTGCTCATCTTGGTTACGCAAAATCCTATCGAGAAGACGGTTGGTTGACCGAGGCAACCTAACCGCGCGATAAGCTCTCTGTGGATGCTGATGATCCCCCTGTTCATGCTGAGGCGGGACCTCAACATCATCATGCCCGCCATCCTTGGGCATACGATCGATAGCCGTGGTATACATGTCCTGAACCAACTCCTCGTCTGTGTAAAAACCGGTGGCGACGGCAAATTGACGAAGCGACATCTCAAATACCTCGCTGAACAGACGGAATGTGATCTCGGGTGATGGGGCCGGCAAGTTCGGATCATCAAAATCCGAGTTCGGCCGGCCATCCGGTCGAGGTCTATAGCGGAATGTGGAGAGAAACTCCACCATCAACGGCCGATAAGATGGTGCGTCTCCTATTCGAAATAAACGATCCCACGGGCTATCCTGCCCGATAACCTGTCGAACAGTGTCCGCCACCCCACATAGTTATCATAAATATGTTTTGGGTATTACAATAATGTATAAACGTTTTTTTGACACATTTTTATAAAAAGGATTCAGATTAGGGGACCAGGGGAACCATATTGCCCCATACGCTTCCTATACATTGGCTCTAGGGGAACCATATTGCCCCATACGCTTCCTATACTTTGGGTCTAGAGGAACCATATTGCCCCATACGCTTCCTATACTTTGGGTCCAAGGAAACCATATTGCCCCATACATTTCCTATATATATATATATATATATTGTTTTGTTTAATAAGTGGTTTCATAAAAACATTATAAGATAACAATAATAAGTTAAAAACTTGATGCAACTTATAATTTTTAAGTAAAACTAATATGAAGTGTATTGCGCTATACGCTTCCTATTAAACTTATGGGAATCGTATTGTGCAATACGCTTCCTATTGGGTCACTTTTCAGACCTTTATAGTTATAGGAACCGTATTGCCCAATACGCTTCCTATTGGTGTCGCATTTAATGCTTCAAACCCTATAAGAAGCGTATTGGCCTAGATAGTTTCTATTGAGGGATGTACAAAAATTTTAGGGGATGTGTAAATACCATCACCCTTATAAATTGACAAACTTCCTTAATTAGCAAACTCTTGTCCTCAAAGTGAATGGTACATTATTTCAGGGTGATATCTTTGACCCGTATTTTATACATATATATTCAAATCCATAACTATTAACCTCTTGATAATGAAAATGGAGTAACTAACATATTCATGTCATGTCACCACCTCTTGATAATGAAAATGGACTTAACCTGATTTTTTAACTGAGTTTGGGGTAAAGGACGAAAGATGTAATAGGTTTAAAAAAAAGGGCTGTGACTGTAATTATTAAAGGTAAAGGTCATCCATTGCAACTAGCTACAAACATAAAGGACGAAAAGTGTAATTTTTCCATCAAATAATTACACTCATTTTTTATTTCCTTTTTACTTTATTTGTATTATTTAAACCATTACACACCTTTAATGGGTTAGATAGTTAGTGAGAGCCCCATTGGCTACATGGTAGTGACGCGACACTCACTTTTTCACTCACTAACTGCATATACCGGGACATATAATATTTACTATGCAGTTAGTGATAATGATAGATCTCTGTAAATTATCTATTAGTAATACTACTATGTCCCGGTAACACATGCATAGGAAATTGAACTTCAGACGATTCTTATTTTTTTGTATATTGTATGTTAAATGCTCATTCATCTATCGTTTTGAAAATGCAGTGAAGAATCTGAGTATAAAACCCGAACTTAAATCAATATCCAGCTCAGACTTGGGTTCTTGATGTGGGTATGTATTTGATATATGATATGGCAGCGAGTTATGAATGGGTGATAAATGTGTGCAGTTAATTTTTGCTCCAGTTTCTTCTTTTTTCTTTTGTGAAGGCAAATATGAATAACACCACACCCAACATTACACCACCTATTGATAATGAAAATGGAGTCTTGGCTCTTCTGAAAGCATTCACATTTAGAAGTTAAATTAACATATATATACTGCTTGATTACGGCTTGTGCCTTCATTATTGTATTCATAGCAACTGCACTATGGATTGATATGAGTCAAGCATGTTCGAGTAGTAGTGTACATATATAATATCTGAGGTTCTCCACATGAATCTTCTATTTGTAGGAATTAGGTAGAGAATCAACTTTGAGTGGTACATGCACCCGTATCATCTTTACAATACAAATGAAAGTTTGTTGTGAAATTAAAACCATGAGGACAGTTGTTATAAAAGAGGTGATCAATTTGAAGGTACTAAAATACAAATAGAAACCAAACCTACCACTTTATGTCTTTTGATTTTCTAGTTACTGAGATTTGGGATGTGTACTATGCAAATTCCAAAATTAAATGTTTTTATTTCAAAGCAGACATGAAAACATCTACACTTTCACATATTCCACGGTGAGGCAAGAATCCGGAGTGGGGGCGGTAAACCCACTCGGCACCGCATATCATCCACCGCCAACCACTTTGCCGCTTGAATGCTTACCGAAATGGGGGTGCAATTCGTCGAAGGATCACCGAATTGGTGAAGGGAGGGAAGGGGAGAGAGAGGAGGTGTTTGTGGTGTGGTCCATGCCATCTCAACCAATCACACATTTTTTTTAAGTAGTTTACCAATTCATGAAGTACGTGTCTAATCATTGCCAACACTTTTGAGCATAGTTTAAACAATTAAGGTTGAATGAGATGACACACTCTCATTGGTTGATTTTGAAGTTTATCACTTTTATGTGTCTAAACACTCCCTACACCCTAAAAAGTAATGATACTAGCACATACTACAACAAATGATAAATACAAAACCCAAACAATAAAATCGCAACATAACCAAAATGATATCTAAATGTATTTAAAAAAAACTAATGCAATACCAATTTTATTAACAAAGTATGGCACAAATGGGTGGACCTACATAGAGGGGGGGGGGGGGGGGGGGGGGGGGGGTAAATAAAAAAGTTAGTGTAATTTGTATGCAAAAATCCCAATAGCCCCCTCTTAAAAATTTGTTTAAACGCCTGAACTTTCTCTAAGAAAATAGATCATGGGTCTGCCAATAATTACAAGTCATAATCTTGTTTATTATCTGGATAAACATTTATTAAGGCTCAAACTATCCACACACCATATCTGCCTATTTGGACATCTTTTGCCTCGTATAGGCCTATACGGGGGCGTATAGGGTTACATCAAACTCAGTGTCTGACTCATGTCAGTTCTGGTTTGGCTGCTCCTATATGCCTCGTATAGGCCTATACGGGGGCGTATAGGACCCCTCGTATGGGTCTCGTATATGACTCATGCCCCATATGCCACGTATAGGTCTATATGAGGCGTATATAAGGTTTTTTTATAATTAATATTGGAGTTATTATAATTAATATTAGTGTTATTGATATTAATATAAGTTTTTAATAATAACTATTAGTGTTATTATAAATAATATGAGTTTTTTTATAATTAATATTATTGTTATGGATATTAAAAAGAGAAAACAAAAAGATCAAAAATATATGCCGCATATAGGGCTAGACTGGGCGTATAGTGTGGTCCAAAAGACCATTATAGCCCTGTTTTGCCCCCAGTCTAGGCCTAACTCAGGGCTAAAATGGTAATTTGCATTATATACATACGTCTCATACAGGCCTATACTAGGCATATAAGAGAGGCAAAAAAGACCAATTTACCCCCAGTCTAGGCCTAACTCAGGGGTAAAATGGCTTTTTTCGTCTAGACGCCCAAATTATGCCTATACGAGGCATATAAGACAAAATATGACATAATCAGAGATTCTCTTGGAAATTGAAAAAGGTTATACGCGACGTATAGATATGAGACGTATACGAAGGTGTGTAAATAGGGACTAGGGTGTGTGAATATATAGACCCTTTATTAAACCATTTCACACATATATTACCTAAATATAAAAAAATAATCAAAAGAAAGCAGAAAAAAGAAGCTTATTATAGAAAAAAGAAATAAACAAACGAAATAAAGAAGGAACAAAAGATCAAAGTTATTCTTAATTTAATTATATTATATTATATTATTTATTATATTTATTTTTATGAACAATTTGAAATTACTAAATGATAATAAGAAAAGTGAATGAACAGTGGTTAACTGCTGATTCATTCCTTCGTTTCTTTAGATGTTGCCACGTTCCTCATTGATATATCATACAAATCTCAAATCTCTACACCTTTCCCCAACCTCAAAGCTCGCACCTTTCTATCCACCGCCTCCAGCTCGTCCGGTCTTTGGAGGTTTTCCTCTCTCTCATGAAAATCCTCTGGTTACGATTCAGAAGAATGAGAAGAGAGAGATAGTGTGGCTGATGGAGACTGTTTAAACGGCTCCGCCGCCTCCGCCGTCTTATACCGTCTGACCAGTCCTTAGCGGCCGTGCATGGCGGTGGTGGTCGCCGATATGTGTTCCGGTTGGTCTATGTGGGTATTCACATGTTGGATTCAGCGATCACCTGTTATTGGCCTCGGATTTGGTTATCAGAAGCTTTAGGGTTTTCAGATGCGGAGGTGACCGGTAATCTGCCGCCGTCTCAGGTCTGTTGTTCAGACCGACGGTAGTCGGCGATGGTTTTACCATCATCGGTGGTAACCGGTGGTTGGCAGTATTCTATTGGACCACATTTGAAGGGGGTGTTGCAGATCTTTTCATAATGGTATGTTTCTTGAAATTTGTTGAGTTAGTTGTTCGGATTTTATTGTAATGTGAATGAATATGTGATGTTTCTTGATTTGTTTTTGTGTTTTTGTAAATAGAGATTGAATATTTTGTAGAAATCTTGTAGAGTGTGGATATTATATATCTTGTGAATCTTGTAAGGATTACCAGTTGCTACTGATGACCATTTGCTAATGATGGACCAAATTGCCCCCAAACCCCACCAAGAGGGGGGGGTTGTTTGAATAATAGTAGTCGTGAACGAGCGTGTACTCACAGGGGCTTGCGAATGTGTGTTGTGATAATATATTTATGTTGAAGTTGAAGGGAGTTAGTTATGTTGAATCATGTGATTTAATTTGAAGTTGGTTTATTGGAAACAGATTTGGTGATCAGTGGATCAATCAGGAGATGACGACAACGACGATGATGATAAATGTTGAACATATGTTCATGCTTTTGGTTCTGTTTGGTTCCTTGATTTTTGCAAAATCCGAGGTTTATATCGTGACAGTTGAAGGAGAGCCAGTAATAAGTTATAGGGGTGGCATTGACGGTTTTGAAGCCACTGCAGTTGATACCGATCAGAAACTTGATGTCACTAGGTTAGTGTTCTTGAAACCAATCATCCTTTTGTTTAAATGTTTAATGATTGTTCTTACAAATTAAACGATTTATCGCGCTTTTGTTTACTGTTTTGGTTTATATGCAGTGATTCGGTTGCGTCATACTATCAACACCTTGAAACGAGGCACGATGCGCTTCTTGAATCATTATTCGAAGATGAAACGTACACGAAAGTATACAGCTACAAGCATCTTATCAACGGGTTTGCGGTCCACATGTCTCCTGAACAGGTCACAATCTGAACACTTAACCACAAACCTAACACGAAATTTGCGTGATTGGGTTTACGCTAAACGGGTTCACGGTTTTGGGTTTAGGGTAAACGGGCTTGGGTCAGTTTTGGGTAAACAGGTCAGTCTCGGGTCAATCGGGTAGGTTCACGGGTTGACATGTTTATTTACCTCAGCCATCTATAAAAATGTCTGTTTTGGTCATTTACTCATTTATGATTATAATGTCGTCTTGTAATCATGTTTTCTTATACGTTTATTCGAATATTAGTAGGCAGAAACGCTTAGGCGAGCCCCCGGTGTGAAGTCAGTTGACAGAGACTGGAAAGTTAGGAAACTCACAACACACACACCACAGTTTCTAGGACTTCCAACCGGCGTGTGGCCCACAGGTGGCGGGTTTGATCGAGCCGGAGAGGATATCGTGATCGGGTTTGTAGATTCCGGTATCTTCCCACACCATCCGAGCTTTCAAAACACCATAAGCGAGCCTTACGAACCGCTTCCAAGATACAGAGGGAAATGTGAAAATGATCCCGACACGAAGAGGAGTTTTTGTAACGGAAAGATCGTCGGGGCTCAACATTTTGCAAAAGCCGCTACATTATCATTTAGTAATTTTCTGTTGTGTATATTTCATTCATTCTATGGGTTACTAAGATCTAAGTTGCATCCATATTCCAAAATGAAGTATTTTTCTTGACGTCACGAGATAGTGGATCGAAATTCACTTGTCAATAAAATAAAATCTTTATGTGGGATAAAAAAAATTTATATTACACATCAATACAAAAAAAGAAAAAAACTAAATATTATGTGGTTACGAATTTGGCATTTTCCTTTTGAATTTTCCAATATGCTGATTTCAACGAAAACAACATTATATTCTTTTTCTTTTTTTTCCTAATAACTTTTATATTTGTTATCGGCTTTTTATTAAACACGCGATGATTACTGTTTTACAGTCATACCGCTGCGATCGCTGCGGGAAACAATGGGGTTCCTGTACGTGTGCACGGGTATGAATATGGACGAGCAAGTGGAATGGCGCCTCGGGCAAGGTTTGATCACTATTTTTCTTTTGTTTTAACATGGAAATTTAACACTTCAAGATAAAGGTCGTTGCCCCGTTGGCCCGTTTTCTTGTGAATGGGTCGATTTGATTATGTTAAATTTGAAATTTAGCTAAATGGAACCGTGTCAAACGGGCTTATGTTAATTGGTATTACTGAAATACCATAATAGTTCGTGTATTACACAGGTTGAATGCTCATAAAATATATACTACACAAATATATATATTCTTCGTATGACCGAAATTACGTATTACATTACATATAATAATGTATATAAATAATATTATTTTATTATTGTGTATATTTTAAATACAACCAAAATAACACTTGAATAATGATCAATTTGAATAGGATTGCGGTGTACAAGGCTCTCTACAGGCTCTTTGGAGGCTTTGTTGCGGATGTAGTTGCAGCCATCGAACAGGCGGTTCATGACGGTGTCGACATTCTGAACCTCTGGGTTGGGCCCAACAGCCCTCCGGCCACCACAAGGACTACTTTTCTGAACCCGTTCGATGCAGCACTTTTATCAGCTGTAAAAGCCGGAGTTTTTGTTGCACAAGCCGCCGAAAACGGTGGCCCGTTTGCCAAAACGATGGTGTCTTACAGTCCATGGATTGCGTCTGTAGCTGCTGCGGTTGATGACCATTTAACACTCGGAAACGGGAAGATCCTAGCTGGCATCGTAGTATTACATCCTGGATAAGGTACATTATTAAAATATATAAATTTCTACTTCTAAAGAATGTATATTCAAACTTAATTTATTGATATAGTTTTTTGGACATTTTAGGCATCCCTGAGCTATCCCATGAAGCATCAAGCATTTACATCTGGTGCTTAACACAAATCCCTGAATGTTGCAAGCAATGGGTAAGTTCCAAGTTTTCTTACGAAATCGAGACATGTTATTTATATTTTTGTTAAAAAGCAACACATTGGTATTTGAGTAAGTTATTTATATTTGTTTTAAAAAGCAACACATTGGTATTTGAGTAAGTTTCAGTTAGTTGTGGGTTCATTTGGGATGCATTTTAATCATTTGGGATGCATTTTAATAACCTGTGTGTAACCACCACTTAGCACGTCAAGCCATTTTAATAACCTTTCTTGAACTCATGTCTTTGGTATTATGCGGTATGAAAGTTATAATATGTTGGTTTATGTGTACAGACATAATACACTAAGAGCTTTAATAGAGTCAAATATATATGATCTAAACACATAATACACCAAGACCTTTAGTAGAGTCAAATATATGTGATCTAAACACGTTATAACATACGATAATTTGTTTAATACACTAAGAGCTTACGGTAATTTGTTTTTTTTTTCTCTAAAAGTATTTGACTGGGTTAACGGGTTGATGTTTTAATTGTAAATCTTTTAATGGAGTTTGTTTTACGCTTGAGGATATGCTAGATGGTTTGTGACTTTGCTTTCGGAAAATTCTACATTGAATATACATTATCTGGTTCAGTTGTGCAAATGAGTTTTCTAGCAGCTTTTAAGAGATACAAACCCTCAAAAGGAGCTACGGATGCTCAAGATCCACCCAAAAGCATTTAACTTTCTGCAGATCAAGTTAAATTGTCATATGACTGGATTACGAATAGAGCCAAAGGTTTTGATATAACATGGTGCAGCAACTGGAGACTTTTCAACATTAATGTTTAGGCGAACTATGTTTTTTCTGTTTGGTCATGTATTTTATTTTTTTCTGTAGCCTGTATCAGTATCATGCCGATAGTATCTTGCTATGTCGGTGGTTTCACTTTGTTGATAATAATAGTCTCCGTTGCCTTTAAAAAAAATATAGATGTAAATTACCTTATCTATTTTTAAACAATTTGTATCAACTTCATTCGTACAAGTAAAATGTTTAAACCGATTCGGTTTAGCGCGCCGCAACGCGCGCGGCGTATTAACCTAGTTGGAAAATAATTGACAAGAGTTTGCACATGGATGATGTTAATCCCTTAGCTTTTTTAGGCTTTCAACGGTTTTCCACCAAAAAAAATTGCACATGGATAGGACATTTGCAGTAGTGTTTGTTAGGATACCCATTGTACGAGTTCATAAAGAACCTTAGATACCAAATTACAAAGAAATATTAAATTTTAATAATCTTAATTATTTTTCGTTAGTCGCTAACAATTTAAATTTAAAAAATAATCACTGTTAATCCCAACTATTAACATATTGGCCTCCAATAGACCCTAACTAACTGAGCCCTAATGTCGCTAGTCTTCGGTCGCCAGGAAACCGTTTTTGGCTAAAAAAGGTTTCCTAAAGGTTCGATCTAAGATTATAAAGAGATTTGGGACAAAAATGTTGAGTTTTCCGGCCAAAAAGTTGAGCCTCCTGCCAAAATGAAGTTTCCGGCAAAAAATGAGTTTTACGGCGACTTCAATAATTAGGGCTTTTACTAGAAAGCAATAAGGTTACAAAGAGGTTTGGGATGAAAAGGTTGAGTTTTCCGGCCAAAAACGTTTTTCCGACAAATAGAGACTAACGGCACTAGGGTTATATCAGTTGGAGTGTTGGCGGCCAATGACGAATAATTAGAATTATTAAAATCCAATATTCTAATTACAAATTACCACACACTATTCATTAAAAGGTTAATTTTTTTATAGGTATAAGTAGGCTTGAGACCCTCGCTTCGCAAGGGAACAAACCATTTTGTCATAGATTTGACACCCTCACTACAACTGAAAGGAACCTATTTTTCAAAGACGCAAACCCAAAAGCAAAACTAAAAATAACGTTAAACCAACGTAAAAGAGATTCATAAAAATATAAAAGTAACGTTAAACAAACGTAAAAAGAGATTCATAAAAAAGGTATAAAACCAAGGAAAAAGGTAAAAGAAGTGGTTATCCCCTTCCAACTTAACATGTAAGAAGTGGTTATCGTTAACATGTGCAAGTGTTATGAATAGTGGTTGTCGATCAGCCGGAGGACTCAATATCGGGAGGAAAGTGGAACTCCCATCGATGCTTAACAGGTGCACCCCGATACCGTACCTTTGTGCAATAAGAAACCCTGCGTGGGGGAGTCCATCCAGTGACTCAGGGGACAACCGGACACTGAATCCCAAATTAGGCCCTCACGATGCCTGATAAAATATCCTTCATCCCATGCTCCAAATATTGGCAACCAGGTCGATTCGTTCTGATCCATCTCTTGCACAAGGTCTCTTTGAATGTGCCCCAATAAACGTTCTCCCATACCTAAGCCCACAGCCACAGACCGAAACCAACAATGACCGCCGACCTCACATCTTGTATGCACGAGATGTGCGGGTGAAACACTGACGGAAGGGCAGACTTAAAGTGTTTGATGATTGCCACGTTCTCGTCCCCAACTATTAACGGAAAACCGTTATGATCTCGTATCTCTTTCTTTTTAGAACTCATTAAACGGCTTCGGCCCGCTTTGGGTTTTTGAGACCTTATGACTCTGTTCACGAGTTTTATTTAACAGGGGAAGGGAATGAGAAGATATAAAAATATGAAAAAACCATGTTCCCGAGATTTTTTTAAGGATAGAAGGGAAAAGGGAAGAAAATTTGTACCTATATTTATCCTCCCAAATCGGAGAGATTGGGAGAGAAAATCTTATTAATTACTAAATTACCCTCATGTCTAATTAAAATGTTTTATTTTTAAAGGATATAATAGTAAAATCGTTCCTTTCTTTTCTTTTCCTCTTAACTCGGGAATGTATATAATGCTTGATTTCTTCTCTTTTCCTTTATTTTTCATTAAACTCGGGAACACGAAAAAAATCACATCTTTTCCTTCCTTTTCTCTCTTAATTCATTTTCCTTCCCATCCCCTTGTTAAGTGAGACCCGGGAACATAGTTTATAACCGACTGTTGAGAGGCATGTGAAGGAACGTACGAGCTGTGGCGGGGGTAATCATATTTACTTTGTCGGGAACCTTCAAAGCACCTGTATGCATCACCGAAGGAGCTTATCCTCAATTCTTTGTCTATACGAGCGGCCTCGTCCAACCTTTGTTGTACTTGCTTTGTTGTTGGTCGGCCACGAGTATTTTGTTGAACAACCGGTGGTTTCTTGGTAGATTTGATTGGAGTCAACACCGCTTTAATCTTTGACAACAAGCTTTTACTCTGAGCAGGGGGCACGACTCTATTTGTTGTCTAACAATATTGAGCTCTTCGACCACGCCAACATCATCATCTATCAATTTACAAGGTTGGAAGTTAAGCTTCCGCCAGAAGACGTCTATGTCTTCGAGTTGAGTCAGACGCTCTGCACGGTTAAAAACAATATTGTATAAGCCACATGACTAACAGATATATATCACACAAGTGTTGTACGTTTAACAATTATTACTTGCACGTAGGTACTTTTCCAGCCTACAAGCACACGACAACCCACAGCTGTACCACATCTCTACCACATGATGAATGATAGCGCTGTAACACGTCTATCTTCCTAAGTAGCTCTCCACTCAACAAGTCAAGGGCTGTATGGGAAACTTTTCCACGTAGGTGGTCAAACAGCAGGTTGCTGTGGTGGTTCATTATTTTTTCAATGATTTCTCGAAAACTCCTCCTTATTTCACCGTACTGTGTTTCAACTATATCATGGACACAACCAACTATATGGTCCAGCGAGCTCCTATCTAGGACGTATCTCTTTAAGTTGGCGTATTAGCTCTCAACTCCGTTTGTGGTACGATTACCACAGTTGCGACTCTTATCAGTTCACGCAAAGACGAACATTTCCTTATAATCTTTCAGCTAGTTATTATACACGTACTTGAAGACCCCTAAAAAGTAAAAATAATTTATTAAATGTACATAAGTGAGTCATATATTATTAAAAAAACTTACTTGAACGTTTGCATTCCACAAGTCGCTTTTGCAAGTTGCGCAAGTGGTACTCGTATATGGGTACTGATGGAGACTCACACAATGACCCCTAGAATGACAGAAATTTTTGCCAATCTTCTTCTGTGAAGGTACTCTTGCAGTGCTTCATAGTATTCTGTTGTATGTGAAACCTGCAGAGAAGCCTGGAGGCGTCTGGAAATACTTTAGCACACGCGTTCATTAGGGCAAGGTCTCTATCCGTTACAATCATACTTGACTCCATACATTCATCCAACGTTGACTTGATTCTCTCAAGCACCCATACAAAGTTATCAATATGTTCTTTACAAATAACGACATGCGCGATACAAAACGAATGGTTGGTAGGCATCATACCAACAATCTGGATAAATGGCGTATTGTATATGTTTGTCTTGTACATCTAATCGATCAGCAAGACGTGGGGGAATGCACGCCACATATCACTCGAGTAGGGATGAACAAAGAAGATCTCTGTTACGACCTCTGTCCCAGGTTCCTCCCGTGTCTCGTAAATAAATTCGTTTTTTATCAGGATGTTTTCTAGTGACTACATGAGAGTCAATCCGTCTCTTTGTTTGGCTCTAATCTTCTGTACAGCGTTTTGAACGTCTTTCTGAACATGAAACCTGTCGGGGCCCATGTTTTGAGCTGTCAGCTGCTCGATCAGTTTGTATTCGTTTGGAGTAAACCTTCGCACAAGCGCGTGGGCCGACAGGTCCTCACAAAGTTCGTGGTTATGTTCAATGTTTCCCCCTTTTATCTCCCAGATTTCAAACGGATGGTCTCGCACCGCCAGCAAGTAAAACAGGCAACCGGTTTTTTTGCTTCCGGCTTTTCTAACCGTTGCTGTAGTATGGTGCTCACCACCACGGTCACATTCATGCCATACCCTCCCGTTCCTTCCCCCGATTTTCTTTGATCGACGGGTCACAATAACGAAACCATTCGCGTTTGCCATTTTTTGTGCCCATTTTTTTAGTTCATCTAAGGAGTTGAAAACCTATAACATCGACAGGGTTAGCTTAGATTTTATATTTATTATTACTATAAACGTTATTATACGAAAAATAATAATATTTATTATTATTATTATAAAAGTTATAATAATAATAATACAAATTTTAATAATAATAACAATTAATAATAATAATAGTACTAACAACAACAACAATTTTAATGTTGTAAATAAAGCTATTGGACCCAGACCCGTGGTGCTGGTGAAATATTGTAAATAAAGTTATGATTACTCTAATGTAATGTTGTATCGTTTAAGTTCCAGTGGTTTAGTTTTACGACCTTGATACCACCCGGCCAACGGGCCAAGAACCAAACTTGGGTCTGCCACCTGTCATAAAAATCACCTTTGTTCATTCCTTGAAAACCGCTAATGTGATAATCGACATTCCTAGCTCTCACTAGAACTTGAATTGGAGTAGATCGTGGCCCTGATATCATCGACAGGCCTATTTTTATCCTCTTCGCAACTCCATGATTCAAGTTTCACACAATTTCAATTTGACTCCATAATCAACAATCGAGTACGTGACTCAAACAAAGTATTTCACGGTGTTAAACATCGGTTCCAAGAGTCTTTGTGGCCTCTGGCCAAAATATACTTAAACAAGCTCAAAGTAAATTGTTTTAAGAATAGATAAACATATAATAAATTGGCCTACTTCAATGTAGTCTGATTAGAAATTTAGAACCGAGCTACATAAGCTTCTCAATTAACCAATCATTGCACAGAAAACAAGGATTATTAACGCTGCGTATAGGTCTCTACGCAGCGTATATAAACCATCTGAAAATTTGGGGTCATTTTGGTAGGTTTGAAGCATCAGTTTTTCACAAGGTTTATATACGCTGCGTAGAGACCTATACGCAGCGTATATAAAGATCTGAAAATGTCCTTTATACCCTTGTGTTGAGGCTATACGAAGCCAAATACAAGGGTAGTTGTGTCATTTTTGTCTCATACGCTGCGTAGAGATCTATACGCAGCGTATATAAAACTCCATTTTTGTTGTATTTTTTTTTTGTATATTCCTTTGTTTATCTATAAAAAAAGAAAATTATTTATAAAAAACAATATTATTGGTAAATAATACAAATATAAATTAAAAATATTAAAAATAATACAAATATTAAGAATTATAAAAATTAAAAATAATACAAACATTATGAATTACAAGACCTACAGGGAACCTATACGAGACTTATACTATACACTATACGATACGATACGATATAACACCCGTATAGGCTTATAGGTGTGGTATAGGTCCCGTATTGACCTCGTATAAGCCTATAAGTGTGATATCGTATTGTATAGCGTAGTATAGGTCCCGTATTGACATCGTATAAGCCTATAAGTGTGATATCGTATCGTATAAGTGTAGTATAGGTCACGTATAGGCCTATATTGCACAGAAAACAAGGATTATATATGCTGTGTATAGGTCTCTACGCAGCGTATATAAACCATCTGAAAATTTGGGGTCATTTTGGTAGGTTTGAAGCATCAGTTTTTCACAAGGTTTATATACGCTGCGTAGAGACCTATACGCAGCGTATATAAAGATCTGAAAATGTCCTTTATACCCTTGTGTTGAGGCTATACGAAGCCAAATACAAGGGTAGTTGTGTCATTTTTGTCTCATACGCTGCGTAGGGATCTATACGCAGCGTATATAAAACTCTATTTTTGTTGTATTTTTTTTTGTATATTCCTTTGTTTATTTATAAAAAAAGAAAATTATTTATAAAAAAACAATATTATTGGTAAATAATACAAATATAAATTATAAATATTAAAAATAATAAAAATAATATGAATTATAAAAATTAAAAATAATACAAATATTATGAATTATAAAAATAAAAAATAATACAAATATTATGAATTACAAGACCTACAGAGAACCTATACGAGACTTACACTATACACTATATGATACGATACGATACGATATAACACCCGTATAGGCCTATAGCTGTGGTTTAGGTCCCGTATTAACCTCGTATAAGCCTAGAAGTGTGATATCGTATCGTATAGGTCTGGTTTAGGTCTCGTATTGACCTCGTATAAGCCTATAAGTGTGATATCGTAGTGTATAGGTGTAGTATAGGTCACGTATTGACCTCGTATAAGCCTATAAGTGTGATATCGTATCGTATAGCGTAGTATATGTCCCGTATTGACCTCGTATAAGCCTATAACTGTGATATCGTATCGTATAGTATAGCGTAGTGTAGGTCACGTATAGACCTCGTATAAGCCTATAAGTGTGATATCGTATCGTATAGGTGTAGTATAGGTCACGTATTGACCTCGTATAAGCCTATAAGTGTGATATCGTATCGTATAGCATAGTATATGTCCCGTATAGGCCTATAGGTGTGGTTTAGGTCCCGTATAGGCCTATACGGGACCTAAACCACACCTATAGGCCTAAACCACACCTATAGGCCTATACGGGTGTTATTGTATAGTATAGTATCGTATCGTATCATATAGTGTATAGTATAAGTCTCGTATAGGTTTCCTATAGGTCTTGTATATGCATATAGGCCTATACGGGACCTAAACCACACCTATAGGCCTATACGTGACCTATACTACACTTATACGATACGATATCACACTTATAGGCTTATACGAGGTCAATACGGGACCTATACTACGCTATACGATACGATATCCCACTTATAGGCTTATACAAAGGAATATACAAAAAAAAAATACAACAAAAATGGAGTTTTATATACGCTGCGTATAGATCCCTACGCAGCGTATGAGACAAAAATGACACAACTACCCTTGTATTTAGCTTCGTATAGCCTCAACACAAGGGTATAAAGGACATTTTCTGACCTTTATATACGCTGCGTATAGGTCTATACTCTGCGTATATAAAGGGTAGTTTTTTTATTTTTAACCCCAAACATGTGGTAAAATTATCTTTTTAACCCTTATAGTATATATACGCAGCGTATATAAAGGTCTGAAAATATCCTTTATACCCTTGTGTTGAGGCTATACGAAGCCAAATACAAGGGTAGTTGTGTCATTTTTGTCTCATACGCTGCGTAGGGATCTATACGCAGCGTATATAAAGCTCCATTTTTGTATTTTTTTTTGTGTATTCCTTTGTTTATTTATAAAAAAAAGAAAATATATACTATATAATAAAAGAAACCAATGAGGGGACACATGTCATTCATTGGAGTCATGTATTTTTTAGTAATTAATATTAATTAAAAGATAATTATAAAATTAAATTTAATATAAATTTAAACAATTCATATAAGAGATAATATAATATTTTGAAATATTTATTAGATTTCAGAATTTAAGACTTATTAATCACCTAAAAATGATTAGCCGAAAACCTTTATATTTGGTCATTAAAATAATCCTTTACAATAACTTTAATTGTACTGTTTATTAATTTTCCCGCATTATATAACTACAATTTCAGTAACTTTAATTGATTTTTTTGTCCTTTAGTGTTTTTTTTCCTTTTACCTTCACCCTTTTTTCACCTTTACTTTTTTACGGTTAATATTAACATTTAAAACTCCTTTACTTTACAAGGACTTTGTAATTTCCCCGTATATTACACATGTTGAATAGATCTAAAAAAGTGTTATATCTTCAAAAATCATGTGTATTACACATATTAAATAAATGTAATTTTGTATATTAAATACTAAAAACGTCGTATCTTTAAAAAAACCCGTGTATAGTCGGGTTGAAAAATCTACCAAATAATAAAAAAAATTATATCCTTAAAAAATCTTGTGTATTACACGTGTTAAATAAATCTAATTTTACATAGCAAGTGATAAAAAAGTTATATCTTTAAAAACTTCGTGTATTATGCGGGTTATATAAATGTAACTTTGTATAGTAAATAATAAAAAAAAAATTTAAAAACCTCGTGTTTTACACGAGTTGAATAAATATAATTTTGTACACCAAATAATATAAAAAAATTATATTTTAATAAATTAGGATAACATTTAATATTATTTTATTATTTATATATTTAATATAAGATAAGTAGGAAAGAGAGGTTTTTGTTTTAAAAATATATTAAAGTACACTAAATATAAATTAATATAATGTAAATGATTTATTTATTTTGTTAAACTAACATATTTAGAAAATGTTTACAAAAACATTAATCAATGTTTATTGGTTCTATACTTTTATTTTCGTGTTCAACTCTCAACTCAAATACGGTATTCACTATATTTATGTGACATTTATAAGAACCATCACCACAATCACTCTATTCATCATATATCGAGTATATTCGTAAGTTTTTTTTTAAATATAATTTTTTATTAGATTCATTCAACCCGTGTAATAAACGAGCTTTTTTTAAAGATATAATATTTTTATTATTTACTATACAAAATTACATTTATGCAACTCGTGTAATACACCGGGTTTTTTAAAATATACCTTTTTTTATTATGTGGTATATAAAATTACTCGTGTAATACACCGGGTTTTTTAAAATATAACTTTTTTTATATGGTATATAAAATTAGATTTATTCAATTCATATAATACACAAGGTTTATAAAGATATAACAAGATATAACTTTTTATTGATTGGTATATGAAATTACATATGCTCAACCCATACAATAACATGAGGTTGTTAAAAATGTAACTTTTTCATTATTTAATATATAAAATTAAATACTTAACCCGTACAATACACGATATTCTTAAAGATATAATTTATTTAACCCATGTAATGAACGAGATTTTTTGTAAGGCCCTAACATGTATTTGACAAAAGTCGCAGCGGAAATTCGTGCCATAAAATTTCTTTCATTACAAACGTCTTAGCTTACTTGAAAGTCCTTTTTAAAATAACTCTTTTACGAAACATAAGCATAACTTCTGTTTGCTAAGGTACATAATCAATTATTCCCGTACAATCTATCTTGTGACCCGGTTTTCGATCTCTATTCCTCACGATAATCGTCCGTGATTTGTACAACCTGCACTCACCACATTCATTCATAACATTAGCACACATTATATATATACAAGATTCATATATGTACACTTCCCCTTTCAATTATATGTCTATCTTTAAGCATTACATCCACATATCAATTCCCTGGCGAGTCTTCGATAAAGTACCTGCATTAATCTTCATTCTCCAGGCACACTATTAATAACGTTAATCCTCAACGTATCGAAATTATGCATACATACACACTTACATTCATACATACACATCTACATACTTACATGCATTCATACATCTCTACATACACGCATACATACTTACATTCATACATCTCTACATACACGCATACATACATACGTATCTTCATATATACGTAAACACACATCTACATACGTACATACGTCCCTACGTTTCTACATACATGCATACTCACATTTACACATTCAAGATCTTACCTGACCCTTATATACTCATACGTACCTTTATGCTTACATACGTAGACATCCACATACATACATACCTCCCCGTATCTTCACGTGCATACATACACTCAGACGTACCTTCATACATACATATATATACACATCTACAGATGTACATACCCATATATACACATACAAGCTCTCACATACTTCTTACATAATCATACATTAATTACATGGGACTTAGACTTAGATTTATAACCCATAAACATCTAAGGAACCATTAAAATCATGTTTGGAAGGTCCGCCGTAGTCCACGGATAACAAACCGAAGCCTACGATACATAATTCAACTTAAATAACAAATTTTAGGTTTTTGAACTTGGGGAGGGCGTCGGCGACGGCCCTTGCAATTACCCGTAGCCAAAAACCCCCGTAGACAATCAAATAACCCGTCAGCCAAAAACTGACTTTCTAGAGCCCATCGGCGACACCCCTAAGCCCGTCGGCGACGCCCTCTAGAAATTGCATTTTTCTGCAGGTTCGTTTCGTCGTCCGTACGCACTAAAACGCGCATAACTTTTGAACCGTTTACCCGTTTAACCTCCCGTTTCTTCCTACATGATTGTAATTTGACATTCTATCATGTGAACTTGAAATCCCATATCCGGATTAAGGAAATTCTTAACTTACGCGTTATTAGCTTATTATTCATTTAGGATTATTCGACCCGTTCATGTTTTCATCAAACATCTCATATGTTTTAGCCCAAAACTTATATGAACCTTATAACCATAATATTTTTACATTATCCGGAGTTTCGTACTTGGGGTTTACGCACCCGATACCCGGTATGCGTTAAACTCATTCATTTATTCAATTTTACACAATCAACTTAGTTAATCCAAGTTCCACTCACGAACTTGGTTACCCATTAATCCTAACTTACTACCGAGTCTTTTATTGATTAATCCGCGTCACCTTTTCTCGGTTAGCGTACGTGTGTGCCATTCTAATCATTACCCGGTTATAATACCGTAGCCATTTCATACACTTTATTCCGTTGTAACTACAAAACTTCATTTTTGACCCGTTCGGTCTACTTAGCGAAAATAATAGATTTCATCCCACCAAAACCATACTTAACGTCAACATCATGCTTAATTATCTATAACGCTACCTTACTTAACCAACTAAAAGTGATTCCGGAAATCACTTACCTTATGCGTCCATGCTCGTATCCGCTTCCTTGCTTCTTCTTGACCCGTTAACCTTCCGTGCTTGATTCCGTCTCGACATGATTTCTATACTTTCATGTCATTGAAATTACATTCTTGTTAGCATACACGATTATACATGTTAACGATCATATAAATCGCATATTTCACATTTGACCTTCATCGGTCACTTTTAACAAGCATAAGACATATAATCATATCCATATCCGCTTAAGCTCATGTAATTCATCATGTCAGTACATTTAACACGTATTGCTATAACAAGTACCATACTACTTCCTACAGTCATACCTTTACGACAACGAGTCAAATCATGTTTCTTATACTTAGTTGACTTTCAAGAGTCAACTATTAACCATATTTAACTATCGACTTATCACCAATACTCGTAACATCATAATCGACTCTACGGACGACACTAGATACATTTCATCATACGCTTGGTGTGCGTACCACCTCTTTAGCATAACGTACAACTAATTCATGCATAAATTCTTCTAAACTCATACATAACCCATCAAATCCTACTACTAATCATCATGTATCATTCCCAAATAAACATCAAACATATCATCATTATATTTCTCCTAATTCATCCAACAAGAATTCATCATACCCACATAATATATCAATCTTTCCACAAGACTTGGACATAGATGGTGATTCAAGTCATCATCTTCACCACAACTAATGGGTTTCACTTCTAATCATCAAATTAACACAAACCATACATAACCTAGGTTCTATATGATGATTCTAACCCTTATACATGATCAATTTCATATTAACTCACGGATTAGAACATAACCCACTTCACACATGATCACCAATCTTAGATTTAAGACATGTCTTATGATCCCCTCGTGAAGGTGATCATTAATCCATGCTCGGTTATGCATTTAAGCCTCGTTTCATCCTTCAATTTGATCCTTTAAGGTTGAGTTAGGGTTGAGCTCCTTTGGAGCTCCTGAACCATCGAGAACACACGCAAAGTGTGTGTTTGTGTGTGATATTTTCTTATTTAACTCAACTTTCATCTTATACACTTTAACCCCTCGAGTTTTCCTTTAAAACATATTTGGCACTACTTTTCTCTTTTAATAGTCTCAACCGGGCATTTAACTAGGTTAAATGGCCTAGTTATTTATTTCATAATATAACATATAGGAACATATGGCGGACATCTAACATTCGGGTTTCGGGGCGTTACATTTTTAAAGGTATATTGCTTTATTATTTGGTATATAAAATTGCATTTATTCAACCCGTGTATTACGCGGGGTTCTAACCTAGTGATATGATAAAAGAAATAATAGAATAATAAACACCTTAATCTATACATATAATAAAAAAATGAAAGAACACATGTCATTCATTTAAGTCATCTATTTTTTTTATAGATAACTAATATCAATTAAAATTAAATTTAATATAAATTTAAACAATTCATATAGGAGATAATATAATATTTTAAAATATCTATTTTTATAGATAATTAATATCAATTAAAAGATAATTATAAAATTAAATTTAATATAAATTTAAACAATTCGTAAAGAAGATAATATAATATTTTAAAATATTATGTAATTGATTTATTTATTTTATTAAACTAAATTAGTTAAGGGTAGAACCTATTTCAAAAATGCTTATAAGAGGTAAACAAAAATATTAATAAATGTTTATTGGTTCTATACTTTTATTTTCGTGTTCAACTCTCAACTCAAATACGGTAATCACTATGTTTACGTGACATTTATAAGAACCATCACCTCAATCACCCCATCCATCGTATATCGAGTATATCCGTTAGTTTTTTTTTCAAAGATATAAATTTTTATTAGATTCATTCAACCCGTGTATTAAACGAGTTTTTTTTATAGATATAACATTTTTTTACTATACAAAATTACATTTATGCAACTCGTGTAATACACTGCGTTTTTTAAAATATAACTTTTTTTATTATGTAGTATATAAAATTAGATTTATTCAATCCATATAATACATAGGTTTTATAAAGATATAACTTTTTATTGTTTGGTATATAAATTTACATGTGCTCCGTTAGGTTTTTTTTCAAAGATATAAATTTTTATTAGATTCATTCAACTCGTGTAATAAACGAGGTTTTTTTATAGATATAACATTTTTATTTTTTACTATACAAAATTACGTTTATGCAACTCGTGTAACACACTACGTTTTTTAAAATATAACTTTTTATTATGTAGTATATAAAATTAGATTTATTCAATCCATATAATACATAGGTTTTATAAAGATATAACTTTTTATTGTTTAGTATATAAAATTACATGTGCTCAACCCGTATAACGCATGAGTTTCTTAAAAATGTAACTTTTTTCATTATTTAATATGAAAATTTAAATTTACTTAACCCGTACAATACACGGGGTTCTTAAAAATACAACTTTTTTTTATTATTTTTATATATAAAATTACATTTATTCAACCCATGTAATAAATGAGATTTTTAAATATATATTGTTTTATTATTTGGTATATAAAATTACATTTATTCAAAACGTCTAATAAACGAGATTTTTAAAGATATATTTTTTTATTATTCGGTATATAAAATTAAATTTATTCAACCCGTGTAATACACGGGGCTCTAACCTAGTTATTTATAAAAAAACAATATTATTGGTAATACAAATATAAATTATAAATATTAAAAATAATACAAATATTATGAATTTAAAAAATTAATAATAATACAAATATTATGAATTATAAAAATAAAAAATAATACAAATATTATGAATTACAAGACCTACAGAGAACCTATACGAGACTTACACTATACACTATACGATACGATACGATATAACACCCGTATAGGCCTATAGCCGTGGTTTTGGTCCCGTATTGACCTCGTATAAGCCTAGAAGTGTGATATCGTATCGTATAGGTGTGGTTTAGGTCTCGTATTGACCTCGTATAAGCCTATAAGTGTGATATCGTATCGTATAGGTGTAGTATAGGTCACGTATTAACCTCGTATAAGCCTATAAGTGTGATATTGCATCGTATAGCGTAGTATATGTCCCGTATTGACCTCGTATAAGCCTATAACTGTGATATCGTATCGTATTGCGTAGTATAGGTCACGTATTGACCCCGTATAAGTCTATAAGTGTGATATCGTATCGTATAGGTGTAGTATAGGTCACGTATTGACCTCGTATAAGCCTATAAGTGTGATATCGTATCGTATAGTGTAGTATATGTCCCGTATAGGCCTATAGGTGTGGTTTAGATCCCGTATAGGCCTATAGGTGTGGTTTAGGCCCCGTATAGGCCTATAGGTGTGGTTTAGGTCCCGTATAGGTCTCGTATAGGCCTATACGGGACCTAAACCACACCTATAGACCTATACGGGACCTAAACCGCACCTATAGGCCTATACGGGTGTTATTGTATAGTATAGTATCGTATCGTATCGTATCGTGTCATATAGTGTATAGTATAAGTCTCGTATAGGTTTCCTATAGGTCTTGTATATGCATATAGGCCTATACGGGATCTAAACCACACCTATAGGCCTATACGGGACCTAAACCACACCTGTAGGCCTATACGTGACCTATACTACACTTATACGATACGATATCACACTTATAGGCTTATACGAGGTCAATACGGGACCTATACTACGCTATACGATACGATATCACACTTATAGGATTATACGAGGTCAATACAGGACCTATACCACACCTATACGATACGCTATCACACTTATAGGCTTATACGAGGTCAATACGGGACCTAAACCACACCTATAGGCCTATACGGGTGTTATATATCGTATCGTGTAGTGTATAGTATAAGTCTCGTATAGGTTCCCTGTAGGTCTTGTAATTAATAATATTTGTATTATTTTTAATTTTTATATTTCATAATATTTGTATTATTTTAATATTTATAATTTATATTTGTATTATTCGTATCGTAACGTTGGAACCGGGTGAGAATTTATACCACAAATACATCAAAATAGCAAAAAAAAATCTGATGGGTTATATACGCTGCGTATAGCTCTATACGCATCGTATATAAACCCTTGTTTTCTGTGTAATGATTGCTGATAAGGCTCTGAAATCTATGGTTTATATACGCTGAGTATAGCTCTATACGTAGGGTATAGGGTTAACTCTATACGCTGCGTATAGACCTATACGCAACCCTATGCGCTGCGTATAGACCTATACGCAGCGTAGGTAAACCCTAAGTGTGCAGATAGCCAACCAAAGTGTGCAGATAGTTTGGCCCTTTAGCACCTGTTGGTGTACGTTAAGAGCAGGAATAGCATACGCTGGCAACCACCGTTTATTTCAGTTAGTTTATTCATAGATTTAGATGAGGATTACATTCTAAAAAGAGTTCTTGTAATTAACTCTTAAAAATTGAAAAAAAAAACAAGAATAAAAGTAATATGGGAAAATGAAAAATAATAAAAAAGGAAGTTTTGTGATTGGTTAAGTGGGCTTTTCGGTGGGTCTCTTGACCTCCCTCTAGTTTTAAAATCCCCTGACACCAATTCATTCCCCGTCGAGCCATGCGTCACTCAATGCTAGCCTCATTTCGAACCCACCAGGACCACCATTACCTGATTGAAATTGTTTTCCCTTATTTAGCCCACCAATTATATATGCTAGAGTAAACTAACTGCAATTTTACACCCGTTGGTTTACATCAACTGGCACTTTGCAACCCAATTTTAAAAATTCGTCAATTTAACACCCCGATGTTTTATAAAGCCATCAAGGTGACCCCCTACTTTCTAATGACATTATCTTTCTGTTAGGTTGAATATGAAATGTGAAATGACGGTTATAACGTTTCATTTTACAACCCTGTGTTATCTACTAAGTGAAACTTTAAGTCCCTCTGTTCTATAACAATTTTCTGACGACGGTCAAGTTTTTGGCAAACTAAAAACAACCTAAAACACTAAAAAGATAACCACGATACCTATCCTTGTTAAGGATATATATCACACAATCAACAAGAACAAACAAACACAGCAGCTCACTCACACACACACACTCTAAATCACAAGAACAAGAACACAGGATTTATAGTGGTTCGATCATGCTTGATCTACGTCCACTCTCCACAACTAGTTCTATCTTTTTATTATGTGCTCAAAAGTTACAGTACATGAATGAGAAGTATTTATAGGGGATACAATTAGGGTTGTTGACTTTAAGCTACAGTGATAAATAAAACCTCTGCTCTGGTTAAATCTTCACAACCCACATCTGGGTTATCTGTTGCCACAACCCAGACGAGCTATTTGGGCATCTGGGTTATTAGTTGTAGCTAAGGCATAACCCAGACGAGTTATCTGCTCATCTGGGTTATCAGTTGCTTCTGAGGCATAACCCAGACAAGTTAACTTGGTCATCTGGGTTATCACTCTAGTCAAATCCTCCACAACCCAACAATCTCCCACTTGGAGGCTTTGACGACTTCAAACTGCACTCCATTGAACTTCATATTCATAAGTACCTCTGTAACCTCTTCATCTTTACTAGTTGTGGGTCGCCTTCTCATCAATTAACCTGAAGGCTAGTTGAAGCTATGCAAAGCTTCAACTTCTGTAAGGTGACAACCCTAGTCAATATATCAGCTGGATTTTCAGTTCCTTTGATCTTCTTTAACTTCAGAGTGCCATAACTGACTTGATCTCTGATAAAGTGATATCTCAACTGTATATGTTTCGTCTTCGAATGGAAGACAGGGTTCTTTGCAAGGTGTATTGCACTTTGATTGTCACAGAACAATGCACAATCAACTTGTTCTTTGCCAAGCTCTTTGAGAAAATTCTTCAACCAAATAAGCTCTTTGCTTGCTTCAGCAACTGCCATATACTCCGCTTCTGTGGTTGATAGGGCAACACTTTTCTGAAGTTTGGACATCCAACTTACAACAGTGCCTCCCACTGTGAAGACATACCCTGTGGTGCTTTTGAATGACTCTTTACACCCACCAAGGTCAGCATCTGCAAAACCCTTCAGAATAACATCTTTCTCCTTAAACAGCAATGCCACTTTGGAAGTTCCTTTTAAATATCTTAGAAGCCATTTAACTGCTTCCTAGTGTTCTCTTCCCGGATTGGACATAAACCGACTAACAACTCCCACTGCATGAGCAATGTCTGGTCTCGTGCATACCATTGCATACATGAGGCTACCAACTGCAGATGCATATGGAACTTTAGCCATTTCTGCTTTGTCTTCATCTGATTTGGGTGACTGAACTTTAGAAAGCTTAAAGTGACTTCCCAAAGGTGTGCTTCTGATCTTAGCGTCTTTAAGGCTGAATCTCTCTAACACTTTCTCAATGTACTTCTCTTGAGATAGTGTCAAAGAACCATCTTCTTTGTTTCTGAAAATACTCATCCCGAGTATTTGGTTTGCAGCTCCCAAGTCTTTCATCTCAAATTCTTCAGACATTTGTTTCTTCAACTTCTTGATCTCTGACATGTCTGAACCGGCAATTAACATATCATCCACGTAGAGTAGTAGAATGATATAAGAACCCTTAAACTTCTTGATGTAACAACAATGGTCATTGTCACATCTCTTGTAACCAACTCTTCCCATGAAGTTATCAAACTACAAGTACCATTGTCTGGGTGCTTGTTTCAGACCATACAAACTCTTCTTCAATTTGCACACCAAGTTTTCTTTGCCTTTAACCTGAAAGCCTTCTGGTTGTGTCATGTAGATGTCTTCTTCTAGGTCACCATGTAGAAAAGCTGTCTTGACATCTGCTGCTCTGGATGCAAGCCCTCTGCTACTACAATACTGAGAACAAGTCTGATGGTAGTCATCTTCACCACTGGAGAGAATATTTCATTGAAATCAATTCCCTCTTTCTGTTGAAATTCCTTGACTACTAATCTTGCTTTGTACCGTTTGGTACCATCATGTTCATCCTTGACCCTGAAAACCCATTTGTTCTGAAGAGCCTTCTTCCCAGATGGAAGCTTTGTCAAGTGCCAGGTCTTATTCTTCTCAAGCGACTTCATTTTATCTTTCATTGCAAGCTCCCACTGCAATGAATCTTTCAACCCCATAGCTTCAGAGTAACACTGAGGTTCACCATTTTCTGTCAAAAGTATGTAGTTGACTGATGGTGAGTACCTGTTTGGCAGTCTAGTGGCTCTAGACGACCTTCTTGGTTGAACTTGTGGTGTTTCTGGGGAGTTTGGAGTTGAAGGAGTAGCTTCTTCTTCCTCCGAATCATTACTAAGAATCATCCCCTAAGCTCCCACTATCGCTTGACTCATCCCCATTTTCTGGAATGTCGACTGAAGCTTCTTTTCTTGTCTCACCACTTTCGAATTCAACATATTATTTTTGAACTTCTGGCCCTTTGGTGTTTCTGTCTTTGTACAATTCGTTTTCATTGAAGATGACATTTTTGATTCTGATTACTTTTCTGCCTTCATTATCCCAAAGCCTATAACCCATTTTTTCTAACCCATAACCAATGAATATGCACTTCTTGGAATTTGAGTCTAACTTATCCCTGTCACCATCTTCTAACAAATCGTAAGCACTACAACCAAAGACTCTTAAGTGTTCGAGACTTACCTCATTTCCTTGCCACATTTCTTCTGGCAGTTTGAAACCCAGGGGAACTGATGGAGATCGGTTGATCAAGTAGGCTGCAGTGTTAACTGCATCTGCCCAGAATGTTTTGGGCATCCCTGCATTCAACCTCATGCTTCTTGCCCTCTCATTCAGTGTTCTGTTCATTCTCTCAGCTACACCATTCTGCTGAGGAGTTCCAGGAACCGTCTTGATCATCTTTATCCCTTTCTTGGCACAGTAGTCAGTGAACTGCTTGCTTATGTATTCATCACCATTGTCCGACTTTAAGCACTTTACCTTGCGTGTTGAATCATCAATGAAGGTAACATAGTATCTCGAGCCCCCTAAAGATGAAACTGATGTTGGTCCATATACATCCGAGTGAACAAGCTCCAGCTTCTGAGCTTTCGGTGTCTTCCCCGTCTTCACAAAAGTGACTCTCTTTTGTTTACCAATGACACAAGATTCACAAAATTCAGTTTCCACTTTCTTCAAGTCTGGTAACTTCCCTTTCTGAGCCAACATCTTCAATCCCTTCTCGCTCATGTGTCCGAGTCGACTGTGCCATAAAGTAGGATGGACTCGGACTGGTGGTCATGGCATGAACACCTTCGGCATGAATCTCTGTCATGTATAGAGTGCCTTGCTTCTTTCCTTTGGCAATCACTAAGTTGCCTTTGATCACTTTCCATTGTCCATTCCCAAAGTGAACATTAAACCCTTCATCGTCCAATCTACCAACTGAAATCAACTTTCTCCTCAAATTAGGAATAACCCTGACATCTTTCAATGTCCATATAGTTCCCAATGAGGTCTTCAAGTCTACATATCCAATACCCGTAATATCAAGCATTTGATCATCGGCTAAATGAACTTTACCAAAGTTACCTGTTCGTAGATTCTTGACCCTATCTGGGCATGAGATAGCATGGAAAGAAGCACCAGAATCCATAATCCAGGATTCCACTGAATTCTCAACACAACATATAAGAGCACCTCTTGATTCTTCAGAAGATAAACTGTTTACTTCTTTCTATGCAACTGGTTTTGTACATTGGCTTCTAAAGTGACCTTTTTCTTTGCAGTTCCAACATTCAATGTCTTTTCTGTTCTTTGACTGCCCCCTTTTTCTGGACTTTAACCTACTTCGATTAGTTCCTCTATCATTTCTTCTTCCTCTACTTTCTGTGTGCAATAAAGAACTTGAATTGGAAGTTTCATTATTGCTTCTCCGTCTAATATCTTCATTTATAATCAAGTCACGAATACTCTCAAAAGTGAGTTTGGTAGTGCCGGATGCACTACTAACAGCTGCGACTGTGCCTGACCAACTTTCGGGCAATGATGATAAAAGAAGGAGCGCTTGTACTTCATCATCAAACTTTAATTCAACTGAGGCTAAACGAGAGATAATCGAGTTGAACTCGTTTATGTGAGAGGTAACCGACATGCCTTCCTTCATCTTGGTGTTAACCAATTGTCGGATGAGGAATACTTTGTTTGAAGCAGATGGTTTTTCATACATGTTGGACAAAGCTTTAATACACCGTAAGTAGTTGTTTCATTGACAATGTTATACGCAACACTCTTTGCCAAAGAAAGCCTAACCACACCCAAAGCTTGTCTATCCAACAACTTCCATTCTTCATCATACATGTCATCTGGTTGTTGTCCCAACATTGGCAAATGCAAACCCTTTTGATACAACAAATCTTCTATTTGCATTCTCCAAAATCCATAATCACTACCATCAAACTTGTCAATCTTGATTTTACTAACTTCTGCCATTTTTAACAAATAAATATCAACTGCTACAAACTAAACGAGTTCGTACTGAACAAATAATGATAGGTGATGAGATCCTTGTCAAAGTTGAGGGGCCTGCTCTCACAGAACATGTCACGGCCCCCGACCCAGTTTGACCCGGTTCAGGAGCCGCGGGACAGAAAATCCCGTGGTATTTATTTAACAGCGGAAGTTTTCATCAGGATCTTTTTAAAACTGCAAATTTCCCGATTATTTTATTTCACAACTCGGGATAAAACCCAGGTAATTTACAATCATATGATTTCACTGAGAAATCTATATTTTTCAAAACATGTTTCTTTATTTTATACTGAGCCACTTCCTTAAGCTTTGTAGTGCTTCGCGGCACTTTTCTTGGATCACAACAGATCACCTGAAACATGTTTGAAAAAGGTTTTGTCAGCGGGAAATACTGGTGAATCATTCTTTTTAGTAAAATGACACGTTTGTTATAATTTACAGTATTAAGAGCGATTACAATGTTTCCATATATCAACCAACTACCCACAGTATTTGTCACTCGACTCGTATCTGTGACTATGGTCAGATCACCCATTGGCTAACTCGTTGTCCAATGGTGACGGGAAATAAGTAATGTATACAAAACCCCACATACCGGCTGTAATTTGGTGACTACAAAGACTTAATCCCTGTAATTATAACTTTGAAAATAAACATGATTTTGAAAGTAATTTGATAAAAAGAGAATGACTCACATTGCAGATTTATATGAGCAGAGCTTAGCCTACTGATTAGCCTTTTAACCTAAATTAATAACATGCACACGAACTAGGTCAGTAACTAATACAGCATTTACGATAACTCACGAGATTAAAACCTTCACAACGAATGACAAAGTGCGATACTTAAACATCCATCGATTTAACGATGAATGACAAAGCATAAACCCTAATGTGGGCAGCACTTAAACATCCATTGGATAGTTTAATCGATCGGACATTGAATCGTAGCAGCGATCGAGTTATTACCCCGTATTGCGGCAGAGGTTCGGGATTATAACTACTCTTGAATGAAACAGTGTATAAGTGAAGGTACGTAACGAAATTTAACGTCGAAATATGCAAACAGTTCAAGTCCCATGCCCCTGTATTTATACCTACATTTGGTACCTCCCGCGTGTCGCGACAGGGTCTCCTGGATCCTTCGCGTGTCGCGGGGGAAGCCAAAGTAGGCTAGGCCTGCTTTGTCACCTACTTAGCCCTGCTGAGTCGATGGAATTTGAAATTACGTGTTTTACAACAGTTTTCGAAGGATAATTTCAAATTAGGGAATACCCCCCTTGAGTTTTAGGGGCCCTGATTCTGATTGTTCTGAAAATTTCAGGGTTTATACAGAATCACTTGGGTGTCTTAATTGGGGTTTCCTATTAGATAAAATACTAATAAATAGAACTTTTGATGAGAGTTGTTACATTCTTCCCACCTTAATAAAAATCTCATCCTCGAGATTTACTGGAATAATTGAGGATACTTTCGCTTCATCTCTGATTCCAGCTCCCAAGTGTATTCGGGTCCTCGTTTCGAATCCCACTTGACTTTGACCAGCACTAGTCGTTTGTGTTTGAGAAATTTGATCTTTCGGTCTTCTATTTGTAGTGGCTTCTCAATAAATTTTAGCTTTTCATTTACCTCTATGTCTTGAAGAGGTACTACCAGAGATTCGTCAGATAGACATTTCTTTAAATTAGATACATGTAATACATCATGTACTCCAGCTAGTTCTTCTGGTAGTTGTAAACGATAAGCAACTGGTCCTATACGTTGGATTACTGGACATGGTCCTACGTACCTTGGACTCAGCTTTCCTTTCTTACCGAATCGAACTACTCCTTTCCAAGGAGAAACTTTCAAAAGTACTTTATCTCCGACTTGAAATTCCAGTGGCTTGCGTCGATTATCGGCATAACTCTTTTGACGATCTCGAGCCGTCGTCAGTCTTTCCTTGATTTGAGAGATTTTGTCGGTCGTCTCTTGCACTATTTCAGGACCTGACAATTGACTTTCTCCTATTTCTGCCCAACAAACTGGAGTTCTGCATTTTCGTCCATACAATGCTTCGAATGGGGCAGTTTCGAGGCTTGAATGATAACTATTGTTATAGGAGAATTCAATCAAAGGTAAGTGATCGTCCCAACAACAACAACAACCATACCCAGTAAATCCCACAAATAGCAAAGCTACTTATAGGGTCTGGGGAAGGTGGGATGTAGGCAGTCCTTGCCTCTATCCATAGGGATAGAGAGGCTTCTTCCAGAGAGACCCTCGGCTCGAAAACGAACAACAAACCAACACACCACGTCAAAGAATATAGAAATAAGAAGTCCCTCGTAACAAGAAATTGATCCGAGTGACACGATATAATGTAAATCATGTATAATAGCATGCATACAACATCATTTGGGCATAAACACAAGAAGGCAATCAGCAGGAAAGTCCCTTAAAGAGTAAGAAAAACCTACCTCCTTAAAATACACCTAAGACCTTACTGCAATATCTTCTAGAAGTCCTTAACCCTAATCCTACGCCTCCACGAAGTCCTATCTTGGACCATGTCCTCAGAAAGATGCAACTCTACTAAATCATGCCTAATCTGCTCATCCCATGTCAGTTTGGGTCTGCCTCTTCCTTTCCTCCCCTCGACAGTAAGTGATCGTCCCAATTTCCACCAAAATCTATCACACATGCTCTGAGCATGTCTTCCAGAGTTTGGATTGTCCTTTCACTTTGCCCATCTGTTTGTGGATGATATGCAGTACTCAAATTTAGTCGAGTTCCCATTGCTTGCTGGAAACTTGTCCAGAAATGAGAAGTGAAACGACTATCTCTATCCGAAACAATGGAGAGTGGACTCCATGTAAGGATACTACTTCATCTACATACAACTTTGCCAACTTTTCCATGCTAAAGGTTTCTTTCATAGGTAGAAAGTGAGCTGATTTGGTTAATCGATCCACAATTACCCAAATCGCGTCATTACCTTTTCTGGTTTTGGGCCACTTAGTAACAAAATCCATTGTTATGAGTTCCCATTTCCATACAGGCATTTCTAATTGTTGTAGTAGGCCTGAAGGTTTCTGGTGTTCTGCCTTAACTTGTGAACAAGTAAGACATTTAGAAACATATCGAGCTATATCCTTTTTCATTCCTATCCACCAGAAGTTATTTCTTAAATCTTGGTACATTTTATTGTTTCCAGGGTGCATGGTATACCTAGATTTATGAGCTTCTTCTAAAATCTTATTTCTTAATTCTCCCTGCTTAGGTACCCAAATTCTGCTTTTGTGGAATCTCCAAATTCCATCAGCTCCTTGCTCTAATTCTTTTATTTGTCCTTTCATTCCTTCAGCATCATCCTTGATTGCTGTAGCTTGAACATTCTTCAATTGTTCCATTAAATCTAATTGTAGATTTAATCTGAGAGCACGAACTCGCTTTTGCTTTTCATGATACTTACGACTTAAGGCATCTGCAACTACATTTGCCTTTCCTTCGTGATACTGAATATCACAGTCGTAGTCACTTAGGATTTCCATCCATCTTCTTTGCCTCATGTTTAACTCTTTCTGCCCAAATATATATCTTAAACTTTTATGATCCGTATAGACAGTAAATTTACTTCCGTACAGATAATGTCTCCAGATCTTCAGGGCAAAAATTACGGCTCCTAATTCTAAATCATGAGTCGTATAGTTCTCTTCATGCTTTTTCAATTGCCTTGATGCATACGCAATTACCTTCTTGCGTTGCATAAGCACACATCCTAATCCTAGCTTTGAAGCATCACAGTAAACTTCAAAGTCTTCTGTTCCTTCTGGTAAGGCTAGGATTGGAGCATTTGTTAACTTTTGCTTTAAAATCCTAAAAGCTTCTTCTTGTTTAGGTCCCCATTTGAACTTAATTGCTTTACAGGTTAGCTTAGTTAATGGTACATCTATCTTGGAAAAATCCTTAATAAACCGTCTATAATATCCGGCTAAACCTATAAAACTTCTAATTTCCATTGCGGATTGCGGAATCTTCCATTTGGTAATTGCCTCTATCTTAGCAGGATCTACATGAATGCCTTCGTGATTCACCATGTGACCTAGAAATTGCACTTCTTGTAGCCAAAATTCACACTTCGAGAATTTGGCGTATAGCTTTTCTTTTCTTAACAAGGTTAAGAGTGCATGCAAGTGTTGACAATGTTCGTCCCGACTTTTGGAATAAATAAGTATATCATCTATAAAGACAATTACAAATTTATCCAAGTATGGTTTACAGATTCTATTCATCATGTCCATGAATGCTGCAGGCGCATTCGTTAATCCGAAGGGCATGACTGTAAACTCGTAATGACCATACCTAGTTCTGAAAGCAGTTTTAGGTATGTCTTCTTCTTGTACCTTCAACTGATGATACCCGGAGCGTAAGTCTATCTTAGAAAAATATATAGCTCCTTGAAGTTGATCGAAAAGATCATCAATCCTAGGTAATGGGCATCGATTCTTAATTGTAACCTTATTCAATTCTCTATAATCAATACACATCCTCATCGAACCATCCTTTTTCTTTACAAACAACACTGGTGCTCCCCAAGGGGATGAACTAGGTTGTATGAAACCTTTACTTAGTAATTCATCTAATTGCTTTTTCAGTTCTAACATTTCTGTGGGTGCTAACCGATAAAGTGCCTTGGCTATCGGTGTAGTTCCTGGAATTAGATGAATTCTAAATTCTACTTCCCTATCTGGTGGTAATCCTGGGAGTTCTTCTAGGAATACATCTGAGTATTCTGAGACTACAGGAATGTCCTTAAGTTCCTTACTCTTAGTGCTAATGATTACTGAAATCATATATACTATTCCTTGCTTTCTTTCATAGTTAGCAACTTTTATTACTGATATGAGCTTCATGGGCTTACGTGGCTTATCTCCTGTAATCATAAGTACTTCTCCAGTAGGTGCCCGAATTTCTATGGAATTTTTATCACAAAGGATTCGAGCATGGTTGGCTACTAACCAATCCATTCCTAACACAACATCGAACCCTGCTAATTTCATAGGTAACAGGTTTGCATGAAATTTATGACCTGAAAGTTCTATATTTTCTTTTTGCAAAACCTTATCTATTTTAACAGAATTCCCATCTGCTGTTTCGACTGTAAAAATTTGCCTAAGGTTAGTCAAAGGTAAATTAAGAGCTTGGCAGAATGAAGTATTGATAAAACTTTGGTTTGCACCAGAGTCAAATAATACTTTTGCATACACGTTGTGAACTAAGAACGTACCAGCTATCACATCTGGAATGAGTTCTGCCTCCTGAGTAGTTAATTGGAATGCACGAACATTCTTCTTGGTAGCTCCTTCGGCTGGTTTAACTTTATTGTCTGCTGGTTTAACCAACTTAGGGCATTCTAGCTTAAAATGTCTTGTTTCTCCACAGTTATAGCAGACTCTTGTTTTCTTTCTGCAGTCTTCTTCGCGATGTCCTATGGCTTTGCAAAAGTTGCAGATTACATTACATCTTCCATAATGTTTCTTTTTGCAATTTCTGCAGAACAGCGAAGTTGAACTTTGACCTGTTCCTCTTCTCTTGAAATTGTTGTTATTACCCGTACGAAATCCTTGGGTAATTTTCTGAGCCAGTTCCTTTTTCCTATTTTCATCTCTTGTGCGTACCAGTTCGTCAGTTAGGGTGTTAGCTAGTTCCACCGCATCGTCAATAGCACGAGGTCTCGCAGCTTTAACGATATTACGGATTTCGCTAATTAATCCCCAAATATAGCGAGAAATGAGTACCGGTTCTGGCGAAGCCAGTGTTGGTACCACTCTAGCATATTCAAAGAATGTCGAAGTATAACCGCGACAATCTACACCCATCATTCTATGATTTAGGAACTTATTTGCCATTTGATCTTTTTCATATTCGGGACAGAATTTTCTTTCTACAAGACTCTTAAATTCTTCCCAGTTCATGGCATAGGCCCTACTTCTTCCTTTGGCTTGAAGTACCGTATTCCACCATTCTAGCGCCCCTTCTTTGAAAAGATTTGACGCGTACATGACTTGGTCATCCTTGGCACATTTACTTATTGTAATTACTGCCTCGGTTTTCTCTAACCAACGCAGTGTTGCAGTTGCTCCTTCATTTCCTGCAAATTCAGCGGGTTTACAAGCAAGAAATTCTTTGTAAGTGCAACCAGGCGTTGCAACTTTCATTTTCTTAGGGAGCGGAGCCTGTCGTGAATCATTATCATGATTGGTATGATTACCGCCTCCGTTTACACTATTACTGAAGTTATCTTCAGAAATACGTTTGCTAGGAATGATTTGTTGAGGTTCAACAGGTTTCTGGGCAGCAGCAAGTATTGCTGGAATAGCATTGGCTATTCCATGAGCAACAATATTTTCTATATCCTGCTTAGTCATAAATTGATCCTCCGGATGTTGCTCAGATTGATTAACCTCGTTAACTGGTTCATTATTAGCGTTTTCCATCTGATAATTAATATATATATAATTTATTAGTATCCAATAATGTCACGACCCCGACCCAGTTTGACCCGTTTCAGGAGCCGCGGGACAGAAATCCCGTGGTATTTAATTAATTGGGTTTAACAGCGGAAGTTTATTTATCAGGATCTTTTTAAAACTGAAATATTTCCCGATTATTTTATTTCACAGCGCGGGATAAAACCCTGGTAATTTACAATCATTTGATTTCACGAAGAAATCTTTTATTTTACAAAACATGTTTCTTTATTTTATCCTAAGCCACTTTCTCAAGCTTGTAGTGCTTCACGGCACTTTTCCTGGATCATAACAGATCACCTGAAACATGTTTGAAAAAGGTTTTGTCAGCGGGAAATACTGAGTGAATCGTTCTATTTACATAAAATGATGCATAGTTATTAATTACAGCATAAGAGCGATTACAATGGCTTCTATCTTATTTTTATCTGGCGCTCTGTCACAATGGTGACAAGTCACGATGGTGACGATGGTCATACCACTATTAGGTCAATGAACCTAGATAGTGATGATTATCCCTAGTAGGTCAATGAACCTAACTGGGAGAAAATTAGTAATGTGCACAATACCCCACTAGCCAGTGATTCAAGATATCCACGACTTAGTCCCTGTAATTATAACCTTTGAAAATAATTTGAGGTATTGTAAAATAGTTGATAAAAAGAGAATGACTCACATTGCAGATTTAATTTGAGCAGAGCCTAGCCTACTGTTTTAGCCTTTTCAACCTAATTTAATAACAGGCACACAATTCTGGGTTAGTAATCAATACAGCATTTACGATAACTCACGAGATCAAACCCTCACAACGAATGACAAAGTGCAATCACTTAAACATCCATCGGATTCACAACAAATGACAGAGTATTCCCCGAGTTCAGGTGGTACTCAAACATCCTGTCGGAATCACGACGAATGACAAAGGATAACCCAAATGTGGGCAACACTTAAACATCCATTGGATATATTGATCAATCGGACAATGAATCGTAATAGCGATCGAGTTAATACCCTGATTGCGGCGTCGATTAGTGATCCGTGTGTGTTAATTGTGATAAACAGAGCATAACTCAGTGTATATTTTGAATTTCTTCGTCGAACGAACAACAGAATGCAAGTGCCAGGCCCTTCTATTTATACCCAAAATTTGCACCTCCCGCTAGTCGCGGAAGAATCCGTGGCACGTGCCGCGTGTCGCCTGGGATGACATTTCTAGAATAGAGTAGGCACGTGTCCCAGTAGCTTGGCTGAGTTGGTGAAATTGGAAAACTCGAATTTGACAGCACATAATTTAGATAATCGTGACTAGGGTTTACCCCCCTGAGTTTTAGGGGCCCTGATTCTAATTCCGATTGTTCTGAAAATTTTAGCGTTTGTTCAGAATCACTTGGGTTTCTCAATTAGGGTTTCCTATTGGTCAATTTAAAATAATAATTAGTACTTTTGATACGAGTTGTTACATTCTCCCTACCTTAATAAAAATCTCGTCCTCGAGATTTACTGGAATAATTGAGGATACTTTCGCTTCTTTTCTGAATCCAGTTCCCAAGTGTATTATGGTCCTATCTTTGAATCCCACTTTACTTGAACTAACACTAATCGTTTGTATTTTGAGAAATTTGATCTTTCTATCTTCTCTCTAAAGAGGTTTCTCTATAAATTTTAATTTTTCGTTTACCTTTATATCTTGGAGAGGTACTACCAAAGATTCGTCAGATAGACATTTCTTGAGATTGGATACATCAAATATATCATGTATTCCAGCTAACTCTCCTGGTAATTGTAAATGATAAGCAACTGGTCCTATACGTTGGATCACTGGAAATGGTCCTACGTACCTTGGACTTAGCTTTCCTTTCTTACCGAATCTAGCAACTCCTTTCCAAGGAGATACTTTCAATAGAATTTTGTCTCTAACTTGAACTCCAACGGCTTTTGTCTATTATCTGTATAACTCTTCTGGCGATCTCTAGCCGTCTTCAGCCTTTCCTTTGTGATACTGAATATAACAGTCGTCGTTACTTAGGATTTTCATCCATCTCCTTTGCCTCATGTTTAATTCTTTTTGCCCAAATATATATATTAAATTCTTATGATCCGTATAGACAGTAAACTTACTTTCATACAGATAATGTCTCCAAATTTTAAGGGCAAAAATTATGGTTCCTAATTCTAAGTCATGAGTTGTATAGTTTTCTTCGTGCTTTTTCAATTGCCTTGATGCATACGCAATTACCTTTTTGCGTTGCATTAACACACATCCAAATCCTAGCTTTGAAGCATTACCATATACTTTAAAATCTTCTGTTCCTTCTGGTAAGGCTAGGATTGGTGCATTGGTTAATTTATGCTTTAAGATCCTAAAGGCTTCTTCTTGTTTAGGTCCCCATTCAAACTTAACTGTTTTACAGGTTAGCTTAGTTAATGGTATAGCTATTTTGGAAAAATTCTTAATAAACCGTCTATAGTATCCGGCTAAACCTACAAAACTCCAAATTTTCCATTGCTGATTGCGGAACCTTCCAATTAGTAATTGCCTTTATCTTAGCAGGATTTACATGAATCCCCTCGTGATTCACCATGTGTCCTAAGAATTGCACTTCCTTTAGCCAAAATTCACACTTCGAAAATTTGGCGTAAAGCTTTTCTTTTCTTAACAAAGTTAAGAGTGCATGCAAGTGCTGACAATGTTCTTCCTGACTTTTGGAATAAATAAGTATATCGTTGATGAAGACAATTACAAATTTATCCAAATACGGTTTACAGATCCTATTCATCATGTCCATGAATGCTGCAGGTGCATTCGTTAATCCGAAGGGCATGTTTGTAAACTCGTAATGACCATACCTAGTCCTGAAAGCAGTTTTAGGTATGTCTTCTTTTTGTAACTTCAATTGATAATATTCGAAGCGTAAATCTATTTTTAGAAAAATATCTAGCCCTTGAAGTTGATCGAAAAGATCATCAATCCTAGGTAATGGGTATCGATTCTTAATTGTAACCTTATTCAATTCTCTATAATCAATACACATTCTCATCGAACTATCATTTTTCTTAACAAACAACACTGGTGCCTACCCACGGGGATAAACTAGGTTGTATGAAACCTTTACTTAATAATTCATCTAATTGCTTTTTCAGTTTTAATATTTCTGTGGGTGCTAACCGATAAGGTGCCTTGGCTATCGGTATAGTTCCTGGAATTAGATGAATCCTAAATTCTACTTCCATATCTGGTGGTAACCCTGGTAACTCTTCTAGGAATACATCTGGGTATTCTGAAACTACATAAATTTCTTTAAGTTCTTTCTCTTTAGTATTAATGATTACTGAAATCATATATACTATTCCTTGCTTTCATTTATAATTAGCAACTTTCATTACTGATATGAATTTTATGGATTTACATGGCTTATCTCCTGTAATCATTATTACTTCTCCAGTGGTTGCACAAATTTCTATGGAATTCTTATCACAGATAATTCGAGCATGGTTGTTTATTAACCAATCCATTCCTAGCACAACATTGAATTCAACTAATTTCATAGATAATAGGATTGTAGAAAATTTATGACCTGAAAGTTCAATTTCTACTTTTTGTAAAACCTGATCTATTTTAACTAAATTCCCATCTGCGGTTTCGACTGTAAAGATCTGCCTAAGTTTGGTTAAAGGTAAGTTAAGAGCTTGGCAGAATGAAATATTTATAAAACTTTGGTTTGCACCAGAGTAAAATAATACTTTTGTGTAAACGTTGTGTACTAAGAACGTACCGGCTATCACATCTGGAATGAGCTCTGCTTCCTGAGCAGTCAGTTGGAAGGCTCTTACATTCCTTTTTGCTCCTTCTGCAGGTTTGGCTTTATTGTCAGATGGTTTGTTCAGTTTTGGACAATCTGGCCTAAGATGTCCAGCTTCTCCACAGTTGTAGCAGACTGAAAATTTCTTCCTCCTGCAGTCTTCTTCTTGATGCCCCGGAATTTTGCAAAAATTGCAATATCCTTTGCATCTTCCAAAATGCTTCCTTTTGCAATAATTGCAAAATGGACTAGTGGAAGATTGCCCATTTCCTCCTCTCTTAAAATTATTATGGTTATCCTGACGGAATCCTTGGGTAATCTTTTGGGCTACTTCCTTCCTTCTATTTTCTTCTCTTGTCCGTACTAGTTCGTCAGTCAGAGTATTGGCTAAATCCACCGCATCATCAATCGTGCGAGGTTTCACAGCCTTGACGATATTACGGATTTCGGCAATCAATCCCCAAATATAACGAGAAATAAGTACCGGCTCTGGCGAAGCCAGCGTTGGTACTACTCTAGCATATTCAAAGAATGTCAAAGTATACCCTCGACAATCTACATCCACCATCCGGTGGGTTAGAAACTTATTTGTCATTTGTTCCTTTTCATACTCGGGACAGAATTTTCTTTCTACAAAGCTCTTAAATTCTTCCCAGTTCATAGCATACGCCATCCTTCTTCCTTTTGCTTGTAACAACGTATTCCACCATTCTAGCGCCCCTTCTTTGAAAAGATTTGACGCATACATGACCTGATCATCCTGAGCACATTTACTTATGGCAATTACTGCCTCGGATTTCTCTAACCAACGCAGTGCCGCAGTCGCTCCTTCATTGCCTGCAAACTCAGTGGGTTTACAAGCAAGAAATTCTTTATAAGTGCAACCAGGCGTTGCAGCTTTCATTTTCTTAGGGAGCGGAGCTTGCCGTGGTTCATTATCTTGATTAACATGATCATTGCCTTCGTTTACGCTATTACTGAAGTTATCTTCAGAAATACGTTTGCTTGGAATGATTTGTTGAGGCTCGATTGGATTTTTAACAGCAACAACTATTGCTGGAATAGCATTGGCTATCCCTTGAGCAACTATTGCTGGAATAGCGTTGGCTATCCCTTGAGCAACGATATTTTCTATATCCTGCCTAGTCATATATTGATCCCCCGGTTGTTGCTCAGATTGATTAACCTCATTAACTGGTTCATTATTAGCGTTTTCCATCTGATATCTAATTTATAGATAAATAATTAGTATAAAAGAAATAATCCAATGTCACAATTAATTGCACATAATCACATAAACGAATATACAAACAAAATTTGTAAATTTTCTAAAATTTTATTTGTTTTATAGATTATAGCATGCTTCTATATACAACCGTTTTATTATTTATTTTACAAATACTGATTTTACTATTACTATTACACCACCACAGTTCCATAAATCCCCTATCCTTTGTCATATGATATTCTAGTATCGGCGTTCCCTCTCATCGTATTTCCAGGAGATCTGTCCCCCAATCTCTTGGATCCTATTCTCAGCATCCATTAGTTCTTCGCCAAAGTGGCGGAGTTCAGCCATATTCTCGTTACTCGTTGGTGGATTTGGTAAAGGTTCTGGATTGAACTGAGGAAAAAGCTTATAGGGATTGTTTTGGAGTTGTATTTCATTAGTCAACCATTCATTTATTTGCGAGTGGATTGAAGGGTTTGGAATAGCTGGTTCTAAGTTCATTGGTAGTTGTTTTTCAAGAGAGTGAATAAAAACATTTTCATTAACAGGCTTAATAGTATTATAGCTTGCCATTATAAAATCTAACTCTTCCTGAGATGGTAACCCCTCAATTTGTCTAGAGCTTTCCCCAATTTCCATTTTCTTAGGCTTGAGTTTCTCGAGAGGTAAAGCGTTGAATTCTATAGGTTCTTCTATGCCTGGTATATACCTATTGAAATCTCTGGAAACCTCTATTCTTACTGGATAGAGATTTAAATTCTGAAGGGCGTCAGACAATTCAATCATGCTGTTTAGCAAAATACACACAATTACTAAGTTAAAATCATAACAAAATTTCATAGAAAACCTTTAAATATTATTTTATATTGGGTAACTACGAAACAACCGAATATGAAAATATACTAAGTTTTATTTGTAAATTTATTTATTTACTGAATAAGGTTTCTAGACTGTAGATAATAAAGATGCTAAAACTTAGGTCAAATTTATATAAGGATTTGCATTAATTGCTACATTAGTTAGCATATAAGGATATGCCCATACTGTTCACAATTAGTCAGATAATAAAACATATAATCACAAAATAGCAATGAATAAAAATTAAGTATTTTCTAAATACTTAATTGTCTTAAATCAGTGGCTCGATCAGTGGCTCTGATACCACCTTTTTCTGTCACGGCCCCCGACCCAGTTTGACCCGTTTCAGGAGCCGCGGGACAGAAATCCCGTGGTATTTAATTAATTGAGTTTAACAGCGGAAGTTTATTTATCAGGATCTTTTTAAAACTGAAATATTTCCCGATTATTTTATTTCACAACGCGGGATAAAACCCTGGTAATTTACAATCATTTGATTTCACGAAGAAATCTTTTATTTTACAAAACATGTTTCTTTATTTTATCCTGAGCCACTTTCTCAAGCTTGTAGTGCTTCACGGCACTTTTCCTGGATCATAACAGATCACCTGAAACATGTTTGAAAAAGGTTTTGTCAGCGGGAAATACTGAGTGAATCGTTCTATTTACATAAAATGATGCATAGTTATTAATTACAGCATAAGAGCGATTACAATGGCTTCTATCTTATTTTTATCTGGCGCTCTGTCACAATGGTGACAAGTCACGATGGTGACGATGGTCATACCACTATTAGGTCAATGAACCTAGATAGTGATGATTATCCCTAGTAGGTCAATGAACCTAACTGGGAGAAAATTAGTAATGTGCACAATACCCCACTAGCCAGTGATTCAAGATATCCACGACTTAGTCCCTGTAATTATAACCTTTGAAAATAATTTGAGGTATTGTAAAATAGTTGATAAAAAGAGAATGACTCACATTGCAGATTTAATTTGAGCAGAGCCTAGCCTACTGATTTAGCCTTTTCAACCTAATTTAATAACAGGCACACAATTCTGGGTTAGTAATCAATACAGCATTTACGATAACTCACGAGATCAAACCCTCACAACGAATGACAAAGTGCAATCACTTAAACATCCATCGGATTCACAACAAATGACAGAGTATTCCCCGAGTTCAGGTGGTACTCAAACATCCTGTCGGAATCACGACGAATGACAAAGGATAACCCAAATGTGGGCAACACTTAAACATCCATTGGATATATTGATCAATCGGACAATGAATCGTAATAGCGATCGAGTTAATACCCTGATTGCGGCGTCGATTAGTGATCCGTGTGTGTTAATTGTGGTAAACAGAGCATAACTAAGTGTATATTTCGAATTTCTTCGTCGAACGAACAACAGAATGCAAGTGCCAGGCCCTTCTATTTATACCCAAAATTTGCACCTCCCGCTAGTCGCGGAAGAATCCGTGGCACGTGTCGCGTGTCGCCTGGGATGACATTTCTAGAATAGAGTAGGCACGTGTCCCAGTAGATTGGCTGAGTTGGTGAAATTGGAAAACTCGAATTTGACAGCACATAATTTAGATAATCGTGACTAGGGTTTACCCCCCTAGGGTTTAAATAAATAACAATTATACACAAAACAATAATTAGTACTTTTGATACGAGTTGTTACAAATAAATAACAATTATACACAAAACAATCATACAAATTTCAAATACACATATAGCCAAAACTATCGATTTCTCGATTCCCATTTTTATATTTTATAATATGCGTCATTACACACCTTTATCTTACAAAGTTTTATTTTAGGTTATTCTACAAGATTATAGTTTACTTTTATTATTATACAACCACATTTTCATAACCCTACTATCTTTCGTCAGTTGGTATTTCAGTAACGACGTTCCCTCTCGTTGTATTTCCAGGAGATCTGTTCTCCTACCTCCCTGATCCTATTTCCTGCATCCACCAGCTCTTCGCCAAAGTGGCGGAGTTCAGCTAAATTTGCATTACTCATTGGTGGGTTTGGTGTAGGTTCCGGATCGAACTGAGGAAGAAAGGAATAAGGACTGTTGAGAAGGTTTTGGAACTGCCAATCATTGGTCCACCACTCGTCCATTCCTAGAGGTTGGGTGTGGATTATAGGTTCTGAAATTGCTGGTTCCAAATTTATTGGTAATTGAGTTTCAGCAGGAAAAGGGTAAAGATTATTATTGATAGGCCTGACTATATCACAGCTAGCTAATGCACGATCCAATTCCTCCTGAAATGGTAACTCCTCAATTTGTCTAGAGCTTTCCCCAATTTCTATCTTGGTTTGCCTAGAACTTTCCCCAAATTCCATTTCCATTTGCCTAGAATATTCCCTAAACTGTATTTCCATCTGCCTAGAACCTTCCCCGACTTCAATCCCCTTCCCTTTGTCTAAGGGAGTTTCTATTTTGGGAATCTTCCTAGTGGCGGGTTTCCTTATGCGCACACGCCTCCATCCCACAAATCTTCTCCTTTTCTTAGGCTTGGGTTTCTCCGGAGGTGGAGCGTTGAATTCCATAGGTTCTTCTATATCAGGTATGTATCTATTAAAATCTCTGGAAACCTCTATTTTCACCGAATAGAGATTTAAATTCTGAAGGGCTTCAGACAAGTCATTCATGCTGTTTAGCATATATGCAAAATACACAAAAATTGCTAAGTTAAAATTTTATAACAAAATTTCATAAATAACTTTTAAATATTATTTCATACCGTGTGACTAATTTAATACAAAGACAACTAAAAATTAAAACACACTAGGATTTACTGTAAACTTATTTATTTACTGGATAAGGTTTCTGGATTGTAGGTGATAAAGATACTAAAACTGAAACAAAGTATTTAAAGATTTGCATTTACTGCTACAGTAGCTAACATATAGAGATCTGCCCATTTTTCATCTAACTTGTCTTCCCAAGGTGGGTTATTGCCTAGTTCTTGGGTTTTCGGATTAACTCTCTTTTCTTTTGATTTTATTTTCTCTTGGCTTTTCCTAATAATTAAACTTCTTTTATTAGGAGAAAAAGTGGTTCCTCATAATGAGCTTTACGAACAAATATTCCCTCCTCAGTATCTACTGAGTATATTGAGGATTGGGATGAACTTCCCTTCTCGTTTGATAACCTATCTAATTTAAGATAGATGTTTGAAAGCTTTTGCTTACCCATACTGTACACAAATATTCAAATAATAAAACACATAATCACAAAATGGCAATTACTAAAATTAAGTATTTTCTAAATACTTAATTGGCTTAAATCAGTGGCTCTGATACCACCTTTTTCATGTCACGGCCCCCGACCCGGTTTGACCCGGTTCAGGAGCCGCGGGACAGAAAATCCCGTGGTATTTATTTAACAGCGGAAGTTTTCATCAGGATCTTTTTAAAACTGCAAATTTCCCGATTATTTTATTTCACAACTCGGGATAAAACCCCGGTAATTTACAATCATATGATTTCACTGAGAAATCTATATTTTTCAAAACATGTTTCTTTATTTTATACTGAGCCACTTCCTTAAGCTTTGTAGTGCTTCGCGGCACTTTTCTTGGATCACAACAGATCACCTGAAACATGTTTGAAAAAGGTTTTGTCAGCGGGAAATACTGGTGAATCATTCTTTTTAGTAAAATGACACGTTTGTTATAATTTACAGTATTAAGAGCGATTACAATGTTTCCATATATCAACCAACTACACACAGTATTTGTCACTCGACTCGTTTCTGTGACTATGGTCAGATCACCCATTGGCTAACTCGTTGTCCAATGGTGACGGGAAATAAGTAATGTATACAAAACCCCACATACCGGCTGTAATTTGGTGACTACAAAGACTTAATCCCTGTAATTATAACTTTGAAAATAAACATGATTTTGAAAGTGATTTGATAAAAAGAGAATGACTCACATTGCAGATTTATATGAGCAGAGCTTAGCCTACTGATTAGCCTTTTAACCTAAATTAATAACATGCACACGAACTAGGTCAGTAACTAATACAGCATTTACGATAACTCACGAGATTAAAACCTTCACAACGAATGACAAAGTGCGATACTTAAACATCCATCGATTTAACGACGAATGACAAAGCATAAACCCTAATGTGGGCAGTACTTAAACATCCATTGGATAGTTTAATCGATCGGACATTGAATCGTAGCAGCGATCGAGTTATTACCCTGTATTGCGGCAGAGGTTCGGGATTATAACTACTCTTGAACGAAACAGTGTGTAAGTGAAGGTACGTAACGAAATTTAACGTCGAAATATGCAAACAGTTCAAGTCTCATGCCCCTGTATTTATACCTACATTTGGTACCTCCCGCGTGTCGCGACAGGGTCTCCTGGATCCTTCGCGTGTCGCGGGGGAAGCCAAAGTAGGCTAGGCCTGCTTTGTCACCTACTTAGCCCTGCTGAGTCGACGGAATTTGAAATTACGTGTTTTACAACAGTTTTCGAAGGATAATTTCAAATTAGGGAATACCCCCCTTGAGTTTTAGGGGCCCTGATCCTGATTGTGATTGTTCTGAAAATTTCAGGGTTTATACAGAATCACTTGGGTGTCTTAATTGGGGTTTCCAATTAGATAAAATAATATAATAAATAGAACTTTTGATGAGAGTTGTTACAGAACAACAAAAAACTTCTTTCTCCTTCTGAAATCTAGCGAATCCCAAGCACAATCGAAACCCTAGACCTTCGATTTTGAAACCCTAGATGCGATTTCCAGCAAGGATGGTCTCTAATTTGGAACCCTAGGCGGCGGCTACTGGGTTTCTGAAACCCTAGTCGCGATTTGCAGGTATCTTCCTCTTCACCTCTGTTTGTTACTAGTTTGTGTGAATCAATTGAGAGCCTGAGCTCTGATACCAGTTGTTAGGGATATATATCACACAATCAACAAGAACAGACACACACAGCAGCTCACTCACACACACACTCTAAATCACAAGAACAAGAACACAAGATTTATAGTGGTTCGATCAAGCTTGATCTACGTCCACTCTCCACAACTAGTTCTATCTTTTTATTAGGTGCTCAAAAGTTACAGTACATGAATGAGAAGTATTTATAGGGGATACAATTAGGGTTGTTGATTTTAAGCTACAGTGACAAATAAAAGCTCTGCTCTGGTTAAATCTTCACAACCCACATCTGGATTATCTGTTGCCACAACCCAGACGAGTTATCTGCTCATCTGGGTTATCAGTTGCTTCTGAGGAATAACCCAGACAAGTTAACTTGGTCATCTGGGTTATCACTCTACTCAAATCCTCCACAACCCAACAATCCTCACCTTGTTAGTAACTTTCAGTCGCATTTTTACGTTCGAAAAACCTCTATTAGAATTTGAAACATTTTTCTGGTCAACCCGTAACTCCGTTGAATTTTTGGAAGAGAAGAAGTCACAGCGAGGTGTATCTTCATAATTTTCAAGTTCTTGATTCAACTTTGGTCTGCCCACTTTCTAATTGGTTGTTAACTACGCATATATGACTGCTGAGCATATGCATAAGCTGAATTGCCTGATATTTTAGCATATTCCTAATTATCCCATCCTGAATATAGAACACATAAGAGATGCACAACGCTGCAAGCTTCGTGTTTCTGGCGAACCTGGTCCTTATGGTGACATCCCTACTTCATCGCCAATACACTAAACGAAACTTTCATCACCACAATATACCTACTTCGAATCAAAATTGTAAACTGCACAACTATGTAAACTGAATCAAAATTAAGGTGAAAAGACCATTGTGCCCTTCATCCGTTAGTGGCTAACGGTTGAAATTAACGGCGTTAGGTAGCAGGGGTACATTGATGTCTTTTGGAAACGTCAAGGTGTTAAATTGACACAAAGGGCCAAATCCACGGCATGTAGGCCGGGCGAGACTTGTCTGTAGATCCCACAAAGGGCCAAATCCACGGCATGTAGGCCGGGTCAAAACTATAACATGCTTGCTACTACTTTGTGTTTCTAAACCCATGCAAAAAACAGTAAACACCCACCGACTTAACTACATGTAATAAAAGAAAATATACTCAGGAGAACATCATGACCCCATAACAAGTCCCATGCGTTACACAACATTTAGCTTCACGGTTAACTCCCTTCAAGAAAGATTACGTCCTGGTAATCCGTGAAAGCGATTCCCATAGAGCACCTAAATCCACATTCCCCCCTGAAATTACAATCCCAATGTTTTGGGAGCAATTCCAGCGAGAATTTTTCTTGAAGTTATCGGAGAGTACAGCAGCAAGTCCTATTGCAGCACTTGGTTCAACTGCCACCTTAAGTACCTCATACTTGTATGTCATTGCTTCTAGAATCTCTCCATCGTCCACTGTGATGATGTCATCAACCAAATCACGTACAATTGGCCTACGTAAAATAATTATATTAAACCAAGGTTGTGGAAGCCCATATTGGTTTTGGTTATTTTAATTATAACAAGGCTAATCTACTTTCTGTGACTGTATTTTACATAAATTAATAAGATGTAATAAATCTTCTTTGGGTGAGTTTGACATAGTGTTTTTAAAGTGATTATTTTACTAATGCGTTTTCTATTAATTTGTTGATAACTAATTTCTAATGCTTGGTAGAGTGAAACTGTTTTTAACTAGTAACTTGTTTTCGACAAAATACCTAAAACAACATGCATATGAGAATCTTTCACACACAAAATAATTGACTACTACAAGTTCAAACAGTAACCTGCTTTGCAAAACCAGAGGGGCGGAGGTAGTGTACAAGCAGGGGTAGCACGGGCTACCCCTCAACACCGTCTCCATAGTGTAAAAATACCCATCAACTTTGTCTCTGTAATGTAAAAATACCCCTTAACTCCGTCTACGTAGTGTAAATTTTTTTCGGTGTTATACAAAAGGTACCCTTGTTCCCCCAAAAAAAAAACGATTGGAATACCACATAATTGTATTGTTTGGCTATATACGCCACTGCTGAACATCCAACTATGGCTATTCCATTTCACGTATTCACTTTCAAGACGCGCTATCAAAACAGCCCCTTACAACAACTATGAATGTATAAGTGGAACTGTTAAACTCATTTGTTAGTTTTGGCACTCATCATTATGTGTGTGATTATAGAATTTAATGTATGTTTTGGCACTTATATGCATGTGTGTGATATTACCACGTGATATCTCCCATTGAAGCTCTAAGCCCATCAGCAATTGTGCTGGTGTGACTCAAGGATACAAGTCTTCCACAAGCTTTAGACTGGGCGGCATCATCGGCTCCTTTTGGCTCAGCACCCAGGACCCGTATGGCTGGATTCTTTGACTTGGCACCAATTACCACCCCAGAAAGTAAACCACCACCTACATGTTTCAACTTCATTTGAAAAAAGAAACCAAACAAACAACTTAACAGCATAAGATTCATATATGATAGCAGAAAATACAAACCACTTATTGGAACTATTAGCGTGTCAAGTTCTGGGGCCTGATCAAGAAACTCGAGTGACAATGTACCCTGACCACTGTAGAAAAAAAAAACAAGAAAATGTTGGATATGGAGCCTAACTCTGACTATATATCAAAGTTAACAAGTACAAGTGATATGTAAAACACCTAAAGATGGGGAGTTCTATCCTTTTATGGATCTTACACAAATTGACCATATATTTTGGCGTACTTAACTTTTTTTTGGGGGGGGTTTCTTATGAAAAATTTATAGTATGCTTGTGAACATATGTCAACTGAAAGTCAAATGTCTTTCTTTTTTCACTCACTAAATTGTTTAACAAGTCAAACGTAGTCTTAATAGTTTGAAAGAACAAGTGACTAGAATAGCTTTTGGAAATGTAATTGTAATAGACCCTTATAGTTTACTGGTAACTTCTTGCCAAATCCAATGGTTCAAAGATTCAAACACTATAAAATTATAATTTAAAAATACCTTATGATGCGAACATCATTTGATGAAGGAACAAGAACTGCTCCGGTTTCCTGTAACACCCTGATGGCTGTTTCTTCCCTAGATTGCATGGTAGGCTCGCAAAATATAACATGGCCACCATAGCGTTTCACATTCGCTACTTTGCATTTTGGTGCCGTGTTTGGTATGACCACATACGCTGGAATTCCTCGAAGTTGTGCAGCCAACGACAATACGGCAGCATGATTGCCACTAATTTAGAAAAAAAATAAGAATGAAGTTTTGAAATCATAATATTAGGTTTCTAAGTGAGACTAAAGCTTAAATGAGTAATTTTGGATTAATGAAGATGTTTTTCCATTTGCATTTGAATATTTTGCTCAAAATGAAGCATCCTTGCAATTAAGCTATGTTAATTATTTTCTTTTGGATTTTGAGGCTAGCAAATTCGTTACCTGCTGTGAGTGACAACTCCTTTGGCTGCTTGTTCTGCTTGGAGTGAAAAGACCCCGTTTGCTGCCCCCCTGAACTTAAAAGCTCCACTGACAAACATCAACCAAAAAAAGTTAACCAACGCATCTATGTATGTATGTATGTATGTACATTTCACCACCTCTTGATAAAGAAAATGGAGAAATCTCTTACCACTTCTGGAAACACTCGCATTTAAAGAATAGTGTTTTCCCAGAAAGAGAGTTTAACGTCGTGGAATGTATGACTGGAGTTAAATTTATATACAACTTAATTAAAATTTGGGCCTTCCGTATTGTATCAATGGAAACTCCATATGTGTTGCATGCCATTGTTATGTTTTATATTTAACTCAAGTTACTGCAACAAAATAAAATATCATGTAAGAATCTAACATTTCATTTAAGAACTCATGTTGGGATCAAACTGAATGTTTGAAAATTAAGCACTTACCTATGGAAATGATGGTTTGATAGATGGATGACACAAGCATGTTTGAGTAGTGTGTATATATAGTATTTGAGACCCTCCACAATCTTTTATTTGTAGTAATTAGGTATAGTATCAACTCTGAGAGATAGGTGCACCCGTAAAATCTTTACAATCTTCACAAAAGGATGGTTGTTGTGAAATCAAAAGGTTTTGTTGACAAAATCATTTCCAATTGCATGACATCTTAAAGCTGCTAGCTGTGAAAAGAACCTTAATGCAGTAAAAGATGTGTTGGTAAGATCTTAAAAAAGAAAATAAATAATAAATAAATAAAACGTGTGAAATAAGATGATAAAGTGGAGCCTTTTGATTACTTCCGATCATCGCATCATATATATTTCTATCCAATGAGTAAATTACAAAAGTCGTCCTTTATGTTGATTGCAAAGTGTGTCATTTGTCTTCAAAAGGTACAAAAAACGTACTCGATGTTTGCAAACCCTTGCACGTTATGTCCTTTAGCCATAACTCAGTTAGTTTTCATGGTTTAAATCATGTCACACAAGGGTAGATTAGTCTTTTCACCTATTCATGTGACATCCCTACTTCATCGCCAATACACTAAACGAAACTTTCATCACCACATTATACCAACTTCGAATCAAAATTGTAAACTGCACAACTATGTAAACTGAATCAAAATTGAGGTGAAAAGACCATTGTGCCCTTCATCCGTCAGTGGTTAACGGTTGAAATTAACGGCCTTAGGTAGCAGGGGTACATTGATGTCTTTTGGAAACATTAGGGTGTTAAATTGACGAATTTCAAAATTGGGTTGTAAAGTGTCAGTTGAAACCACATGGTGTAAAAGTGCACTTTAGTGTCCATATACTAACATTTAGCTAATACATGTACTGGCAGATAAAAAAAACTGAGCCCAACTGGCTCTACGCTCTCTCCCTTCTGCACACCCGTGTTCAACCCTAAGACCATGGGGTATGGTGAGGTTAGTCCTCAAAGTGACCACCCGCCACGTAGGCGCCACCTCACCAAAGGTGAAGGACCATCCCCTTAGTGACTACCCAAGGGTGTGGAAGACTACCCACCTTTAATAAACAAATCAATATATTAATAAAGGAGATAGAGAGAGGGGCCCACCAATGAAAAGTCAGCCAATCACATAGCCCGTCGCCTTCGTCTTGCAGAAGACGCCGGAGACGCGACGCCAAGGAGGGGGGCGGTGTGGGACGCCTGCGACGAGCCGGAACGGGTAGGGGACGACCCTCATACCCTTTGGTCTAACTATCCTCGTTCCTTTTTCTTCACCTTTTGTATGTTTTTACTTTTTCCTACTTTTGTTCGTTTTCTATAATTAGTTAGAACTACCCTTTTTTAAGTTTGTTTTTACTTTTTCCTACTTTTGTTCGTTTTCTATAATTAGTTTGAACTACCCTTTTTTAAGTTTGTTTTTACTTTTTCCTACTTTTGTTCGTTTTCTATAATTAGTTAGAACTACCCTTTTTTTAATTTATATTTCTTTCACACTTGGTCTCCTCCTGTGGCCCAGTGGGTATTCCCATTGGGTTTAGTTTGGCCGGCCCTCCTTTGGGAGGTCACCGGTTCGACTCCCACTTGTGGCTTTAGGGGGGAGGACACCCGTGCGCAATGATGGTGAAAAACCCACCGATGAGGGTTTGATCCTGAGCGTCACCCCGGTTTTAATCCGGCTGTTACTCTAGCGAGGCAACTTGTGTAGAGGCAGTACGGTTTCCGGGGGAAAGCCTTCGACCCAAGGTTGGTAAACCCAGCGCTGGCCTTGCTATCTGGGCCCTTAATCTTGGCGAGGGCCCGCGATTTGCGGGTGTGACAATGGTCACCATTATGAAGTTCACCTTTCAAAAAAAAAAAAAAAAAAAATAGTTATTTTTAATTTTTTTAATGTTAATATATCTTTGATGACCAAAATAAAAAAGATGTAAGCCTCCCTATTTCTCATCTTTGTAAATAAATATTATATTATATTATATTAGGGGAAAATTCATTTGAAAAGAAATTTAATGTGAGAAGAAAAACAAAAAGGGCATATTAGTAAAATACTATTTCATTTATAACTCATACCATTAATTTTTAACTCTTTAATTAATTAGTCAACTAATCATTAATGATCCTACATATAATCTACAAAACCTACATATACCCTACTCATTATAGAATTTTATCCTACACAGTCGAAATTTATCCTACATACCTCGAAATATATCCTACACAACTCGTAATTTATACTACATAACTAGTAATTTATTCTACACTTTAAATTAAGTTGTTGTTTTTTTTAATTTGAAAAAGTATATATTTTGAAAATGAGTTACAAATTTAATTTAGTTAGTTATTAAAGGGGAAGAATACAAATTAATGATTTTGTAAGTTTACCAATGTACCCTTATATTAAAATTAAATGCAAATATTAAATGAAGTAAAATGAAGCATTCTTATTGGTTGAAACTTTTTCTTTTTTCTTCTTACAAAAAAATTCTTCTCATTTGAACCCTATCATTAAATATTAAATAAATATTAAATTTTTAAATAAAATAAATAAATAATAATTAATATGTATCTTATAATAACTCCAAAAGAAAAATAAGTCAAGTCAAATAAAAGAAGAAGGCAAATGAGAGGTTGTCAGTCAGAAGTAGTTAAGACTAGTGGGTATGGAGAGCCTCATCCCCAAGGGGATGGGCCGCCACGTCGGCGCCACGTAGGAGTGGCTTGGTGGGGATGGATCTAGGGGGTGGGGGATGAGCCCCTTTATGTATATATATGTATGTATGTATAGGTTATTGTGAGAGAAAGTGGCTCGTCTTCTCCGTCTGTGGGGAGCCGAAGTTGCCGAGCCGGAACCAGGGGCGGTGTGGGGGACCGGCGCCGGGCCAAGCCGGGCCTCAGCCAGCCCCCATACCGCTTAGTCTAACGTACATGTGAATTCAAAATGTACTTTATATATATAATAACTAATTAATTGCATAACGATGAAATACGTAATCAGATAGTGCCACGTCAATTCATCTAATCAGATAGTCACTACTACAAAAAGTATTTGTTTAGGCGGTGTAAATGAAGATTATGAGCGGTTTTATGACCGCAAATGTTTAATTAATCTGAGCGGTTAAAAAGCCGCCCAAAATAATACAAAATCCGCCCAAAAAAACATGCCAATAATTTTGTGATTTTGTGTTTTTGAGCGGTGGTTTAATATCCCAACCGCCCAAAACAAATAATGCAGAGCTCAAAATAATGGGGAGAGCTCAAAATAATGGCTGCTATATACAAAGAGAAAATAATGTGTTGGCTCAAAATAGTGGATAATGGATACACAGAACTAAAACAATAAAAAACTCAGCAAACATCATAGAACCTCTTGATTACATAACTTCCAAAGTTTACAAAAGTTGTTCTAAACATAATAATCCAAAGTTGTTCAAATAACTACCACTAACCTAGCTAACCCATCTTCCAAAGTAGTTCAAATAACTATACCAACCTAACCCAACCAACCTACACTCTTACTCTTAAAAAACCGCATCATGATGTTTTCAACCAACATGTCGATTTCCTCTTGTGTTACGCTTGTTGTCTGGGTCCAAATCTAAAAAGAAATCAAACAACAAGGTTATTTTGTGGATATTGAAGTAGGCAACTTTAGGGTCTTCTGGAACTATTTTATAAAATACTATGTTATACAAATATCTGATATCAAACAAGAAAAAAATTACAAGGTTAAAAATTCAGCTGTGTTAAAAAATTAATTTATTGTACGAAATAAAAATAACAGTTAAATGCCATTTTAGTCCCTGTGGTTTGAGTTATTTTACCAGTTTAGTACAAATGCTTCATTTTTCACCGGTGGATCCAAAAAGGTTTCACCATTGCTATTTTAGTCCACTGGGTTAACTTCATCCTTTTTTTCTGTTAATAAGAAGGCCAATTCGGTCATTTTGTATGGCTGAATTGCCCTTCTAACTAATAGAATTACATATAAAATGGCCTAATTAGCCTTCTCGTTAACAGAAAAAATGGATGAAGTTAACCCAGTGGACTAAAATGGCAACTGTGAAACCTTTTTGAACCCACAGGTTAAAAATAAAACCTTTGGACTAAACTGGTAAGATGGCCCAAACCACAGGGACTAAAATGGCATTTAACTATAAAAATAATAAGAAAAAACTTACATTTGACACCAATGCAAAAAGCTTGCCTCAAACAACCCGTTCGCCAAAAACTGTAACATCCCCTCATATTCGATGGATTCAACTTCGATATCAAACGAAGTCTTGGGGTACATCTCCTTAGGCAAATTAATCTCAATTCTCATCTTTCCATTAAAGAGATCCTTTAATCGTGCAGCCCATAACCTAATATTTTCAGGCCGCTCATTTTCTATCTTCAACAAGGCATTTTGTATTTTTTGTTCAGCCGTTGACAACTTTGGAGCGGGAGGTTCTTCATCGAACTACATAATTAAACAAACACTTTTAAGAGTATATATACACACATACACACACACATATAACATGTTCGAGTTGTTGATTACCATCGCATCGAGTCATTCCGATATGTGTACATCATGTTGATCGGGAAAAAATGCGCCAGAAACAAACTACATTAATTGAAAAACTAATTATTTGTGCATTGTTTATATATATGTATATATATAATGAGAATTTGAGTTGTTGATTACCTCATCATCAAAATTTTCTATAGTAGTCGGATCAATATGATAATGTTGAGTTTGATTTAGTTCATCAGGTTCCTCAAACTACAACTAACGAAATTGTTGCAATATAAAATAAAATTATTATAAAATATATATTACCCTGACCAAAGTAATACCAAACCACTAACCTGTGGCTCATAACATGTGACGTCCTCCAACTGTTGTGTCAAGTCTTGGTTCTGGGGAGTTGTCTCTGTGTTCAAAAGCTACAATTTAACAAAACATACATTATTTTCTTTCATTTGTCAAATATGTGAGAATCATATGATTGTATTAGGAGCCCATCCATCAGATGGGTAAAAATCTCTAGTCACCTACAATCTTTTTTAATGGTTAATGACTTTTAATTATACTAAAAATAGTCTTTTAGTATTTTCTAACATTTCTCATTTACCATCTCATCTGCTATTACATTTACAATCACAATCAGACCTTTGAATTACCCTTAAAACCTAATTCCAAAAAAAAACTTCTAAAATCGCTAAAAGACTCATGACAATAAAACCGAACTTAACCTAACGAAATGTTACGTAAACCCGAAATAAACCTAATTCAAAACAACACACTTACTAACTGTCTGAAACAATCAATAAACATGAAACTATAAACCACAAATGTTACGTAAACCCGAAATTACCTTTATTGCAAAACGTGGCCATTGAACATATTTACCACGAGCATCACCTAAATCTAATTTGTCATATATGTATACATACATATTATGCATAAAAAAATAAAATACATCAACAACAAAGATAATAAGAAACAAAAGTTCATACCTTTAACCTCTTGATTTGATTTAACGAAGAATAAAAGCTAGAATAATTCAATTTTTATCTACAATCAAATAACAACAAATAATTAATTAATACATATTGATCAAACAATTAATATATGTATATACAAGAATACATATGATATATACCTGTTACTAAAGTAATGTTTGAATAGAATGAAGAATGAATTGAATTGAAGAAACAGAGGCTAGGCTAGCTAGGGTTTGCAAAGAGAAAAAAATAATTAAAGAGATGGGATTTTCGTAGAGTTTTTTTTAAATATGATAAAAACCCTTTTATTTATTTGAGCTAGGTTGTTATGCTCGCACAAAAAAACCTATTTTTTTGAGCTAAAATTTGTAAGAGCTCAAAAAAATCATTTTTTTGAGCCATATAGCTAAAAAACGTGGGTGTCAGTTTATTGTGCTGATTTTTGGGCGGGTTTATGTGTCTAACCGCCTAAATTAATAATTTTTGAGCTCAGAAAAATCATAATTTGTACTAGTGAGTGTCACGTCAATTCATCTAAATTGTTTACCTAATGCTTAATAACGTTAGCGGTATTTTACCTAATGGGGTTTGGGTAAACTATTTAAAAATAAAAAGAAAAAGAAAAATGTGTGATTGGTTGAGAAGTAATGGACCCCTCTCCACACCTTTCTCTCTCCCCCTTCCCTCATCGGTAAACCTTCATCGATCAAACAATGAAGCCGAGCGGTAAAACCATTGGCGGCGGTGTTACCGCTCGATAAACATGTTTACCGCGTGAGTTTACCGCCCACTCCGTTCACCCTAAGACAAGTGACATACGAAAGAGAATTCATCAAGACTAATATTTTTATATGATGTTAATTACTTTTTTAATTATCTATTTCTTAAGAAATTAAGTAATTATATTATATTATATGTATCAAATTATAACATGGGTTTGCGCCATCTCCTTTTGTAACTTTTGTTTTTCTGCCACAATAGTTTGCTTCCTTTACTTTTCCCCCATGATCATTTAAGTCCTTCAACGTGGATTCAAGATATAAGACCATGTGTAGTGAGAGAGGGAAGACTCTTGAGCGTTTTGCCTTATATACCAGTCCAGTTAGCATGTGAGCATTGTGGGGTATTATGTTAAAAAGGGTGTAGTGGGGCTTGAAATCTTGTGGGGCATTATCTTCTAACAGATTAAATAAAAAAAAATAAAAACCATATAAAAATGCTATTGGCCAAAAATAAAGTTCAAGGCGTTAAAAAAAGCATGCGTCATCCATTAAAAAAACGCCCTAGAGGGCGGTTACCGGACGTTTTTAGGCATTTTTTGGGGGAAAAATGCCAAAATACCCCACTTCAGGTGAACTAACAATGAGAATTGTATTTATTTATTTTCTTACATTAAAAGAAGCTTATAATACTATATAGGGGAAGGTTCATTTGAGAAAAAAAATTAATTGAGAAGAAAAAAAACAAAATGTAATTTTGTAAAACATTAAATAGTTTTTTCACTTATCTCATTTATTATCATCTTTAACTAATTAATTAGTCAAAAACTATCATCCTCCACACTAATTTTTTTTGCCTATACACATCAAAAGTTATCCTACATATTTCGAAATTTATCCTACACGTTGAAATTTATCATACACAATTCGTAATTTATCTTATACACCTCGTACTTTATCATACACTTTAAATTATTTTATTTTATTTTTTTGAAAATATATATATTTTGAAGATAAGTTACAAAAAATTTAATGTAGTTAGCTATTAAAAAAGAAAACTACAAATTAATGATCTATGTAGATTTATCAATGTACCCTTATAGTAACATTAAATACTTATATTAAATGAAGTAAAATAAAAAATTCTTTTTGGTTGAAATTTCTTCTTACAAATTTTTTGTTTCTCATTTGAACTCTCCACTACCATGTAATTAAAATATATATGAATTTACAGAGGCCATAAACGGCTAATAAGTAATTTTGTTTTTTATGATATCTATTTAATGATATTTTTTTATTCTTTAATATGGTATTTATTTAATAACTTCCGTTTTTTTTTAATTTTTAAGCATTTATTTTTTTATCAACATCCGATATATATTTCATTAAAAAAGTTATATTCAAAATAAAGTATTTTTTTGGTATCGTAAACCGATATCATAACAAACTCAATTGATTTCGACCGAGCAACACAGGTGTCGGTATCCGTTTCATCGGACAGGAACCAATATTAGTTTTATCGTTTTTTTATTGATGTAAAACACCTTTCGCTATCTTTTGGGCATATCAAGTCTATATTTTTCTGGTTCTTTTTCGGTTGCCACAACGAGTGTTGTTACCATGACGAATTGAACCGACACTCACTAAGTTTCCTCCACGTAGCGTGAGTAAATCCCACTAGTTTTATATCAAATTAGTTAAAATTAAAAACAGCTGGGTGATTTTACATTCATCCTAGGCTTCTATAACAATTCATTATTACATGGTTGTATATAATTATTTGGTTCGAAATATAAAAAATCATATTTAGAATGAGTTCCTCAAATAGCGTAAACTTATTATGCTCGCTGATTAAAACAATCAATTGTCTAACATAAGTTGGGGTCGTAATTTTTAACTTGGTACAAAAATAATCGACTTTAAGCAAACAATGGCTAATATCTTTGATTAACAGGCTGGATTCATCACTTTAATCTATCAGTTGACACTAGGGGTGTTCATCGAATCGAATATCGAATTTTCAAATTATTCGAAACGAATTATTCGAATAATTTTTATTTTTCCTTGAATTCGTATTCGATTCGAATTCAATTAAAATCTATCGAATTCGATTTGAATTCGTATTCGAATAAAAAAACCCAATTCGTATTCGATTAAAATTTCGAATTCGAATAAATTCGATTTAATTCAGATTCTTTAAAACATGTAAAAAAACTATCAAAATGAAACATAAATTTTAAAGCAGCCATAAAGCACGATATAACATTAAAAAGTTTCAAATAAAGTACCAAAAATCTAAATTCAAAACGATAAGTCGGGAATAATCACTCCACATTACAAGTTAATATTTTTATGGTTAGAAATCTATTGATAGATTTGTTACTTAGGTTTTTACTTATGGGTCATGTAGTGGGTTTGGTAATGGGTAATTTTAATACTTGAAAAGAAGTTTGAAAATAATTTATAGTATAGCTTAATAAAAGATATATATGTATTATATATAAAAGAGTAAACTGCAATTTTACCCCCCTGAGGTTAGGGGTCATTGGCATGTCTACCCCCCCTAAGGAAATAATTGCATTTTTACCCCCCACTGTTCACTGTTATGTCGCACAATTACCCCCCGGCGTCAAAGTCAATAACAGATCTGTTAACTCTTAGTTGAAATGACTATATTACCCTTCCATTTTACCCCCCAACATTCCTGTTAAGTCGCACAATTACCCCCCATTGGTAAATTACTAATTTGTCCTTTGTTATTACCCCCTGTACTTTGAGTTAAGATACAACATTACCCCCTGCAACTTCCAAAACCCTTCCCACCAAAATCAAAAAACTGATCTATGATTCTATAATCAAAAATCTTAACCTGTTCTATGATCTGAAACCTAATTCTGAATCAATTCACACGTAATCTGATTTTGATTATGCACTAACAATTTCATTCAATGTATCTGATCAAAAATCAAGCATACCTGCTGCAATCAAGCATACCTGCTGCAATCAAGCATACCTGCTGCATTGTGTTTTATACTCAAGCATACCTGTTGCATACCTGTTGCATACCTGCTGCATACCTGCTTACCTGCTGCAATGTGTTTTATACTCAAGCATACATGTTGCAATGTGTTCTATACTCAAGCATAACTGCTGCAATCTGACCAACAATGTATCAAACCACTGATTAACCACACAAACCACTGATTAAGCAAACCACTGCTGCACATTTTGACTATTAACCACACTAGAATATGTGGTGACTATTAATCACACTAGAATCTGTTATGATTACTAACAATGTATCAAACCACTGATTAAGCAAACCACTGCTGCACAAAATGTATATCCTAATCAAACATCAAACATTCACAACTGAAAATTTTGATCATGTAAGATCATGTAACTGTCATAACTAGGCACATTTTGATCAAAACATCAAACATCCCAACTGCACATGTAACTGTCATCAACTATGTTCAGTAACTGCACATATAACTATCATCATCTATGATCATGTAACTGTAAACATTGGTCATAACTAGGCACATTATATTAAATCAAAAAGATCCTAATATATATACAATTAGATCAGTATTAAACCAAAAGATCCTAATATATTTAACCAAAAGATCCTAATATATAAAACATCAACTACACAACCATTTCCTGCTGCGGGGGAAACTAGAAGTGCAGGAAAGGGCGGCCCCGCATTTTCACCACCACGGACACCACAATCGATCGGACTGACCACCGAATCCTCATGTCCACTGCAAACACAAAAAGATCGATGTTTCAATAACCCCCTGTTTTTTACTTGTTCAGAAAGATCGATGTTTATACCTGAAATCAGAGACAACAAGGAGGATTGGTGGTTGTCGCCGGCAACCAGGTGCATCGGCGGAGCTGGAGTGGACGCCGTTGTGGTCGCCAGAAGTGGAGGTGGAAGCATGGGGTTCTGCGATTCACTCATTGTGGAGTGGAAGCCGGAGCTGGAGTGGAAGCCGGTGGGTGTTGACGTTGTGGTCGCCGGAGCAATGGAGGTGGAGGTGGAGCTGGATCGTTGGTGGGTGAAGAAGAAGAAGTAGAGTGAGTGAAGCTTAGGGGGTAAGAATGATGGTGGAAGAGAAGTACAGGGGGATTATAAAGATCTAAAGGGTGAAATTACCTTTATGCCCTTTGACCGTTTAAAGATAACATTGACTTTGACGCCGGGGGGTAATTGTGCGACATAACAGTGAACAGTGGGGGGTAAAAATGCAATTATTTCCTTAGGGGGGTAGACATGCCAATGACCTCTAACCTCAGGGGGTAAAATTGCAGTTTACTCTATATAAAAATAATAAATAAAAATGTATAATTTTTATTCGAATTTCGAATCGAATCGAATTTGAAATTATAAATTCGTATTCGATTTACTTGACTCGAATTGAATCGAATTCGAATTCTTATAATCGAAACGAATTTTTGATAATCGAATCGGATTTAAACGAATTTCGAATTTTTCGAATTCGAAACGAATCCTAAACACCCCTAGTTGACATAGTTAACTCCCATCTTTAATGAATACGGTATTGTAGATTTTCATTATAGGAATAAATAAATTATCTATGTAAAATTGATTTTCTGATGATTTTGATAACTTTACATCCATTCAGTAATGTCACATCACATTGAATCTATATATATATATATATAAATGAGATGGATTTGGGCTAGGTGGCATTTGTATTTGGCCATATTGGCTGATGTGGCAATTTAGTTTAGGAGGGAAATCACATTTGGGTTCTACAATCACCATTCTCAAATTCTCAATACACAAACAAAAAACATTGGACACGGGATCCGAATAGGATTCGGTTCGACCTAATGATTCAAATGGATCCTTTATATCCTAATTTCATTACATCTCAGAACTCTTCATCTCTATCATCTTCTTCATAACCCTAACGCCGCTACGCATCATCTTCCGCAAATCCAAAAATCTTCTTCAGCAAATTAACAATGGTGATTCTCATGTACCTTCTCACCACTAATCCCATAGATTCAAGGTCACAACTGAAACCCCAATGTTCTATATTTTCAAATAAGTTCTCTTTTTAGATTTCGATCCATGGATTCAAGCAGCAAGTAAGAAATCTTTTCTTTACTAATTGTTAATCCTTTTCTTTATCTATTGTATCACTTCTTTTGTTAATCGGTTCCAATTGTTAATCCTTTTCTTTGTCTATTTTTATGCCGTCTTTTTTTTATTTTCATCCTATTTTGAAACTTTGAGTTGCTAATTAGCAATGTGATTGATTTGTTCTATGGGATTGCAGACATCAAACATCCATTTTACATCTTCAAGGTAAAATTTTTTTTCATCTTTCAGTGTTTATCATTCAGGAAACAAACGGTCTGCTTTCAGTATGTGATTTCTAAAAAAACAAGTTCATCGTTTGTTTGTTTACAGATCTAGGGTTTCGTGTTCAAATTGCTATATCTGATACCTGTATGGTCTGAGTTAATAACGATGGCTCAAGGAAGGATGAAGGTGTTAATGTTTTCAATTCTTCACTCCAATGTTAGTTTGTCTTACAATATCTTGCTTTGTTTCAACTTCGTTTTACCGATTTTATATTAAGATTAAGGCTACATTGATTTGTTTATATTATTGTTTATTTTTGTTCAGATTACATCTATTGAGAATTTTTGTGTATTACCTTCAAGTAAGTTGTGAGCTTCGTTCTTGGTGCGGCGGGGTGTTAAAGGTTTTTTGGTGCAATGATTTTGGCTCTTGATGTTAAGGTACGATTTTGATAATGTTTGTTGAGATTACACACTGGCTGTTAAAGACTTTTGGTGCAATAATTGTTATGCCATTATGTATGATTTGCTGAACATTTGTCTATGGTTTTAGATGCTAAACTTCTTGGACATGTTCGTTTTATGTTTTCAGGGGCATGGATTTTGTTCTGATTTGCTATTTGATTTGCGTTCTTCAATTTTTCGTATTCTATTTTGATATTCTTCGTATTTCATCCGACAAGATGGTGAGGGTTTATTAAGGCTTTCTAGCAATGTACTGATTGTGAAGATTAGTTTTTTTCCAGACAACATTCTTCATTCGACAACTAAACGTATGAATTGAATCAGTGGTCTCGAGCTTCTTCTCAGGTCCATGAATGTGATTGATTTTTTTTTCACAATCATCTAGATATTGATTATATTATGAATATATTAAGCTCATTGGTTTTAAATTTAAGTTTGAATAATATTTAACTATTTAAGTAAATTGTTTTGACTGATTATTTCAAAATTTGAATTTTTGAAATTTATATCAATTATGGATACTTATCAAAGTTGTCTAAATCGTAACGTATTTCCAAATTTATCAAGATAACTTATATAAAAGTTTAATTGCTTCCAAATTTTCTGTTAGTTTCCATAATTTACGACAATCACATTATTTTTCAAGTTTCTCAGAATTTGTAAAGATATATAGCATTTGTTTTAAACCTAAATGACCTCTCTGTATGTCAAACTAGGTTCTGTTGTTGACGCACAAGCCTATTAAACACACAATAATTGAAAACACACAATTACATTATTTCCAACCATTTAAAGAATTTCATAGATGTTTAAAAAATGTATTTTTTTATTTATTTTAAGCCTATTTTTTGTTTGGTTTGTTATAGGTATTTTATATGTACGAGTATACCATATGGTTCAAGTTCTGTTGAGTCCTCAGTAAGCTTTTTAAATTTTTATTTTTACTTTAAGATATTAAGATATTCTTATTAACTATGCTGGATTTTTTTTTCTATTTCTTGAGGATTTGTGAATTAGTTCGCTTTTCAAGTACTTTGCTTCTGAAGGTAAAATTTGCAGAGAAAATTACGAGAATTAGATAAACTTCAAGAGAACTTGAAAATTAAGCGAAATATCAACAGAACGTTATTATTTCTGTACAGTTTCCTTGCTCAGCTTACTGCGTCAACGTCTTCCGGTTACTCTGGATTGAGTTCCTCTTTTATGAAGTCAATGTCTGATGAGTGTCTATTTAATATTTCCTTTAGTACGATTGGAGAATTAAGAGAAATATCCCAAGTATTCTTACAATTTTTATTATTTTTTTATTATACGTATTTTTTTTAACTTTCATAATGTAGTAAATTATATACTATCTATACAGGAAAAGTTTGTTATTATCCTGGGAACAATTGAGAGCTTTGCTTCAGAAGACTCATGGTTTTACAATGCATGTAAAACTTGCAACAAAAAGGTTCTTACGAACACTATTTGCAAGGACAAGGAAGATGGAAGTCAAGGATATGATGAAGTAACTGTCTTGGAGTGCCAAACTGATCGGTGCAATAAAAGAACTGTTGTGTCTGTTCCCAGCTTAATTTACTTGATTCATTTATTGTCCATATTATGAAACATGATCGATCGTTAATAAAATCTTATTTGAAATTTTTATAGGATAAAAGTTCTAATACGTGTTCAGGATTGTACCGGGATTGTTACTTTGACGTTGTTTGAACGTGAAGTTGTTAAACTGATAAAGGTTAACGCAAACCAGTTGTTGGATAAAAATATGGAGGTAACTTATATTTTCCAAATACCATTTCCTTAATTGCTTTATACGTTTTAATGTTTTTATGTTACATTGTTAACTTTATAATAATGTGTATCAAACAGTTAGCCAGCGAAGGTAACTTTCCCAAGGAGCTGAAGGCATTGCTAAATAGGAGGTTTGCGTTTAAGATAGCCATAGGTTCGTTTAATATAAAAAACAAATCAGATGGCTACTCGGTGTCGAAGTTGATTGAAAATCATGCAATCATCAAAGATCTTGATAGGCATTTTGATGCTTTCCAGGTTCGAAAATTATTCTATACGTTAGCTTTATTTTTTGTTATAAAAAACTTATAGCACTTTACAACATTTATTGAAACATATGAAATAAATACAGTCTGCTGATGATGAACCTTTAAATGTTGTTCCTTCTGATTCAAATCCAACTGTTAACATCCAAATCCGGGTCTGTGAAACAAATCTTTAGTTCTCTAATGCTTCAATATTTTGTCATTCACCTTATTTTTTCAACTGTTTTTTTACCTTTTTAATTTTATTTTACAGGATTCTGTTTCCCGTACCGGTGATGACGACACACCGATGTCCAAATTGAACAATAGCATGTTTACTACACCCTCCGGAGCGGATAATTGTATTTGGCAATGTGAGTTGCTAATTAGCAATGTGATTGATTTGTTCTATGGGATTGCAGACATCAAACATCCATTTTACATCTTCAAGGTAAAAAAAAATTTCATCTTTCAGTGTTTATCATTCAGGAAACAAACGGTCTGCTTTCAGTATGTGATTTCTAAAAAAACAAGTTCATCGTTTGTTTGTTTACAGATCTAGGGTTTCGTGTTCAAGTTGCTATATCTGATACCTGTATGGTCTGAGTTAATAACGATGGTTCAAGGAAGGATGAAGGTGTTAATGTTTTCAATTCTTCACTCCAATGTTAGTTTATCTTACAATATCTTGCTTTGTTTCAACTTCGTTTTACCGATTTTATATTAAGATTAAGGCTACATTGATTTGTTTATATTATTGTTTATTTTTGTTTAGATTACATCTATTGAGAATTTTTGTGTATTACCTTCAAGTAAGTTGTGAGCTTCGTTCTTGGTGCGGCGGGATGTTAAAGGTTTTTTGGTGCAATGATTTTGGCTCTTGATGTTAAGGTACGATTTTGATAATGTTTGTTGAGATTACACACTGGCTGTTAAAGACTTTTGGTGCAATAATTGTTATGCCATTATGTATGATTTGCTGAACATTTGTCTATGGTTTTAGATGCTAAACTTCTTGGACAGGTTCGTTTTATGTTTTCAGGGGCATGGATTTTGTTCTGATTTGTTATTTGATTTACGTTCTTCAATTTTTCGTATTCTATTTTGATATTCTTCGTATTTCATCCGACAAGATGGTAAGGGTTTATTAAGGCTTTCTAGCAATGTACTGATGTAACACCCGTTGTTATAAATCTAGGTTTAACGTATATTTTGCGAAAATAATCATGTGATTAATGATTACATATACATCAAAAATGCGGGTTTGTTAAAACTTTTACAAATTATAAGTTATTCAACAAAACGTGATCGAATTCGTTGTTTAAAATTTACAACGTTACAAAGTGCGGAAGCGTATATCTTTATCGTGTTCGGTTCTTCGCTGAGCTTGATCGTCTGCCGGCATCCAAAAGTACCTACATTTCATAAAAACATGAAATGTTTTAGTCATACGGGATTTAATATGTATCTAAACGAGTCCGGGAAACAAAACTAATCAAAATACATTTTTGATCAGGGTCCACCGTAAATTACGGTGGACACCGTAATTTACGGTAGCCCTGATTTGAAAACACTCCACCATAAAGCAGGAGCTAACCGCCGTAACATTTTTAATCCCCACCGTAACTTACGGTACCACCGTAAGTTACGGTGGACTCTGCATCAGCTTCTTCCATTTTGCCGTTTTTGACACGAGGACTTTCGTATCTTTCAATCCGTTTATCCGTTTGACCTACCGTTTCTTCCTACGTGTTTGTAATTTAATTCTCCATCATATGGAGTTAAAATCTCACATCCGGTTAAATAAAATTTCAGACTTCTAAGTCTTCGGCTTATTACTCTTTTTACTAAATTTGACCCATTCGTGTATTTATCAAACAAACATGTTTGTTTGACTCCAAAATCCTATCTTTTAACTATAAATCTGTTTAGAAACCATTATATTTCTAAAACATTACGATTATAACTTAACTTATTCGGTTTACCTTTTAGATAACCGAATATCAAATTTTGACCTTGTTTAACTCTTCGAGAACCTCAAGTTCTAAAAGATGAATTAAACCCTTTTACATACCTGACTCGGATCAATGCATTAACCCGTTTTAATACCTTGATTTAGAAATCACTAATTAATAGTGAAGGAAATATCCATTCTATATAGGCTCCTGAAATCATACAACTCAACGGTAATCGTTAGTCAATTTTGTCAAAAGATGATATTTTCACCTTTTGACCCGTTTGGTCTAAATATCCGTTTATCTTTGCAAGACGATATTTATTACCGTCTCATCCAATTGACGCACTACGGTTTACACCGTATGGTTGTCCACCTATAACCCATTTCTCAACTCCTTTGACCCATTATGGCTTATGCCAAATGTGTCTTTCAAAAACAAATGTTTATTGTTAACGCATCCCCAAATTACTGTTTTCCTTATTTTTCGTTTGGCTTACCTTATGAGGTAACCATAAAATTTCATCTTTCTAATCGTTATGGTATAAACGATTAATCAATTTAAATCCTTTTTAACCATCAATGTGGTTTCCTATCATTTTCACTTATATTGTTCCATACAACTATATGTCGGAACATCACTTTTCTAGTGTTTGTCTATCTTACCCGAAATCAATACAATAAGATATTTTCCAGGAATTGACAAATGTGTAAGCTTTACTTACCTCGTATCCGAATATGTTTTTCTTCTCGTGCTTGATTCGTTTGACCGCTTCTTTCCCAAGCCTCCACCTAGCTCGTTAGGCGACAAACTATCATCATTCACAAGGTGGTTAGATTAGTCATTTCAATTCACGACTATTCCACCTCACGTATTTTCTATGTCGAAACTACTATTTGACTTTATCATTGGTTAGTTTGACTTTTAAAAGTCAATTGACTTACCAATATATTCATATGCACATTTGGTTCTTTGTACTCACTTAGGCATATTTCATCCGAACTCTTAACAAAAAATCAATTTTTACATACTAACTAGTAAGCCGCAATTTCATTTAGGCATTTCATATCAATGAAAATTGGCTGTTTTTGGTGACTTGTTTAACCTGTTTACAAGTCTTCAAAAATTATGATTTTTTTTATGTGGCGTACCTCTCGGAGGGTTAGCCCTTGAGTTAAAATTTCAAGATCTAACTCTTTACCAAAAATTCGTGAAAATTCATTTACTAAGCTGCAATCAGATTCGTCACTTCTGACTGCAGCTTACGGAAAAATTCATTTAAAATTCCTCGTTTATCCGATTGACGAAATTCCAATTGGCTATTTTTCTAATCACTTAGCACTTTCTACAGTACAAATTTGAGATCATAACTCAATTCCTAAATTGAGTTATGGCATTCGTAATGGGCTGCAAATTCTGTCAGAAAACGCAGCTTCAACCTTTGATACGGAAAAATTCATAAAACGCTCAATTTTCGTCGAAAAAATGCGATTCCAGTGGGGTTTTAAAGATATTTCCTGGAATTACATTTTAAACTCAAGAAACACATGATTTTATCAGGTTTTGTCCAGGTTACAGCCAATACAAATCGGCTGTAAATTCTGATCAAGAATCGTTTGAATTCAGCTTTGAGTTTAAGCTTGTTCTTGACATCATAACACTATTCTTTTGAAATCAAAACCCTAAAAACATCTCATACATGAATTTGGTATCAACAAAGACTTGAGCTAAGCATGATTTCAACATATACTTGTCTAGGGTTTACTCCTAGACACTACTATGTTCCTATTCTATCCATATAACAAACATGCAACTAGAATCTCAGATTATTCAAAATTCATGAGAATTTCAAGTTGAAATATTTCTCAAAATTTTACATACCTTGTAATCCCCTTGTGATGAGGATCAGGAATCTATGTTTAGAATTTGATTTGGACTTGAATTGAACCTTCAATTTGCAAGATTTGTTGAGTTCTAGGGTTTTCACCCTCCTGGTCGCTCCTGGAGATCGATCCACACACACTTAGTGTGTGTGGTGTGTTATTTTTTTTTATTAAATAAAACTTGTTTCCTTTTTCACGATTTTGGTCCCTCAAGTTTAGATATTCATAAATGAAACTATAACTCATAGTTTATTATTTAATTACCCATTACTAACTAGGTTAATCTTACCTAGTTAACTTAGTGGGTTCCGGGAGTTAAAAACCCGTTGTATTTTAAGTCCTGTTGACTCGGGCTCTTATAAACTAAATTCTTAAATTCTTTGATTCGCTTGTATTTAATTATTAGGATTTCTTATTTAAATCCAAATAGTTAACGGGTTATTTTTACTGCTAACGGTACTTTACCCGTCTTTTAGTATGAACAGAGATTGATTACCAAACCCGTTTTCGGGGTGTTACAAGTCTACCCCCCTTAAAGAGGTTTCGTCCTCGAAACCTTTTCTTACATAATTCATTGAGTTTAAACTCAATGTATTTGATCAGAGATATCATTTAAACATTACTTATACTTTTAACCAATTATTAGTATTACCAGATAAGCATGGTAACATCTTTTTGGTCACTAATTGTCTACGTAACTCATATGACTTAGTGCAACTTAAAATAACGTAATCTCGTTATTTCCACTAGTTTAGTTAACTTAGCGATATCCATCGCTTTCATATACTATCGAATTCCTTACGAATCCGTTATTTTGACCCGTTTAAAGATCTTTAGTGAAATCTTTCACTTTTAGCAACAAATTCTTTTGTTTTCAAATTTATCTATTCGGTTCAGCTATACCGAATCTACCGCTTACAAGCAAACCAAATTTCTTGATTTGAATTGGTGACCTTAACCGGTCTCATTAACTAGTCTTATTAGTTCAGTTACTTTTATCACTCGCCTGGTTATAATGTGATTTTACTTCACATTACATTTCCTAACCGTGATCGTGTCACATCATGTTTAATTTGTATCAACCTTTCATTTTTTTTTTATCACTTTTCGAATATATCATCTTGCGCCTATCAGTGTCAAGACTTGTATCTTTCATGCTTACTATTTAAATTCCTATCAGAATTTATGTTTGTAAAAACATTATTTCTTACTGAAACCGAAGTTTTAGTTTTAGGATCTTTTCTTTAACTTGTGTCAATCATCCATACCGGGATATTGACAGTCCGTAATTTAATCCTTTACAGTCTTAGTTTTATGCGGGGATTCTTAACTGATTTCCTCGCTTTATCCAATCTAACCCGTAGGTTTTATCACTTAGCCTTATGGGCTATTTTTGATTAGACATTCACCTCTTTAGGGCGAAGTCCTTATAACTTCTTTCTAATCATGACCCGTGGGTCGTTTTAGTCCGTAGATCTCTCATTTGTTTATAACCCTAAAGGTTATGTTGATCCCGTAGATCACTCTTTTTACTCGTGTCTTATTAAAATATTTATTTGGTGTCAAAGCACTCTTTTTACGTTTGAAAATCATTTGTCTCAAGCTTACCGTTATCCGGCTTGCGCTTACTTATGCCTTCAAGAATTATACTTTATTCAACCCGTTCATTCTCAAAATAGTTGAATATAATTATCAAAATTTCTGTTTACAAAATTTTATGGTCTTTTAGTCATAACTCATAATCCGAGTCTTTTGACTTTAAATTCGTGTTCTCGTTTCTCGGTATACGCATGTGTTTAAATCCTTACCCATCAACCGGGTACTTTACCGAAGTCATTATTAGTGCAAGCATTCTGGTATACATCAAGTTTTCGTTTTAATTTGTTTGGTTGTCTTAGCGGAAGCCCTCGCCTTTATTCAACCAAACCTTTATTCTTTATTTGACCATCCTTGACAGTCTTTTAAACTATGAATGATGATTATCATCATCATCATTTCTTTACTACGACCAAAGTCAACGATTTTGATCGTTTTTTTTTTTCCTCGTGTGGGCAATACCTTTGTTTCTATGACCCCGCGGGTCATTTATACTTTGGTTTTACAATGCCCTCTTTGTCTACCATGGTTTTTGATCGTTTTTCCCCCTGTGGGCAATACCTTTGTTTCTATGACCCCGCGGGTCATTTATACTTTGGTTTTACATTGCCCTTTTTGTCTACCATGGTTGTTTCATCAAAATGACTTATGTCACGAATTTCCTTGGGTCTTTTATTTCTATGTGCGCCATACATTGTTTTTATGGTTCCCGCGAAAACCATTTATACGAGTATGCCCATAAGATTTCTTGACCCTAAGGATCCTTTAAATTTCATTCATCTTGACCTTACTACATCGGACATAACTGCGCTCATTATAAGAAGCTCATGCTATCATGTGTTCACTACTTACTTGGCCAGAGTAAGCGATCAACACGTGGTACGCGTGACCTTATTATAATTACCACATCACGTCCCATGTAAGTAACTCCTCAAATTATCTCCATGTTTATGGTTTCATTTGGTAAAACTTTATTTAATTGTTAGTTAACAATTATTAGTTTTAGTCGTTTATCCTTGAACATGTACAGTGTCCCTTTTTATAAACATTTATTCACATTCATTGATGTGATCATTACTTTTCTCAATAGGATTTATATTGAGAATACTTACTTGGATGATCACTCTCGTCCAAGTTTCTATATAAACAAGTCTTGTTATTCATTTGTTATTCATCATTGTGAATAACACATTTCCTATTAAATTTCTCTTGGAAATCAGGTTTTCCAAGTTCTATCATATGTGTATGCAACCGTTATTACTTACGTGTTTGTTGTATATAACGATTCGTGCGATTAAATTTAAAAGTGTGCACCTGGTAATGCTTGCCCTAACGGGCTTCTCTTGTCATTAGTCTTGTTCGCGACCGTTACGCGATTTTGGTCCTTGATGAGTATGCTCTTCCTGTCATACCTCGGACCGTTCCATCATCATATCCATAATTCGTTCAACTCCCGTCATCTTCAGACGCGAGTGTCCTTCAATTAAAACATTCACAAGAGTTAGTAATGTCAACTTCAATAATCGCCCGTATTATAATACAAGGCTTTTTCTACTATACGCGTCAACGCGCGTATTTTCGTCAACCATATCAATCATTTAAATTGGGGTAACATATACCACACGATAGCCCTATTTGTTGTTTACAACACTTTAGCATACTAACTATTAACGTACTTGTACTTACCGGATTTGCGATCAAGCCTCGAACCGAACACTATTCTTTGTCAAGAGCATAAGGTTTAAGTCCAAGCATGGTTCCTCCCCACCATACTCGAATCTCTTAAACCAAGGCTCTGATACCAACTTGTAACACCCGTTGTTATAAATCTAGGTTTAACGTATATTTTGCGAAAATAATCATGTGATTAATGATTACATATACATCAAAAATGCGGGTTTGTTAAAACTTTTACAAATTATAAGTTATTCAACAAAACGTGATCGAATTCGTTGTTTAAAATTTACAACGTTACAAAGTGCGGAAGCGTATATCTTTATCGTGTTCGGTTCTTCGCTGAGCTTGATCGTCTGCCGGCATCCAAAAGTACCTACATTTCATAAAAACATGAAATGTTTTAGTCATACGGGATTTAATATGTATCTAAACGAGACCGGGAAACAAAACTAATCAAAATACATTTTTGATCAGGGTCCACCGTAAATCAAGCACACTGTTGATCGTTTTTTATCAGGGTCCACCGTAAATCAATCTTCTTATTTGTTTCCTTTAATCAAGCACACTGTTGATCGTTTTTATTCATTCTTCTTTATTATTTATTATTTATATTTCTTATTATTATCAATTATCAATCATATCAAATTGAAATAGATTTGTGTTCAATTTATCTAATTATGGATTGAATATTGTCATTCAAATTTATATAATCGGTTACATCTGATGCTTAAAATAAAATATTCTCATTAATTATAAATATTTCAAAATTCAAATTTTGAGTCACTATTTTAAATCAAATTTATATAATCTTTTACATCTCATGCTTAAAATAGAGTATCCTAATTACTTATAAATTATTATAAAATGAAATAGATGTATGGCCACTTTATCTAATTATGGAGTCAACATTTTAATTAAATTTTATATAATCCTTGACATCTCATGCTTAAAATAAAATATCGTCATTAATTATAAATACTTACCTTCAAATGGAATTATAAATAAAGCATTTGTCAGTGGGTCAGATTAGATGTGTTGACACAAGATGAACTATTGGAACAAGTCATGTTTCCAGATCCGTTTGACATTTGAGAACCTGCATGGGCGTTCATTTTCTTCATCTATTTTGTATTTTGCTATGATTGACTGTTTTTTAAGTTTACGAATAATAAATCAATTATCAATCTTCTTATTTGTTTCCTTTAATCAAGCACACTGTTGATCGTTTTTATTCATTCTTCTTTATTATTTATTATTTATATTTATTATTATCAATATTGTCAATTATCAATCATATCAAATTGAAATAGATTTATGTTCAATTTATCTAATTATGGATTGAATATTGTCATTCAAATTTATATAATCCGTTACATCTGATGCTTAAAATAAAATATTCTCATTAATTATAAATATTTCAAAATTCAAATTTTGAGTCACTATTTTCAATCAAATTTATATAATCTTTTACATCAAATTGCTTAAAATAGAGTATCCTAATTACTTATAAATTATTATAAAATGAAATAGATGTATGGCCGCTTTATCTAATTATGGAGTCAACATTTTAATTAAATTTTATATAATCCAAAAAATGTCATTTAGTGGCATACAAAAAATGCCACAAAACAACAAAAAAGTGCCACTAAAAACACATGTAGGAATGGGCGGCACACAAGAAAAGTGCCACTAGAAGCGCTGACGCTAAAGCCTTTTAGTGGCACTTTTTCGATCTGCCGCACATAGTATATAGGCTTTTAGTGGCACTGTTTTTCTGTCACTATAAACTTTTGGGCTTTTAATGGCACATATTTTTTTTGCCACAAAAATCACATCAAATTATTTATCATTTTAATTTTTATTGATTACAATTATTATTTATTTACATTAAAAAATAAAAATAAAATTGTAAAATGTAGAAATAATAATAATATAATCAATTCAATTCAATTAAAAGTTCAATCAATCATCTTCCAAATGTTTGCAAAGAAATAATTAATAAGTGTTAACCTAAGTCTAAATATCAAACATATAAAACAAATATTTAAAAAAATGTTTGAACAAAAACTCAAAACTCCATTGCGTTCATGAATCTCTTTCACAATCTTCATGCGAGTAAAATATTCATTGTGTTAACTCTTTCTTAGAGATCGTAGTTCCCACTTCATAGTTGTTCCCCGAACTTACTCCTTATTGTCTCCGATTCAGCCAATTAACTATATTCAACCTGAAATTTCACATATCATGTTCAAATGAATAGATCTCAGAACCATAGCCATTAAAGATGTAAGAGCAATTAATAAAAGACAAATTTACTTCTTTTGACATCACTTTAAGCTCTCTTCAGCCAAAGATTGGGTTGTTCTTTCCATACATCTAGTTATCTGTATTGCCATCATCTAACGAAAAGAGGGTTCATGATGAGAATCTTTCCCATTAGTTTATAATGGGTCAAACTGAGTTATCTTCTATCTTAAACGGGTCAATTGGTAAACTAAAACAATGCTAAAAATGTGGTGAATAGATCAATAGGGTCAAAAGATGCCCAGAGTATATTCTTTAAACATGTGATCTCTTTTTTTATTGATGTAGTTTTTTAATCAAATATAGCCGACTAACTAGAAGTTACGCCCCTAGAAGGAGAAGGGTTAATAGAGCATACACATACCTGGAAGCAGGGTAAGCTCTTAATATCTTCTTCGGTAACAAAAAGCCACCTAAAAAATAATGCATAAGTGGATTAAAGTTAATACAAACAAACAGATCAAAATATATCTTTTACATATGAGATAATGTGCATAATGTTATTTTCAGATTCTATTAAAGTAACGGAGCTCATGACTCTATATCTATTGGTTCGTCTAAATAAAAATCTAATTTCTGGCCTGAGAGGTCATTATTCTATATATTTAATAGATAAATACCTGGTCTAAGTCAACAAGGAAGAGCCTGCCAACTCCTGATCTCAAAAGCATTGATGAAGCATGACTCTCGACGCCTCCAAGGCCAATGACTACAACATAGAATGTTGTCGCTTTTTGTTGGGCATCAAAACCGAAGAACTGAATATTCCCGACGTCAAAAAGAATATCAAGAACATGAAATTGTAAAGGTATTTACTGCTCCTAGTATTCTCTTAAAGTTCTTAGTCAAACTTGGATGATCAAATGGATAAGTACCTGGTGAGCTGTTCAGAGACTAAATCGTCTTCTAAAAGGTCAGCAGAATCCACCTCATAATTTTTTTCTTGAGAACCACTGTCTTCTGCAGCTGGAGCATATAAAACTGCTTAACCTATGAAATAATTAGAGGACTATCAGAGCACAGTGGCACCAATTATCGCTGGTAAGAGTCCATATATCATATACACTTAAGAAGTTTGAGATGTCAGTTAAATATATAAGATAACAAACAAATTGACACGTTGAGATTTTTCATCCGATAGCTGTTACACGTGGTTTGGAAAGAGAGAATCATCCAGGAAGAAGAAAGATCGACTTAATGAAAACATACCCTTCTCATTTCATACTAGTGTTTTAAGTACAACTCATACGAACCGACTTTTACACTGAACTGTCAAGTTTGTTAAGTATTTACAAAACAAGCCTTTAACTCCTATTGTCTGTCTATTAGCTACTAAACTTCAATTGACATGTAACAGTACTTCCCCGTTAACAACAGTTCTTGACCTTGTGAACTATAAAAGCAGAACCTGAATTGAAATTCAATTCATTATTCCCAATAAACTGCGGCCCCTGTTTGTGCTTCCTGTAATTGCAGTCCATATTAGTGCAAACTCCTTACACAGTTACACCAAAGGGTCTTCAAAACAATCCCTGCATCTTCCACCTCCATTACGAACAACTTCTTGTTTTTACATTTTATGAACATAGCACCAGCATTGTTCTATAATTTTTGGGATGTCTTTTGATAGAAACATGATTAATAAATACTCTTCACATTGAAAATGCTCTTTGTTTCATATAATTTTGAAGGAACTGAAACAAATGTTGTCATCTTTTTTAATTAGGAACATATGAATATAATAACCACAAAAAGCGTTGAAAATGGAACCCATTTTTGCAGCAAGTAACTAGAGGGGATTAAATCAGAATTTGAGCTTGCATTTCTTTTTTCTAAATCATTACAATGGGTTGGTAAATTTAAGCCTGTCAATGGATGGATATGGATGGGATCATGATTCGATCCATTAATGATCCAAATTAAATGAATCATGATCCAATCCATGATCCAGCATAATGGATTGTGATCCGATCCATATCCAAATAATTTTAAATAGATGGATCACTATCCGGATCTATCCATAATAAAAATATATATATAATAAAAAAACTCAAATAATCACAAAAAATAAAAAAAAACCATAAAAATTCAAAAAAATCTAAAAATTAAAAAAAAAACCTAAAAAATAAAAACCTACATCATTATATGATCACAATGGTAAGTGACCAATAAAAATCATGTATACGGTTCAAACCTAAACAAAAATTAATTAAGATCACAAAGGTTTGTTATAGAAAAAAAAAAGACAAGTATGACGATTTGACAAACAGTAACTCATGTAATCACACATCATTAAATAGCCAATACGCCAAAAATGAACATTACTAAACATGTGGCAATGCCAAAGCATGAAATATTGACCGCTGAAAAGAAAGAGCAGCTGCTGGCAAAACTCAAACTTGCTGACAATAAGGTAAGAGTATCATTTTCAGATTCAAACTATCAGATTTATAATTTTTGGTGTGAACGATTCAAATAAACGCACTTTGTTCTAACGAAAGACTATAACTTTCAGATGACGTATATGATGGAGACTGATGCCATAGCTAGGTACTACGGACCAGAGAAGAAGCAGGTGGTCAAAATCACATATAACAACAAGATAACCAGGTCGTTTGCCACATATCGTTGTGTGAAATAAAGTAATTGAAATCAGTTAGTAATTTATATAAAATCTCACATTTTATTTCATGTCTTTATGTATGTCTTTAATAACAACTTTTTTTTAGAGACCAAACAGAGTGAGAAATCTGACCATAACTAATGACGTTGAACCAGATACGATATTGCTCCACTAATCGGACCTGTTAGACCTATTCCAAATTCTTTCATGCTATCCCTAGTTTAGTGATCAATATCATACGAAATCAAGATTTATAAAAAATAAAACCATTCCAAAGCAGATGCATATCCATCTGAGCATACAATCTCATTGTCCATACAAAACAGATGCATATCTCATTGACTAGCTAATATTAGCAATAGAGTAGACTTGTTTTTACATCATTCCAATTCAATTAATTTCTTCAAGCAAAACATTGAATGTGTGTCAGTTTTAAAGTTATGGACCAAAAATAATTACACAACTAAATCAAGAATCAACGAAACAGAGGTAATACATTCAGCAAAACCTAAACACAATTTACATCAAATAAAACATCGAATCAACAATTTTTTAAACCTAACAAAGCATGAAAAAACGAAGGAAATCACGAATTGTAATCGATTACACAACTGAATCTAGAATCAACGAAACATAAGTGAGAAATTTGTTGAATCAGTGTGAGAAATTGAGAGGACTTACGGTGGTGAATGCAACTGGGGTCTCCGGTGAACCGACGATTGCGATGTACTGGAGGTTGATGGAGGTGGGACAGAGATGAGGTTGGAGATCGACGATTGCAGACGAGATGAGGTGGGAGATCGACGATTGCAGGCTGTAAACGAGTGATCGACGATTGTAAACGGTGAAACCCTAAATGCTATTTTGAGAGAGCGCCATTTGTTTCTCCATTTGACGCATATACCTTTTATTTTTGGGAGAAATGGTTTTTAGAGATTAGGGCGGGGGGGTATAGGGAAAATTTAGAATGTGAATTTTTAAGGGCGGGAAATAATTTTAATGTTGTCAAATTACATGGATTGAGGATTCTAAGAAGGGCATTAACCGTCATGTGTCAGACACGTTAGTAAGGAGTTGGAAAAAAACACAAGGTAGGAGAAGCGTGAAAGTGGCATTTTTTGTAAAAAAATAAATAAATGAGAGCCAATCAAAACCAACTCAAAATCTATCAACCAATAAAAAACGACCACCTCAACACATGAATGCCCCCCACGCCAGTGGAAAATACCCCACCATGCCACCTCAACGCAACCCCACGAGGTGGTGCTCCCTGCGTGAAGGGGCCACCACGTCACTTTTTCATGCTCGCTCTGTTTGGTCTAAAGGAGGGAAAAAGTTAAGCGTGTAAACTCGTATGTTACTTGACTGGTTGAATAGAATTAAAATGAGCCGAGTTTAAACGAGCTCGAGTACAAGGCCATGTCTAATGTTAAGTTGTCTAAGCTTGAACTTAATTTATCAAGCTTGATCCAATTTACGAGCCTATTGTATAAGTATAATTTTTATTTATAAAATTATGATAAATTTAACTAAATAATAAATATATATAAACATATTACGTTATATATAAAATGTTAAAAAATATTTATTATATTTATTATAAATTAATCAATAAAAAATAAACGAACCGTGCCAGAGCCTATCTCGAGCTTAGGAAAATATCCAAGAGCCGAGCTCAAGCTCGGGCTACACTCAGCACGACTCTTTTACACCACTAGAAAAAAATAAAATATAAAAAGAAGTGGTTGAAAATTTTTAATGTTATTAAAACCCTGAGTTAGTGGCATAAAAATTAAATGTCACTAAAAGTGTGTACTAAGCAAATATGGCATACATAGAGTGCCATTAAAAACCTAAATTAGTGGCACAAAATTGAAATACCACTAAAAGCGTGTGCCGCTAAATGGAATTTTTTTGTAGTGATTGTTCAAAAATTTTTGTGGCACAGGCAAAGTGCCATTAAAACATATAAAAAATTTTGGTGACATATGAAAAAATGCCACTAAAAGCCTTGATTAGTGACATAAAAGTTAAATGCCACTAAATGTATGTGTTAAATACCTAAAGTGCCATTAAAAACAAAAATTAGTGGCACGAAACCTATATGCCATTGAAAATGTGTGCCACTAAATGGATTTTTTTTTTTTAGTGTAATGTCGTTAGATAATTTTAATGATTACAAAATTAATATTTCTTTATACAGCGTTCATATTAATTGTCAAATTCTCTGTCATGTCTGTTACAGGATGAACTATTGGAACAAGGCATGTTTCCAGATCCGTTTGACATTTGAGAACCTGCATGGGCGTTCATTTTCTTCATCTATTTTGTATTTTTCTATGATTGACTTTTTTTTTAAGTTTACGAATAATGAATCAATTATCAATCTTCTTATTTGTTTCCTTTAATCAAGCACACTGTTGATCGTTTTTATTCATTCTTCTTTATTATTTATTATTTATATTTATTATTATTATCAATTATCAATCATATCAAATTGAAATAGATTTGTGTTCAATTTATCTAATTATGGATTGAATATTGTCATTCAAATTTATATAATCGGTTACATCTGATTCTTAAAATAAAATATTCTCATTAATTATAAATATTTCAAAATTCAAATTTTGAGTCACTATTTTAAATCAAATTTATATAATCTTTTACATCTCATGCTTAAAATAGAGTATCCTAATTACTTATAAATTATTATAAAATGAAATAGATGTATAGCCGCTTTATCTAATTATGGAGTCAACATTTTAATTAAATTTTATATAATCCTTGACATCTCATGCTTAAAATAAAATATCATCATTAATTATAAATACTTACCTTCAAATGGAATTATAAATAAAGCATTTGTCAGTGGGTCGGATTAGATGTGTTGACACAAGATGAACTATTGGAACAAGTCATGTTTCCAGATCCGTTTGACATTTGAGAACCTGCATGGGCGTTCATTTTCTTCATCTATTTTGTATTTTGCTATGATTGACTGTTTTTTAAGTTTACGAATAATAAATCAATTATCAATCTTCTTATTTGTTTCCTTTAATCAAGCACACTGTTGATCGTTTTTATTCATTCTTCTTTATTATTTATTATTTATATTTATTATTATCAATATTGTCAATTATCAATCATATCAAATTGAAATAGATTTATGTTCAATTTATCTAATTATGGATTGAATATTGTCATTCAAATTTATATAATCCGTTACATCTGATGCTTAAAATAAAATATTCTCATTAATTATAAATATTTCAAAATTCAAATTTTGAGTCACTATTTTCAAACAAATTTATATAATCTTTTACATCAAATTGCTTAAAATTGAGTATCCTAATTACTTATAAATTATTATAAAATGAAATAGATGTATGGCCGCTTTATCTAATTATGGAGTCAACATTTTAATTAAATTTTATATAATCCTTGACATCTCATGCTTAAAATAAAATATCATCATGAATTATGAATACTTACCTTCAAATGGAATTATAAATAAAGCATTTGTTAGTGGGTCAGATTAGATATGTTGACACAAGATGAACTATTGGAACAAGGCATGTTTCCAGATCCGTTTGACATTTGAGAACCTGCATGGGCGTTCATTTTCTTCATCTATTTTGTATTTTGCTATGATTGACTGTTTTTTAAGTTTACGAATAATAAATCAATTATCAATCTTCTTATTTGTTTACTTTAATCAAGCACACTGTTGATCGTTTTTATTCATTCTTCTTTATTATTTATTATTTATATTTATTATTATCAATATTATCAATTATCAATCATATCAAATTGAAATAGATTTATGTTCAATTTATCTAATTATGGATTGAATATTGTCATTCAAATTTATATAATCGGTTACATCTGATACTTAAAATAAAATATTCTCAATAATTATAAATATTTCAAAATTCAAATTTTGAGTCACTATTTTCAATCAAATTTATATAATCTTTTACATCTAATGCTTAAAATAGAGTATCCTAATTACTTATAAATTATTATAAAATGAAATAGATGTATGGCCGCTTTATCTAATTATGGAGTCAACATTTTAATTAAATTTTATATAATCCTTGACATCTCATGCTTAAAATAAAATATCGTCATTAATTATAAATACTTACCTTCAAATGGAATTATAAATAAACATTTGTTAGTGGGTCGGATTAGATGTGTTGACACAAGAGGTTATTATCTCCAACTCGGAATTTCGGTTTGCTTTTGTATCTATTATTGTGGTATTTTTGTTTAAATTGTCATTCATCTTTATACGATTCATTATTTCTCTGTTATATGTTTGTAGATCATTAATGTTTCTTGGTTGCTTGCTTCACATATTCATATACATAAATCTTATCATTTGTTTCATATGAATTTTTATTAGGATGGAACCTCTTGAGTTTGAAATGTTTGCTCACGAAATTCTATCAAGGCTACCAAGTAAATGTGTTGGGACGATTTAAATCAGTTTGCAAGCAATGGCGTTATGAATTGTCTTCACCTATGTTTTCTATTATTCACTCTCGCCGTATGTCTAATTGTGAACATCGTAAGCTAATCACGTTGAGTATGTCATCGATTTATATTGACAACTTAATTGGAGGAAAGGTAGACATTTCTGATAGGAAGTTTATTTCCTTCCCCGTTGATACCCCTCTTTCCAATCTAACGATTCTTGCTTCTCAATATGGTCTTTTACTGATGTGCATCCAAGGTCCTTCAGACCAATTGATTCTGTGGAATCCAACCACCAATAAATTTTTGAATTTGTGTCATAATAAACCTAAAAGTTTTTTCGATATCAAGGCAGATGCAGTTGGGATATATCTAGACTCATTTAACGATGTTAAAATATTACATCTCCAACGTCGTATGGATGATGTTGTACCTCGTGTGTATTCTCGGAACACGCATCAATGGAAAACTTTAACTTTTTTCAAAGGACCAGATTACGCTTCAAGGTTATATTTGTGGTCTCCCGGCACTTTATGCAACAATGTTTTATATTTTGAATCTCCACACTATTGGGCGCCTGCTAAAAGTTATATGATTACTTTTGATGTGGTTTCTGAAACTTTCTCAAAGGTTTCAATACCACAATGTACTCATGTTGTTGCTCGCCAAAGCAGGTTTTTCAAAATCCGCAACACACTTCATATGTTTGTTGTCGTAAAGACCCATGCTATAAATGTGAAGCTATTTAAATTTCAAGATCAAGGATGGTCAGAAGTGTCTTCTTTTACAAAGCTAAACTCAATTTCATTTAAGTCATGGCTTAAGAAGTTAGTTGAGAAAGGAGGAGAAACTTGGTCTTTTATGACCGACTGGGGTAGTATGATTGAAATAAAAATTGGCATGAAAGATTTTCAATACTTACAAGACACTGAGCCCTTTCAAGGACTATATAACGTAGCATCTTTTGAAGAGACCGTTGTGTCACCTACAGTTTAACATTAATATGTTTTTCGTATCAAATTTATTGTGATTTAATATGTAACATTTATATTTACTATCACTTTTACTACTCATCATCTTATGTTATTTATGATATATATTTTTATCCAAATTTGATAATAATTAACAATTCTATCCTCATTGCCATTTTACATTTATAAATCAACATGTATATATACTATCTGTAAAAGTGTAATAGATAGACATAGCTAACAACTAATTATTAATTTCGCACACTTATTAGGATTTAAATACAATTTTCAACTTAATACTTTTGTAAAGTGTCATATTTCCCAAATCTTTTTTTAAAAAAGGATTTAAATATTTATTCATCTGATAATTTTAAGATTGTATGTGGGAGTGGACATCCTGTGAAATTATATAAAAACTTTGTATATTTCTAAAATCTCGATCCTATGAAATTGTTATGTTTGTATATACAAATTTAAAGAAAAATATAAATATAAACATCCTAAAATTAAATGACATGTAATTTCCGTTCATTATATTATAATATTAATATTGTATTTTATAATTAGTTGAATTTTTAAAGTTGATTTGATTTGCATTGGAAACCTGAATTCATCATCACCATCCTCGAACTTACTTCAATCATCATCACCGTTTGTCCTTTTAGCCATTTTCTTACAATCTTCTCCTCATTATCTTATATCCATCTTAGGGTTTCAAACAAGCATTTGCTCAAATCAAAATCAAGTCATCAATCTTCCTTCGTCGCATCATATTCCACAACCGTAAGTATCTACACCTTCAATCTCTTCAAACATCTTTGTTGTTATGATCGTATTGGAATTTCAATAGCTATAAAATGTTTAATCACAAAGTAAATGAACCATATTTATCTTTAATTTTACTTCCACAAGTATGAATGTTGTATAATTCCATGTTTCTTTCTTTGAAGAGTTTGTGTAGTTTCTATGTTCAATAAGAGTTTGTGTACTTCCACAAGGAATTTCATTGGTGTTTTAGGCCGATTTTGATATCCATTATAGTTTATAAATATAGTTAATATTATTTTTCACCATGAAGCCGAAAGTATTTTTTTGATTTGTAGATGTGTTATTTGTTTGATATATGAATGATAATTCAAGAATCTGTAATTTTTTTGATTCTTAACCTTTCAGTTCAATCGGGTATGTTATTTAATGTAAGATCTAATATATCTATGTTATTAATTTAGGTGAAATCATGAATTTATCGTTTGTGAAGATTCTAGAAGACCCAAAATCTTTAAAGCTGGTATGATTATTTATGTTTGACTGAATATTCTGATGTTTAACAGCCTAATTCATATAATATTTATTTAACTTCATTATATACTTAATCGTACTATCTTTGTATTCAGGAGTTACCTCTCACTTTTCTTTATAACCATTGGGGTCGACCATGGCCACGTATTGATCTCCAGATCCGTCATGAATGTGGTAAGTCTTGGACCGTAACGATGAAAACATTAGAGTCTAGACCGGCTTTGGCTGATGGTTGGGCAGCAGCTTTTAATTTTGAGGTAATAATTTTGTTTACAAATTGACAATCTATTATTATGAAGTAAGATTTTACCTCATATGTTTAACTTTTAAAGTTTCAAAAACCACTTTTAGTATGTTTCGTAAATAACATGTAAGGTCAAATATAGTTACGTAAATAATATTATAACAATAATAAATACATTTGAAGACTATGCATTTGAAATTTGGATTGCACTACAGTCAACTTTCAACCTGTCTGGCCCATATGTGTGGTACTCAACCAATGTGATTGTGCATATCAAAATATATTGTGTTGCCAATGAAGCCACAGCAAAGTGGTGGAGGTGTGAGGGTTTTAACCATGGGGTCCCGGGTTCGAATCCGGGCGTAGGGGGTTTTCCCGCACTGGGGGCTGGGGTGTATCCCGATGGAGGGAATTTCTGCCAGTACCTTCGTTTGGAGGATTTCAGCCGGTCAAAAAAAAAAAAAAAAAAAAAAAAAAATATATATATATATTGTGTTTGTGTGTTTCAAAGGTTGGTGACAGTGGTGGTGTTAAAGCCTTGGAGAATTCATTATAGTTTTTTAGTTTTTGTACATGTTAAGTGTTATAATAAAGAACGGACACAATATTAATAAAGTTATAATAATCTGTTATAATAAATAAAAGTATTTTTTTTTGTGCCGTGGGTCATTCAGTGAGGCAAATTTCTGCCTCCGGTTCTTGCCCAAAGTTTCTGACCTTACTCGCAACCCTAATGACTACAACTTTCAATTCAAAACAATTATAAAACAAGTTTGTTCGCAACCCTAATGACTACTTCAAAACAATTATAAAACAAGTTTCTGACATAGTTTGATTAATATAAAGTAAATTTTCCTACCCGTGAAGTTCGCGGGTGATAACCTAGTGCTCTACATAATACATATGTCGCTCCGAACTGATGTTAAAGGGATTGGTAGCTTTAAAGTTATAAGTTACAACATCCACATCGGTTAGACCTCTGTGTGAATTAAATTTGATTTGAGGGGGTAGGCTAAAGCCATAAATGCTGGGTTACGCTCCACAATTTTGTGTAAATTCTGAAAATGAAAGGACCATCCAGCAACAACCATCATTTAATCCGTTTCCAGTTTTGTGTGGAACGAGTGGGCCATGAAAAAAAGTCTGATGTTCGTATGGAGAGCAATCGATGAGAGGATTCCAACAGCAAAGGCCCTTGCACGAAGAGGTTTGAGCCTGCCTGGGACAATCTGTTTAACTTGCGGTGCTGCAGAAGAATCAGCGGAGCATGTTCTTTTGCAATGTAACTTTGCGAAACGGGTGTGGGAGAAAATAACAGAGTGGAATAAGATACCAATGGTTAACACCGATGGCAACTTGAAAGAATTACTACTAGATCTAAATGATCTGAACCGACGCCGGAGGAAGAAAAAAGCGATACACGCTATAGCTATACAATCAATGTGGACCCTTTGGAATGTCAGAAACCAGAAAATCTTCGGTGAGAGACAAAGCAAGGTGCAAACAGTAATGGAGGTCATAAAGGAGGCAACTTTTCAAGGCATAAGGACGAGATCAAAGTATAAAAGCATAACTCAACAAGAATGGTGGGATTTCAATGTAAATTGGTAAAGAAAATAGATAGTTTAGTCGGGCAATGGGTTTTGTTTTTTGTTTTTGTTTTGTTTATGTTTGGATATGCTTGAATCTCTAGCTCCTGGCTGGTTGGTTCAATTTTGGTGGATTAATGAAAAGGTTCCGTTTGCTATTCAAAAAAAAATTAATTCTTTGTATCTCTTCCTTGTTGCCATTATTCATACCTTAATTTTTTTTAACGGTAAATTTAGATCACTGATGGACTACTGGAGTATTATCGTGACATCAGCGGAACCACCCAATCATATCCATCTCCACTAGACATAATGCATATACACCAATTTAGGAGGAAACCCAATAAATATAGGAAAAAACCCTTGTGGGAATCGAACCCATAACCTATTGGTTCCAAAGTCTTACCCACCCCCAAAATGCCGGTAAACTATAAAGCCATGGACTATTCATACCTTAATAACATAGGTTGTGTTAAATACACCCGAAAGCCAACTTTTTTTTTTATTTTTTTCCCACAAATCTAACTTTTCAAGTTTTACTATTATTATTTATGAAAAAAAACAAACACACCACAATCAAGTGCATCCAATTAGCAACTGACACACACAAGATTATATCCATCTCCACTAGGCATAATGCCTATACACCAATTCAGGAGGAAACCCAATAAATATAGGAAAACCCTCTTGTGGGAATCGAACCCAGGACGTATTGGTCCCAAAACCTTATCCCACTATCAAGATGCCACTAGACTAGAAAGCCATGGGCTATTGTCTTCCAATCGTACATGCAAAATTCGTAAAAGATATCTATTTATTTACTTTAGTTTTAAAATTTTACCGATATTTGTATGACATCTAATTCAAATTTTCACTCATAAACATTGTACTTTATAAAACTTATTAGTCTTTCAGATGGCCCCATAATATAAAGGTTATTTTATAAAGGGATTTTCTATCGGGACACCGGGCCAACTTTTCTTTTTTGAAAGGAAAACTTCATTAACACCGGCCGACTTGACCAAAAAACGTAGGACCGCACCAAACACCACTTACAACATATATTATAGGGGGCACTTACACCATTCTTTCCAATCTAAATTAGAAAATCTAGAGCTATTTTTAAGCCAAAAAAAGCTAAGAGACTTCACTTCCCCTAAGATCTCATCCCAATTACCTCTACCATTAGAAAAAATCTTCAAGTTCCTTGATTTTCATAAGCACCAACATGTCAGTGACACTAACCCACGGATGATTTCCTTATATAGTTATATTTCCGATTCCCCCCAATACTTTTGTGAACATCCAACAGGTCCGCGAATGAAAAGGCATATATCGGAGGGATTTAAGCCCACTGAGATATACCGTTCTAGACCCGCATCGACGTAAAGCATGCCGTGAAGAGATGATCCACGGTTTCGGACTCCTCCCCACAGAAAACACAATCTAACGGGCCAACCGAAAAATTTCTTCTTTCCAGGGCTTACTTAGTTGGAATCCGATCTAGCGCCGCTCTCCAGATAAAAATGTTACATTTTAAAGGTAACCATTTGCACCCCTTAACCGGGCCAGCTATCTACACACTTTAACAATTTAATACGGATCGTATAGGACTATACGATCCGTATTGAATAAAGTAAAAGACATGGCAGACTGGCAGGTGCAGGGGTTGTTTGACGGCTGGTCTAATACGCATCGTATAGGCCTATACGATGCGTATTAAGGCCCTGAATTTTTGAAATTTTTTTTTGATGTGTTGTGTTTGGTTTTTAGTGTTTTGGGTTTGTTATTGGTGTTTATACTGGTTATTTTTGTTTTAATGAGTTTTAAAATCTTTATTATAGCGTATCGTGGCGTATCGTATCACATTTTTAATTTAATATCGTATCACAATCATGGGAAACGAGAAATTTGATCGTATCACATTTTTAATTTAATATCGTATTATAGTGTATCGTTGAACCTTCCAGAAGAAATCGCAGGTTGATACATAAAAATACATATAACAAGTTATCGTCTTCAGAATCAGACGAACGTTACAAACACTCAGAAAATCACCAAAATGATATTGAAATTTGTGAGTATTCAAATTATTTTGGGAAACATGAAAGAATACCACCTCACGAAACAAGGAATAAAATAAAATAACATAAAAAACATAATAGTATAACAAAATATAAAAAAGTAACAAAAGTATTATAAAATAAAATAACATAAAAAATATAATTATTACTTTTAACTTAAGAATAAAATAAAGTATTAAAGTATTTAATCATTACCAAGTTTAACTAATTTGGTATATTAATCCATATGTTGTGTGTATTTATCGCACCCCTAATAACATACATCAGTATCATTTTTGTTTTTATAACTATAATATATGACTTAACTGGAATAGTTAAAATAAGAAAGCTATCAAGTAGCAAGTATCGTGAGAACTTTTTGAATTTTTTTTTAATTAATTGTCGTATATGAGAATTTACATATGTGTAACAACAATTTACATAAGTGTGACCCGCACAAAATGTTTTTTCTATGTTTCTTTTTAAGGGTTAAGTTCCAGTAAAAATAAAATAAACGTACGAAACGTACGAATTGGGGGAAAAAGCAAAAAGTGACGGTGGCAATCTGGTAATTATCAGCAACTTCAAAATTACTCTAGTAGAGTAATTTTGAGATTCTGTAGAGTAATTTTGTAAATGTTCATGTAGAGTAATTTTGGTCGTGTAGGGTAATTATCAAAATTACACTAACCCCCCTCCCAACTAAAAGCTAAAAACTAAACCATAAAGCTAAACCCCATAACTAAATGCTAACAAAATTACTATACAATACATTTTTCAAAATTACTCTACAGAAGTCAAAATTACTCTACTAGAGTAATTTGATAATTACCCTACATTTCCCAAAATTACTCTACAGATGCTCAAAATTACTCTACTAGAGTAATTTTGAAGTTGCTGATAATTACCAGATTGCCACCGCCACTTTTTGCTTTTTCCCCCAATTCGTACGTTTCGTACGTTTATTTTATTTTTATTTGATCTTTATCCTTCTTTTTAAAACAAAATTACATTAGTGTATGTCTCAAAATTACTCTACTAGAGTAATTTTGAAGTTGCTGATAATTACCAGATTGCCACCGCCACTTTTTGCTTTTTCCTCCAATTCGTACGTTTCGTACGTTTTATTTTATTTTTATTTGATCTTTATCCTTCTTTTTAAAACAAAATTACATTAGTGTATGTATATTCAATACTTCGTTATTTTTTGTTATTCATAAAATATAAGGTGATTTTTTTAATTCAACCGTTTAGATTTGATGAATTATTTGAAAATCTTTTACGTAGCATTTTATTAGTTTTTTTTTTTTTAGAATTATTAGGTTCGTTGTAAGATACTATTTATTTTAGTAGATGACCTTTATATTGAATCTCAAAGATCAATAATAATCCTTTTGATGTTAAAATTCTACACATAAACAAAATGCAAATTTTATTGACTCACAAAAGAAGTATCTTCACATATACAAATCAGATTTTGTAGCTACATCAACTTTTCGTCATATTTAAAAACTGAAGTTGGTTGAAACTGAAAGCTAATAGCCCTTTACACGAGTTGTGAAGAGGCATAGAAGACACCATGTCAGACAATGGCGCATTTTGTAGATTCACCTGAAGTTAGATGATAAATGTAACTAAACGCAAAACAACCTACTGTTTTATGCAGGGGCGGATGTAGCTTATGATAAGGGGTAGCCTCCGCTACCCCTTGGCGCTCCGGCGGTAGTGTAAAATTTGAAAAAAATTGACGTTTTTTCGATTTCGTTACCCTTTCTTTTAAAACGTTACCCCTATGAAGGTTTTCTAAATCCGGCACTGGTTTTATGGGTACCTATATAAGCAACACATTTTGTATAGAGTGTTACTCAATAAAATAATTTATCACTATATATTGTAATGAAGCTTATATGCTATAACACTTTTGTATGTAATTTAGCTCTATATATTGTAATTAAGCTTAGCTTTGAATTAGCCAAAACCGCCTCTTAGGGCGGGTACAAATCCTAGCCATACATACACTTCGCAATAGGAAAAAAAAAACTTAAAAGAGAATCCTAGCCATACATACTCGCAATAGAAAAAAAACTTAAAAGATGTTATTTGGTACATTTTGTTTCCTAGCTTCGGAGGTCTTGGAATTTCAAAACAGGGTCCAATAGATCGTGCATAGTAATTTTCCGACCTCTAAGATTCCTAGCTTTGCCTTTTATAGGATCGATTTTGTTATTCAAAAATGGGTTGTGGCGCAGCTTGTTAATTGTCCGTTTACTTGCCACTTTCTGTAATTGGCCTAACGTTGTGTACAAAGAAGTTTTATATAACATGTGAATCACTCATGTATTATGTTAAATGATCGGTTTACTTTGTATTTAATTTTAAAATAATTTCATATGTCTCTTAGTTATTCATCATTCACGACAAGTTTCCTTCCTATGCCCATGCGTCACAAGGGTGCTAGACCCAATAGTACAATATATTAAACGAGTTAGGTCAAATATAATACGTTTACGTTTAAAAAACATTTTGTACATGCATATTTTTATGTATGTTTTAGTATAAATTCGAGATGGTGTATGTTTCGACGTAAATTTTTTTGTAAAACGAATCATGTCAAATATAATATGTTTTCGTGTTTATTTTACGAATGTTTCGTAAATTTGTTGCGAACCGAGTGGAGTCAAATTGTGATTTTTTTTTTGCATTTTTTCAAAAGCTCTAATTAATCTCTTTTGAGTATACGTGTCCGTTTTTCCGTTATACCCGTTACATTTGTCTATCTATGAGTCGGGTCACATATAATACGTTATGATTGTACGGTATAAATTTGATTTACTTTATGTTTTGATTCAATCGCAATCAGTGGCGAAGTATTGTGGGTGCCCGGGGGTGCACCCGCCCACCCCAATGTTTCGGTTAAAAGTGTATAAGTTCCGATTTTTCGTCCTAAAATTTTAAAATTATATAGGATCGCCCCCCGATTATTTTTCCTAAATTGTATATCCTAAATATTTATAAACTTTGTATATAAATGATGGGTAGTTTGGTAAATATACACTTTGTTTTATTTGGAACTATTATTATTTGACCCGACTTGAATCGAATAGCCAACCCGACCTGACCGAAAACATAACGATAGGAAAAAAAAAATTGGGTCCCATCACTTTACGCCCCCTCAAAACTTTTGGTCAAGCTCCGCCATTGATCGCAATGCTTATATAAGTTACATTAAGTTCAAGTTCGATCGGATACGTCGAAACGCGCGTTTTCATTTGGTTAACGCATCACGTAACATTTGTACTAATCTATTCGATGTTTGCAATGTGGCCGCACCGCAACGCGCGCGGGTGTTTTTGCTAGTTATAATTATTTAGGAAAATATATGAATTTTACAAACAATATTAATTAACTTGAATAATAAAAGAAATATAGTGTATAATAAAACTGTTTGACACTACGTTTTTTTTCAATTATTAAATAAATAAATCATATCGTTTTTTAATTCATACAACTAATGAACCAAAAAAGAAAGTAATTTGTTAAAGGCTCATTCTATACGCACCCTCCCCCTTCCTGATTATACGAGAAAAACTGTCAGTCCCACGTAGTCCCCACCTGTAAGCATGTGAGAGGAGGGGGGTGAAAAAAATAAATAAGGGAGTGTAGAAAGTAGCACCCTTTGTTAAATTGAATTAAATATCCGGACGTGAGGCATTTTATTAATTAAAATTGATAAGTCTTACAACTTTGTCTCTCTCTCCCTCAAAACCTTCGCACCGCCTCTCTCTAATCTCTCGACATCACCGCCAGTGACCTCGACACCACACCCATACCCACCGTTCCGACATCCAGAAAGATCGTCTTCTCCGGCATGGATGATGGAGGTGTTATAGCGCCATCATCCGATCTCAACAGATCGTGTTCACCGGCAGACGTGCTCGGATCGTCTTTCTCCACACCACACCAAACCATCACCACACAACCGTCATCACCTCCGATCACCGCCAATCACCACTTTCGCCCCCATTTCGGTACACCGGCCACCACTTCACAGCTGTGAAGCAAATCCATAAGCTGATGACTACTCTCAACTCAAGAAACTCACCCCTGTTTCATGTTTCTCTCTCTCTACTCCTTGGTTTCTCTCTCTAGAAGAGTCTACTTAAAATCCTTCATCATGTTGACTTACCCTTTAGGCCAAAATTATCACCAGGTGAGAAGAGATGTAAAAGGGTGAAGTTATGCGGCGATTCATAAAATTATCAAGGTTTGAAACTTTACTTGCGCAAATAGGAGAGAAGAGGGAGGAATCGGAGCACGTGTAGGGATGCCGTGAATGGATTTGGGTCTCTGGCCACGTGGTTCACTCTTTTGCAAACGACGTTAAGAAACGGCGTTACCACTGTAGCCAAGAGCTACGTCAATTGTTATTATAGATAATGCGTTGGTAAAAAAACATCCGTAAAGCTTTGTTTTGTTGTGAATTTTCCAGTGTTGTAAAAATCACGACTAGGCGGCGACTAGTCGGTGGTTAATCGCTAGTCGGTCAGTAACTGAGAAATTTTTCGTTAATCAGTCTATTAATCACTAGTCAGGCCTAGTGGGCCTAGTCGGACCTAGTCAGCCAGCTAAAAATCGGCGATTCCGGTCAGATTCCGGCAAAAAACCTGTATATATTCCGGTCAATTTCCAACCAAACCATGTGAATTCTAACAATTAATTTTGTATACTTAAAAAATGAGTTGAGTAAATGTTAAAACTTAGTTACTTAAATATTTACCGATAAAAATGTTTATACGTATACATAAAACTGAAAATTACATATAAAAAACTCGATCCAATTAATCTCAATTAATCACGAGTAATACCAAGTAGTCGCTAGTGCCCACCTCACTGGCCGACTAATGATTAGCGAGTTCTCCAACCTTTGAATTTTCAAAAGATGTATTGTCAACAATTAATAACGATTACACTTAGACTGCCCGTAGTGGAGCGTTTTTTTTTTTTAAATTCAAAAAAAACGCCGGAAAATGCCCCGGCCAACACTACACCCGGCGTTTCCGGGCGTTATTTTCGAAAAAAAATCACTCCGGCATGTTAATTAAAACGCTTAAATTGTGTTGGGGGGCGAGATTGGACCGTTGCCAAACGGTCAAATGTATTTTTTTTTATTCAAAATTTTACCCACTATATATATATCAACCCCTTTTCTCCATTTTTTTTTATAAAAAATCTCTTACTTTCTCTCCTACTTTCTCCTCTTTTTTATAAAAAAACCCACTTTCTTCTATTTTTTCGGTTTTTTAATTTTCGGTTTTTTTTTTTTTTATTTCAAGTAGTGTAATTTTTAATTTAAATTAATGAAGATTTTTATGTTTTAAATTAAAAAAAAATAATTGTCAAATGATTGAATGGGCGTTATTGGAATAATGCCCCACTACACCTCTTTTGCTATAATGCCCAACGATGACTAGGATGCCACGTGTCGGATAATGCCCCATGGTGGGGACATTATTTTTGTTCACCACTACGGGTGGTCTTAAAGAGGTTGTTGGTGCAACCTAGTAGTACAATATTAAATGCGTTGGTAAAAAAGCATCCGTAAAACTTTGTTTTGTTGTGAGTTTTCAAAAGGGCTTGGTTATTCACACATCCCCCTTGGTTATTTGCACATCCCTTGAACCCTATAGGAAGCGTATAGGGCAATACGGTTCCTCTGGGTCCAAGCGTATTAAGCAATACATTTCCTATATGTGTACTTGAAGTACAAACTTTTCAGAAGATGGTCAGGTAATGATTAGGGGGCCAGAGGAAGCGTATAAGGCAATACGGTTCCTCTGGGTCCAAGCGTATTAAGCAATACACTTCCTATATGTGTACCAAACTTTTCAAAAGATGGTCAGCTAAAAGGAAGCGTATTGCCCAATACGATTCCCATAAGTTTAAAAGGAAGCGTATAGGGCAATACACTTCATATTAGTTTTACTTAAAAATTGTAAGTTTTATCAAATTTTTAACTTATTATTGTTATCTTATAATGTTTTTATAAAAACACTTACTAAACAAAACAATATATATATATATATAGGAAATGTATGGGGCAATATGGTTTCGATGGACCCAAAGTATAGGAAGCGTATGAGGTAATATAGTTCCCCTAGACCCAAAGTATATAGGAAGCGTATGGGGCAATATGGTTCCTGTAACACCTGTGCCTCCACGGCCATCAAACAAATACCAAACCAATGAAATATTGTATTTCATACTTGGGATTTGTAAAAATATGTGTATTATTTGCACATATCAATTTTTGTTCGATTTCAAACTCTAAATCGCTTTCTGGAAGGTTATACGCGCACTGATGCGTAAATATAACCAGTTTAATGCAAAAAACACTCCGGAATAGTGACATAGGCTTAACATACCTTAAATAACCTTTACATAACTTAGATATAAGTTTTGGAAGGTTTGGTGTGGTGAAATCAAAGTTTAATCGCTTACAAGGACTAAATTTGACAAACTGCGAAAGTATGCCAATTTGAACTATAACAGACCTTCCGGAACATGACCATAAGTTAAACATACCATAAATATCCTTTACATAGCTTAGAAATAGGCTTTGAGGGGTTAGGTGTGCTAAAATAAACTTTTGGGTCATTCAGGGACTAAAAGTGTCAAAAAGTGCACAAGTTTGCATTTTCGCGCATAACTTACGTTCTGAATACATCCGGACATCAAAAAAATTATGTTAGCACTAAAATATTTTATTTTAGTGTTCGCCATAAGAAAAATCCATTCGTCACGTCATTTGGATCGTTTTTCGCATTCAGGACCAGATTCGATGTATTAGCCGTTGTTTAATTCACAACCACACATTTTAACTTGCTTAGTCAGCGGATAAGGATGGAATTTAGGCACCATGACATTTCAACACATGTATGGATGGAATTTAAACACCTAAACACCATGACCTTTCAACACATGTATGGATGGAATTTAAACACCTAAACACCATGACATTTCAACACATGTATGGATGGAATTTAAACACCTAAACACCATGACATTTCAACACATGTATGGATGGAATTTAAACACCTAAACACCATGACATTTCAACACATGTACGGATGGGATTAAGGCACGTTTTCCATGAAACGATCTTAACGGTTCGGGTATTCCTATAAATACCCATCCACCCCCATTGCTAAAATCACTAGAACTTTGATTTGAGAAACTCTAAGTTGAAACTATTGTTTCATACCTGAGATTTTTGAATCGAGGTTAGCATTCGGGGACCCTTCGTAAGTATTCTTTCGTTCTTTTCCTTATTTTATTGCTTTTCGAGTCAGAAAGTCAAACTTTGTTTGACTTTCAGCGTTGACCAGTAATGGTCAATGCGAAGTTCGTTTGAACTTCGCAACGTGAGTGTAATCACGTTGGTCATAGTCCCTTGGGACTATGCCCACTGATTACCACGTTGTCTAGGGTCGTAGGGTAGGCGATCTAATAAATCGCCTATACCTTCGAGCCCGACCCAGTTTGGTCGATCATTAGGATCCGACCAAATACATTAGGTGACCCTAGTATAGGGCATAACCTTCCGAGGTTATACCCTATGGTCACATCGTTTAAGTAGTTGTATGATAGGTAGTTTATATGCCTTAGGTAAATTACCAGAATACCCTTTTCATGTATAATTGGTAATTAAGCATATGTAACCTAAACTTTTGTCACATAACTGATTATGTAACATGTTTAGGCATATAACACTTGTCATAGGACTAGTTAGACGGTCCGAACGCGTTTCACGCACACGACGCGTTAAAGTAGCATAAGTTACCTTAATGGGTCGCGATGGGTCGATAATACTTAGGTTAAGTTTCATTTAGTATGTAGGCTTTGTTAAACCATATCATATGAGTTCCTACACTCATTTGGTTTACAAACCCTCCTGCTACCCAGTCTTCCGATTTAGGTCCGGGTTAATTATGTAATTACCTATATTAGGTACCGTTTGATTTCCGGGACTCCTCTAGCTTTCTTGGTAGTTGTTCAAGACTCCTAAGCACTCCCAGGCGAGTACATTATTCCCCTCTTTTACTTTTTTCAACTGTTTTGGGGTGACTCATATGTGCTAAATGTTTTATCAATGGTTTCAAGAACAATTACAATGGTTTCGAGAACAATTACAATGTAGTTTCAAAAACAATAACAATTATTTCAAGAACGCTAACAATGATTTCAAGAACGAATACAATGATTTCAAAAACAAATAACAATTTCAAAAAGTGAACAAACTTGTTGGTTATAGTTTACATGACCGATGACATTCATTAGCAATGATCAAGCCGACCAGTATTAGGTTATGGTACCATAGGATCTGACAAATCCCGTTATTTACTGCACCCATTGTTATGTGTGGGTGTTGTGGGTAGCGACTGAATCTGTAATTATTAACTTATCCTTTGGTAAGGGTTTGTTAAGAACGAGAACGAGAGCGAGTTGGAACGAGGAACGCGTCAAGAAGGTTTGAATGTTATTAGAGAATCGATCATAAAGTAGTTCACGATTAAAACAAGAACGATTAGAACGATTAAAACAAGAACGATTAGAACGATTAAAACAAGAACGATTTGAACGAATGGGTAATGATTGGGTAAACATTTGTACATGATTTACATTTGATCATGCATTTACACGAAACATAGTATTGGTTTAAACCAAGTTTTACTTCAATACTTTGTTGTTGTGCATATGGTTTAGTTGAGACATTTCACTTGCCATACATGGATATTTGACATAGACATTTTGACATGAATTACATCTTGACATGAATACTTTGACATATTATTCAATACATTTGACAATTGATTTAAACATAGACATTTTACATTGTTTGGTTTGGTTTGATTAAGTGATTAAGTAACGATGCGTGTGTAATATGATACAAACATGGTGGATACGCCGCTGGTACTTCCTATATATAAGTGTTTGTATGGTATTACATATTGTAGCGTTATTTGAATCATTTCAGTTTGAGACATAGAACATTTTATACAAGTAACATACTTTTCACAAGACATTTATTTACAAACAACTTATCTTACACAAACTCATTTTTACATGGTTATTCATTTAATCATGCATTATTCTCTTATTTATACTTATCATCCGAACTTATTATTTTTCAAATGATTTACAAAGACAAAGCAAATTACAAGGTTCATGACTAAACATTTTCTCAAACAGAAGTCATGAAACTTATTTTCAACAAAACTAATGTATTCGCCAGCATTTCTTTGCTGACCTCGTTTTCACATATGTTTCAGGTATTGTTGGATGATATCGATTGATAAGATGCATGCTCACATAGGACTGGACAAGGCCTTAGTGACTCAATAACAATGATAGACTATGTTTAAATAGTGTATTTAGATTTCCAGACGATGTAATTACTCAATGTTTAATAAAACGAAACACTTTTGATATCCATGGTTATGAAACATTAATTCTGTTGCAACACGCCCCGATGTTTCCGCCGCGATTTGTTGTTTTACCCGGTCGGGGTGTGACAGAAAGATGGTATCAGAGCCAATGGTTATAGGGAATTAGGTTATTAGTAATTAGTAATGCTTTGACCTAGTCTATAACCTTCTTAGGACCCTAACGCGAGTTTACTTGCGTTTAGTCATAAAACAATACCGTCACCTATCCTTAGGTGACGACCACAACAAGAACATAAATTTCAAAACCGCTTTGAAAACTAATCATCTGTTCTAGGATGATTAATTTCTAGGTTTTGAACCCTCTATTATAAGGTTTTGAACCCTATGTTATATGGTTTTGAACCCCTTTGAATTTTCAAAATCTCGTCAAGGTTTTGGGTTTTAAATAATGTGAACACGTGCAAACTGGAAGGGTGAATGCCTGTATTCTGGGTTTTCTGTCTAGGCAAGCACTTCGTATACATCTCATCAGACGCGAGACCAGTTGTGCTTACCTGGGAATTCTTGGGATGAGTGTTCACTTATAGGCGAGCATGTCTTCGCGATACATTATTTTTTTTAACCTATTTACTTTGACTAATCACCAAGGTCGTTTGTTGCTTTGTAGTAACAAACAAATGACCACTATCCTTGCTTTCATCAGATTTGTTTCATCTCATTCTTTTCGTCTAAATTCTCTCACTCGTTTCCTTTCATGTTTCCTCTTTTAGACAATGCCTCCTCGACGCGAAAGCCAGATAGAGACTGCCGAGCTGGCAGAAATCATTGCGCAGCAAATGGCTGCTCAATTCCCAAACCTCTTTGCTCAATGGAACCAAGCCAACAACAACAACAATGTGCTATGCAAATACAAGGATTTCGACCAGGCTAAACCACTCAAGTTTAGTGGTTCTGAAGGAGAAACTGGGCTTCTTCAGTGGTTCGAAAGCATTGAGAATACTTTTCGCCACGTGCAGTGCCCGGATAATCGCAAGGTCGAGTTCTCCTCGAGCGTGTTTCAGAAGAGGGCTCTTACATGGTGGAATGGGGTAATGAGAGACCGAGGTGCGGAAGTTGCTCTCGCACAGACCTGGGCTGAACTTAGGGCTCTGATGATGAGGGAATTCTGTCCTCGTCATGAGCAGCGAGCTTTGGAGAAGGAATTTGATAAGTTGAAGCAAGATAGTGGTGAGCACAGGGCGTATACTGATAGGTTTGAGGAGCTGAGTCTGCTTTGCCCCACAATGGTTACCCCACTTGACATAGCTATCGAAAGGTACATCGACGGCCTACCTGACTCGGTACAAGACATCCTTACTGGTAGTAACCCTGCCACACTCCGTCAGGCGATCGAGTTATCAGCGACATTGACTGAGTCGCAGATTCGGAAGAACAAGTTACACAGGAAGGGTGACAAGGGCAAGAAACAGTCAGCTGACAAGGAGGATAGCAAGAAAGGCCAAAACAAGAAGGGTAAGGAAGGTGAGACGTCAAAGAAATCAAAGAAGCGAAAGGGTGCCCAAAATTTTGCTGTTACAGCACAGACTGCACAGAACCCGCAGAACCAACCAGCTCAGCCACCTGCAAAGAAAGCATATGCCGGTACCGCACCTTATTGTGCACGCTGCAACGGTCATCACGCAGTACAACAAGCTTGCTGGCAATGCACGACGTGTGGTAAACTTGGGCATTTGGCCAAGATTTGTCGTTTGGGACAAAATCAGGCTGCTCAGGTTCAAGCTCCGGTTCAAGGGAATGCTGCGAGATTTCCACTGGGTTCATGTTTCAACTGCGGAGAGATTGGTCACTTCCGCCACAACTGCCCAAGACTGGTGAATGCAAATGCTAACGCAAACCCAAATGCGAATGTCAACGTCAATGTGAATCCAGCACGTGGTCGAGTGTTTAACATCAATGAGGCACTCAATGTTGAAGGAGTGAACAATTAGTATTCTGTTTTTCCTCTGGTTGGTATCTTGTAACATTTAAAGACAATGCGGTTGTTATATAAATAAAAAATTGTGGTTTTATTTTCTAACTAATGCAATTGTATGAATGTTTGATTCAACCTTGTGATGTCAACACAAAGACAAAACTACTCGTGTGGTTCTGCCATTTTTACGATCACTTGAGATCTCCCTAAGAACCTCAAACACTGGTTTCTTTTAAATCTAAAGTATTTTATCGTCTTGCACCGTTCGAGATGCAAGAATTATCAAAACAGCTTCAAGAGTTGTCTGATAAAGGATTCATCCGTCCGAACTTTTCACCTTGGAGAAACTCCTGTTCTCCTTGTGAAAAGAAAAATGGATCTTTTCGAATGTATATCGATTAACGTAAGCCTAGTAAGCTTACCATCAAGAATCGATATCCCCCTACCTTAAATCAACGATTTCTCCGATCAACTGCATAGCGTTCATGCTTTTCCAAGATCGATTTGCGTTTTGGGTATCATCAACTTTGTATTCTCGAAGAAGATATTCCCAAAACGGTTTTCTGCATGAAGGATGGCCATTACGAGTTTACAGTCATGCCTTTTAGGTTGACAAATACTCCAGCCATCTTCAAGAACTTAATAAATAGAGTCTGCAAGCCTTATTTGGATCAGATCGTCATTGTTATTATTGATGACACCTTGATCTATTCATGTCCTGAGCCGATCACGATCAACACCTTCGTTGACATCGGAGCCCTGATTGAATTCCTTGTACACTTTAAAATGTACAAAACAACTCAATTAGGACAAACTGAATGCCTTTTAAGATCTTCCTATCTTCATAGTTAGATTCTTGAAAATATTTAAAGTGCCAAAGGAAATCCACGGATTGGGTTTCTGGTATGCTTTAAATACCCGTGTCCAAAGATAACAAATTATAGGTCAAATTGAACGATTATGCGATTGAACGAGTATACAATTATGTGACTATGTGTTTATTCATCTTATGTTTTCTTTTATGCATTTTTGTGCTTTTAATACTCTGGATATTCGTTATCCAAATCCTCGCAGAATCTTTCATATCGTCATATGAGGGATTCGTAGCAGGATATTCAAAAAGTACTACCTTCAATCCTTAATGGGCTTCTATGTAATAGTTAAGACCCTTGGGTTATATAGTACCATTCCATGATTCGATGAGAGACCCTTTAGTGGTCTAGTCAAAAAGATTGATTCACGATTTGGTTAAAGAACGACATCTAGTGATGTAGCTGGACAGACTCCTTGATAGTCTATTTAGATCATTTATTGATTTAATTAAAAGGATTCTAAGGCGGTCTAGTCACACTCATCACAGGATTGTTCATTTGGTTTTCCCCTACACACTATAAAATAGACTGTGTGAACTGTGCAAGGAATTGTCTGATTATGGACGCGTACATAATTATGAAATTTAGTGCACAGAAACCCAGTAAGATTTATTATGTGTAAGAGCCGATAGTGACAACAATAACGAAATGAGAACGATGTAATGGAGGTACGGTGGACGCACCAATGACGCTTCATATACTTGTATATAAGTATCCCTCTTACATTGTAATCATGATGTTATTAAAGGTTACTAGAAGTTTAGAACCCTAACCAATGTTATTCGATCTTTTCAATTTCATGTTTTCAAGCTCTCACAAGTTTCCTCTAAATAAATTTCGGGACGAAATTTCCTAAAGTAGGGGAGACTGTAACACCTGTGCCTCCACGGCCATCAAACAAATACCAAACCAATGAAATATTGTATTTCATACTTGGGATTTGTAAAAATATGTGTATTGTTTGCACATATCAATTTTTGTTCGATTTCAAACTCTAAATCGCTTTCTGGAAGGTTATACGCGCACTGATGCGTAAATATAACCAGTTTAATGCAAAAAACACTCCGGAATAGTGACATAGGCTTAACATACCTTAAATAACCTTTACATAACTTAGATATAAGTTTTGGAAGGTTTGGTGTGGTGAAATCAAAGTTTAATCGCTTACAAGGACTAAATTTGACAAACTGCGAAAGTATGCCAATTTGAACTATAACAGACCTTCCGGAACATGACCATAAGTTAAACATACCATAAATATCCTTTACATAGCTTAGAAATAGGCTTTGAGGGGTTAGGTGTGCTAAAATAAACTTTTGGGTCATTCAGGGACTAAAAGTGTCAAAAAGTGCACAAGTTTGCATTTTCGCGCATAACTTACGTTCTGAATACATCCGGACATCAAAAAAATTATGTTAGCACTAAAATATTTTATTTTAGTGTTCGCCATAAGAAAAATCCATTCGTCACGTCATTTGGATCGTTTTTCGCATTCAGGACCAGATTCGATGTATTAGCCGTTGTTTAATTCACAACCACACATTTTAACTTGCTTAGTCAGCGGATAAGGATGGAATTTAGGCACCATGACATTTCAACACATGTATGGATGGAATTTAAACACCTAAACACCATGACCTTTCAACACATGTATGGATGGAATTTAAACACCTAAACACCATGACATTTCAACACATGTATGGATGGAATTTAAACACCTAAACACCATGACATTTCAACACATGTATGGATGGAATTTAAACACCTAAACACCATGACATTTCAACACATGTATGGATGGAATTTAAACACCTAAACACCATGACATTTCAACACATGTACGGATGGGATTAAGGCACGTTTTCCATGAAACGATCTTAACGGTTCGGGTATTCCTATAAATACCCATCCACCCCCATTGCTAAAATCACTAGAACTTTGATTTGAGAAACTCTAAGTTGAAACTATTGTTTCATACCTGAGATTTTTGAATCGAGGTTAGCATTCGGGGACCCTTCGTAAGTATTCTTTCGTTCTTTTCCTTATTTTATTGCTTTTCGAGTCAGAAAGTCAAACTTTGTTTGACTTTCAGCGTTGACCAGTAATGGTCAATGCGAAGTTCGTTTGAACTTCGCAACGTGAGTGTAATCACGTTGGTCATAGTCCCTTGGGACTATGCCCACTGATTACCACGTTGTCTAGGGTCGTAGGGTAGGCGATCTAATAAATCGCCTATACCTTCGAGCCCGACCCAGTTTGGTCGATCATTAGGATCCGACCAAATACATTAGGTGACCCTAGTATAGGGCATAACCTTCCGAGGTTATACCCTATGGTCACATCGTTTAAGTAGTTGTATGATAGGTAGTTTATATGCCTTAGGTAAATTACCAGAATACCCTTTTCATGTATAATTGGTAATTAAGCATATGTAACCTAAACTTTTGTCACATAACTGATTATGTAACATGTTTAGGCATATAACACTTGTCATAGGACTAGTTAGACGGTCCGAACGCGTTTCACGCACACGACGCGTTAAAGTAGCATAAGTTACCTTAATGGGTCGCGATGGGTCGATAATACTTAGGTTAAGTTTCATTTAGTATGTAGGCTTTGTTAAACCATATCATATGAGTTCCTACACTCATTTGGTTTACAAACCCTCCTGCTACCCAGTCTTCCGATTTAGGTCCGGGTTAATTATGTAATTACCTATATTAGGTACCGTTTGATTTCCGGGACTCCTCTAGCTTTCTTGGTAGTTGTTCAAGACTCCTAAGCACTCCCAGGCGAGTACATTATTCCCCTCTTTTACTTTTTTCAACTGTTTTGGGGTGACTCATATGTGCTAAATGTTTTATCAATGGTTTCAAGAACAATTACAATGGTTTCGAGAACAATTACAATGTAGTTTCAAAAACAATAACAATTATTTCAAGAACGCTAACAATGATTTCAAGAACGAATACAATGATTTCAAAAACAAATAACAATTTCAAAAAGTGAACAAACTTGTTGGTTATAGTTTACATGACCGATGACATTCATTAGCAATGATCAAGCCGACCAGTATTAGGTTATGGTACCATAGGATCTGACAAATCCCGTTATTTACTGCACCCATTGTTATGTGTGGGTGTTGTGGGTAGCGACTGAATCTGTAATTATTAACTTATCCTTTGGTAAGGGTTTGTTAAGAACGAGAACGAGAGCGAGTTGGAACGAGGAACGCGTCAAGAAGGTTTGAATGTTATTAGAGAATCGATCATAAAGTAGTTCACGATTAAAACAAGAACGATTAGAACGATTAAAACAAGAACGATTAGAACGATTAAAACAAGAACGATTTGAACGAATGGGTAATGATTGGGTAAACATTTGTACATGATTTACATTTGATCATGCATTTACACGAAACATAGTATTGGTTTAAACCAAGTTTTACTTCAATACTTTGTTGTTGTGCATATGGTTTAGTTGAGACATTTCACTTGCCATACATGGATATTTGACATAGACATTTTGACATGAATTACATCTTGACATGAATACTTTGACATATTATTCAATACATTTGACAATTGATTTAAACATAGACATTTTACATTGTTTGGTTTGGTTTGATTAAGTGATTAAGTAACGATGCGTGTGTAATATGATACAAACATGGTGGATACGCCGCTGGTACTTCCTATATATAAGTGTTTGTATGGTATTACATATTGTAGCGTTATTTGAATCATTTCAGTTTGACACATAGAACATTTTATACAAGTAACATACTTTTCACAAGACATTTATTTACAAACAACTTATCTTACACAAACTCATTTTTACATGGTTATTCATTTAATCATGCATTATTCTCTTATTTATACTTATCATCCGAACTTATTATTTTTCAAATGATTTACAAAGACAAAGCAAATTACAAGGTTCATGACTAAACATTTTCTCAAACAGAAGTCATGAAACTTATTTTCAACAAAACTAATGTATTCGCCAGCATTTCTTTGCTGACCTCGTTTTCACATATGTTTCAGGTATTGTTGGATGATATCGATTGATAAGATGCATGCTCACATAGGACTGGACAAGGCCTTAGTGACTCAATAACAATGATAGACTATGTTTAAATAGTGTATTTAGATTTCCAGACGATGTAATTACTCAATGTTTAATAAAACGAAACACTTTTGATATCCATGGTTATGAAACATTAATTCTGTTGCAACACGCCCCGATGTTTCCGCCGCGATTTGTTGTTTTACGCGGTCGGGGTGTGACAGTTCCCCTAGAGCCAATGTATAGGAAGTGTATAGGGCAATACGGTTCCTCGGGGTCCAAGCGTATTAAGAAATACACTCCCACGGTCATCATCAATACTCGACAGACTCCTCGTCAGACTCAGCGAGCTCCTCCTCTGTAAAGTTCGGGCCACGCCTAGTAGAGGGTGACGGGCTGTGCCGTGTATAGGACGTGCCTGGAGCCTATAAAAAATTCAAACAAAATACTCATTACATAACATTAAAATTGTTCGTAGAAAATGAAATAAAACAAAATAACATATCTGCATGGAAAGGTTAGACAGAGGAAAGAGCGGCATGGTCTGGCCGGACCGAGGAAAATGTGGCAAGGAAAGGTCGGGCTGAGTATAGAACGGGTCGTAAGGCTATAAGAATTTAAACAAAATACCCATTACATAACATTAAATTGCTCGTAGATAAATGAAATAAAAATAAGATAATATACCTGCATGGACGGGAGGGGCTGGGTAAAGGATGGCATGGACGGGTCGGGCTGCTGCGTAAAGAACGGGCCCTGGTCCGGATAAACTCGTGGTAGTGGATGGGGTGGAACCGATATACCCATGTACTTATACATTTCACCCATGCCAGTCATCAGCCACCCTATGTTATCATGCATCTGATCCATCTGGCGACCGTGGGATGTTATCTCCTGACCATGCAGTGTTAGAAGTCGCATTTGCTCATCTTGGTTACGCAAAATCCAATCGAGAAGACGGTTGGTTGACCGAGGCAACCTAACTACGAGATAAGCTCTCTGTGGATGCTGATGATCCCCCTGTTCATGCTGAGGCGGGACCTCAACATCATCATGCCCGCCATCCTGCTCAGCCATCTGAGGCATCTGAACCTCCTCGGCCTCCAAACGCGGGTGATGTACCAACAGCTGCCATACCCAAACCTGACGGTTCGTCCCGACAAACCTATAACCAACATTAGGAATGTTTGCCGCCACTTTCATCCCTGTCATCGACCTCATGTCCAAATATTTGCAGGGAGCCGACGGTGGATACCTATCCTCGACCCAACCAAAGTACCGACTAACACTCTGGGCTATCTGGCCGATAAACGATCCTCCATATATACTTCCACGATGCTGCTTTTTCCAACGTGTGACAAAATAATCCACCAGGCAGAGATGGAGGGCGCACGGACGACCAGTAAATAAACAATAGAGATAGAAAAGATCGGCCTTCGTTACGTGCTCGCAACTCTTGCCATGGGCCGCGATGCCCGTGCTAAAGCAACGATGCAAGTAACGAACTAACGGGTTGCGAATCTCCCAGGATCGGACCTCCTCCGCCTTGGTGTATGGACCTTCACCGATGGTGGGCCACCAGGTAATCAACTCATCCTCGGGCATACGATCGATAGCCGTGGTATACACGTCCTGAACCAACTCCTCGTCTGTGTAAAAACCGGTGGCGACGGCAAATTGACGAAGCGACATTTCAAATACCTCGCCGAACAGACGGAATGTGATCTCGGGTGATGGGGCCGGCAAGTTCGGATCATCAAAATCCGAGTTCGGCCGGTCATCCAGTCAAGGTCTATAGCGGAATGTGGAGAGAAACTCCACCATCAACGGCCGATAAGATGGTGCGGCTCCTATTCGAAATAAACGATCCCACGGTCTATCCTGCCCGATAACCTGTCGAACAGTGTCCGCCACCCCACATGGTTATCATAAATATGTTTTGGGTATTACCATAATGTATAAACGTTTTTTTGACACATTTTTATAAAAATGATTCAGATTAGGGGACCAGGGGAACCATATTGCCCCATACGCTTCCTATACATTGGCTCTAGGGGAACCATATTGTCCCATACGCTTCCTATACTTTGGGTCTAGGGGAACCATATTGCCCCATACGCTTCCTATACTTTGGGTCCAAGGAAACCATATTGCCCCATACATTTCCTATATATATATATATATATTGTTTTGTTTAATAAGTGTTACAACTTATAATTTTTAAGTAAAACTAATATGAAGTGTATTGCCCTATACGCTTCCTATTAAACTTATGGGAATCGTATTGGGCAATACGCTTCCTATTGGGTCACTTTTCAACCTTTATAGTTTTGAACTGCGTATGCGTCAGAGAATATTGTACCAATAGGAACCGTATTGCCCAATACGCTTCCTATTGGTGTCGCATTTAATGCTTCAAACCCTATGGGAAGCGTATTGGCCTATATGGTTTCTATTGAGCGAGGCTCAAGCTTTCATAAGTTAAACAAGTCGAGTCGAGCTCAAGTAAGTTAAACGAGCTGAGCTTGAGCACTCTCGTAAGTTAAACGAATTAAGCTCAAGCTCTCGTATGTCAAACAATCCGGCTCGAGCTTGTTGCCATTATTTTTGTCACATGGATTAAAATTTTAATTTCACAACCACCATGCATTTGTGAAGATTGTAAAGATTATGCTGGTGTATGTTCCACTCAAAGTTGATTCTCTACCTAACTTCTACAAATAGAAGATTGTGGAGGGTCTCAAATTTATATATATACACTACCCAAACATGCTTGAGTCATCCATCTCTACTCCCTCCATCCTATCCTAGTAAAACCCTACTCTGATCCCAACTTGAGTGTTTGAATTTTTTTTTTTTTTTTTTTGTTGTAGTAACTTGAGTTATACATAAGATATTACAAGGGGGTATAAGAAATATGCAGTTGTTATGGATATATACAATATTGATGGCACAAGCGTAATCAAGCAGTATGTTAATTTAACTCCTGCCATGCGTTCAATGGCCTTATATTCACTTGCAGGAAAAACATTATCTTCTAAATTTGAATGCTTCAAGAAGAGGTAAGAGAGATTTTCATTATTAAGAGGTGGTTAAATTAACATGTTAGTTAACGCTTTTTCTTTTATGATTATCAGTGGCGGTTCTAAATTCATGGGCACATCAAACAGTGTCTTTTCAGTTACTCACAGCAGGTAACATACCACTACTTTGTTAAAACATACTAATTTCAGAATTAATTTGTTTGTAGCCAATGGTACAGATAGGTTAATGCTAACAAATTATTTGTTAGCTTTTATATTTTAAAGAAAATTTCATCTTCATTAATCCAAATTCACTTAAAAACCAAATTTATATTATGATTTCATTCCTTTTTTTTCAATTTAGTGGGTAATCATGTTGTGGCACTAGCTTTAGCTGCAAATCTTCAAAGAATTCCAGCATATGTAGTCATACCAAATACCTCCCCAGAATGCAAGTTAAAGCATGCGAAAAGTTATCGAGGTCATGTTATATTCTATGAGACTACTATATATTCTAGACAAGAGACGGCAAACAAAGTATTATGTGAAACAGGAGCTGTTCTCGTTCCTTAGTCTAATGATGTTCGTATCATAAGGTATTTATTAGTTGTTTAATCTTTTTGATTGTTTGAAACATTGAATTTTCTATTCAGATCACTTGTTCTCACAAATTATTAAGACATTTCACTAGTTAATCAATTGCTTTGTATGTGACAAGTTCTGATATGCATGTTATTTTAGTTAGGTTGTTTATTCAAGACGTATTATTAAAAACAATTTCACTATACTGGAACAGTAGAATTTTTTTAGATCAAACAGCCACTCACTGCCAGTGACGCAAAAGAAATTGGTTATTAACAACTTCAATAGGCATTAATAAAATAATCACTTTGCCAAACACACACCCAAAGAGCACTTATTACATCTTGTTGTTATTTTGTGTAATACATTCATAGAAAGTAGATTAGCCTTAAATAAAAAGGCTAAACCAATAAAGGTTGACGGAACAACCTTGGATTAATTAATATACCTTATTGTTGTTTCAGGTTTATAATTCGAATTAGACTTCATCTTATACGTTTGAGTGCGAAGTCTTTTTTGTCTAAGTGTTACTTTGTTATGTAGGTGAATTGTACGTGATCTGGTTGATGACATTATGACAGTTGAAGATAGAGAGATTCTTGTAGCAATGCGATATTGACATGAGATAAATAAACACTACTGCAAATGTACTATCCATGTGCAATTTTTTTGGTGGAAAACCGTTGCAAGGCTGAAAAAAGCCAAGGGATTAACATCATCCATGTGCAAACTCTTGTCAATTATTTTCCAATTTCAAATTGTTCATAGATATAATATAATATAATATAATTAAAAATAACTTTTCTTTTGTTCCTTCTTTATTTTGTTTCGTTTATTTTTTTTTTCTATAATAAGCTTCTTTTTCTATTTTCTTTTTGTTATTTTTTTATATTTAGGTAATATATGTGTGAAATGATTTAATAAGTGTGTATCCGGATAATAAAATTCAATAACAAACAATATGTTTTGTAACTAATGGTAGACCCATGATTTATTTTCTTAGAGGACGATCGGACGTTTAACCAAATTTTTAAGAGGGGAGATCGGGATTTTTGCATACAAATTACATTAATTTTTTATTTACCCCCCCCCCCCCCATCTATGTAGATCCGCCATGTTTGTAACAAGGAGTTTGTGCGATACTTTGTTAATAAAACTGGTATTGCATTAGGTTTTTTTTTAATACATGTAGATATCATTTTAGTTATGTTGCGATTTTATTGTTTGGGTTTTGTATTTATCATTTGTTGTAGTATAGTATGTGCTAGTATCATTTCTTCTTAGTTCTTGCCTCACCATGTAAGGGGGGTCTGTAGGTCCCTCTCGAGGATGAGATAAAACTTTTTCCTTGTTATATCAAACACACTAGCGAGTGCGGAATCCAAGCTAGCATGCAACCGAGACTTTATACGAGAACAAGCACAAACACAACACACAACATTCAACGATTAACACCACTTGTATTAATGCGTATGAAAGGTTCGGTTACAAGTCCAATGTTCACAGATGTATTCTGCAAACTCTCAAAGTTCTCTCGTGTGTGTGCTCTCAACAGAATGCTCTCTCAGTTTATGTCTCTCTTATCTCACTATGTGTTCGCTTCTCTCTCTTATTACACAACACACTACATGGGTATATATACCCGACACAGCAGGTCTGGTCGAAGGATCAGACAGATTGATCGAAAGATCATCTGTCGACCAGAAAACCATCGAAAGATTCACAAACACCTCGAAGGATGATATCCTTCGAGACATCCTTCGAGTTCATCCATCGAAGGTTTATGTTTCGAACTCATCTATCGAATATTCATCTTTCGAGCTCATCGAAGGATATAAGACAATCCTTCGATGACACATCCTTCGACACAACCAGCTTACAACATTTTTCTAACTGTTTGGTCAAGTCAAACCAGGAGGATGGTTGACTTGGTCAAACTTACATCAACCTTACATTAAAGACATCGTTTTGTATCATGACGAAATACAGACAAAGTACAGACACAAGTGCACCAACAAACTCCCCCTTGGCTGTAGCTTTGTCTCGATCTTCGTGTCTTCAAGTCTTCAAGGCCGAGTCGAACCGAGCCGAGTCGCGTCCACACAAAGTGTATCAACAAACTCCCCCTTGGACGCTACTCGTGATGGTTCGTCTTCTGTGACTTTCATGTCGGAGGATCTTCAAAGTCTTCACGTCTTGAAAGCAGAAAGTGTATCAACAAACTCCCCATTTAACTTAGGTAGTGTGTCAATAAACTCCCCCTTAGATTGAACTCTCCATTGAGTCATGCTCGTGAATCTTTTGACTTGTCAATTCTTCAGATCCTTGTGGTGTTAATGAAGGGACAGCGGCAACTCGATCATTTTATCCTTTGAGTGCCTCCACTTCGTGTCTTCATTCCAAAGCCTTTCATCGAACATGTTCTCCTCGCCTTTAGCATCTGCACATGCAAGAAAGCTAAACGCATCATGAGAACAACCGCTTGGAATATAGTTAACATTTAAACTAACGACACATATGAGATCAAATCTCAATCAAACACCAACCGACAGCAGTTTGAAAGTTTAGAAAATATTCATTTTAATCCTTTAACTTTCAACACTCGTTAACTTCGACTGTTTATGAAGATGCAATTGTTTTCCAGCTTACGATCAGGATTTTGGGTAGGATAGACTCGAGTTCCAACATCAGTCAATCAAAAATAAACTAGAAGCAAAATCTTTTTGGCTTTTAGAAAGTTTATATTAAAACACACCTAAAATCTTTTTGGAATTTTTCATTTTTCAAATGTAAAGACGGAAAGCAATAAATAAATATATACAAAGATACAGAAACGAAAAGCAGTAAATAAATATTTACAGACATTCTTTTTGCGAGTTTCGAGGGTAAGAGAATCATATCAGTGTACGGTCATGCCAAAACGCTCTTGGTGTTCAATTAGTTAACATTAAGATAAGCATCCTATAACAATTATCGGTATTGTTGTCCACATAAGCTCAACTTATCAGATGTAATCATGGCGAGGGGATACGTTAAGGTATGATTTATACTTACCGACCGGTGTTCATCCACATCACGACACATTCCCGTATCAAGGTATGCACGAGGGTTCATCTTACCGGTGAGTATACCGATTATCATCTGTTTGACCGTATATGATGTGAGATTCTCACTTATTTTGATTTGAAAACAAGCCCTATGTGATAGAATCACTTATTTATGAGGAACTTGATTTTCGATGCATGAGGGCACAAGAGCAAGTCCGTGAACAGGTCAGTACTTTCGTACAGCAGAGAGACGAACTTGACTCCCGGATGAATGTGATATTTTATCACTTATTTTGTTTGGACATGTGATTGTTGATCACTTATTGAGGTCGAATGCAATATGTACACGTATGTATAGTATCATGGAAGATCTAGACTTGCGTCCCCGTTATTTTTCGGTAAAAGATACAACCATGATACCCAGATGATAAGCAGCATAAAGACCGAATATCTCAGAACCTCGGCAATCTCTCAAACGAAATTTCGGTACTAAGACCATATGCCAATGAATGGTTCCCACCCAGTCTTCAGTCGATTTAGATTTATATCACCCTGCACACTTTAAAATGATTGTGAGCCTACCGATACATCTTATATAGAGCTGCTTATCGTTTTGCATTTAAGGTTTAAAGAGATTTGGACAGACCACTGATGTACTATCATTTTCTCTTTTGCTCGCCAGGAAACTCATCTTTGTTTTTCTATTGTTTTTGAGTTTTTGAAAAAAAAAAATTTTGATGTTTTTGGATTTTCAAATTTTGGATTTACTCCCCCTAAAATCAATAAACTAAGACAAATTTAAAACACAAAGGTATTTACAAAAATGATTTTCCGATGTTGGTTAACTCATGTTTTACCTCAATGCCGTTTACCAAAATTAAGTTTTAATCAGAAATGATGTATCGAATTTTGGAAAAATCAGTTGGCATGTCGGTAAGCGATGCGGACCATGACAACATTGTCTGGTCAAAGAGTGCTGAACGAGATAATAATTCACAAAGCAGCTTAAATATCGACAAGTATAGGAGAGATTAGAAATTTAAAAACCGTATCCTGCAACTGCATCGTGCATTGCAAGGAATCTGAGTGCTCTCCCAAACTGAATATCCACCCGGTGTGGATTTCAAGGTCGATTTTGTAGCTACTGAAATCCCTTCACAGCAACAAGATCAAAAACCTCCGGGTCCGGCTGGTCTTCCACATTGTACCAGCGAAGATCTTTGTCTTTCTCTTTGAGAAGTAGTGTGCGGTTGTTCAATCCATGCCAAGGCATCCGCACACCCGGTTGGTTTGTTCATCAAACACATTTTCTTCAAACACACCGTGGAGAAATGTACGCTGCACATTCATTTTGTCGATTGTGAACTTCAGACGTGCTGCAGGTGCATACATTTCATTTGAATCTATCCCGGGGACCCGATCAAAGCCTTGAACATTCACATTTTGAAATGATTTTCATTTTGTCGAAGCTTTTTAATCTCTTTCAACAGACATTTCTGTTTCCCTTTCCTTTTTCTCTCCATCAAAGGTAGCAATTTCTTCTGTTGCCTATTTTGTGCAAGGATGCTCCACTATCAACAATCTTACAACTATCGAAAGTTCCTCCTGGAATATCCTACACACTTACTCAAAAATTAGTTGGAGAGAGGGACCCAAGCCTTTGTGGACTTGGGTCGTCCTTGATCATCAAGAAAAGTGATTTCAATCACTTGATGATTAGGAAAAAGAACCTGTGGTGCTCCCCCTGACTGAATTACCTGTTTTTGTTTCCAAGCTGTTTGTCCTTTACCAGTATTTGCATTAATTGTTTTAGCATTTACTGGTTTTACAGTTTTAGGTTTTGCTTGAACAGGTTTTTCTTCTTTGACCTCTGAATTTAAGGCCTTCTCAATTACCTTTTGATTCTTTTGTTTTAACTTCTTTTCCCTTTCTTTCAAGACACGTGGGTCTTGTTTCGGGAAAAATGAACGTTTTTGGTAATTGGTTTCTTGGGGAGCACTTGTTTTTGCCTTTAACTTTTGCAGGTATGGGCAGTATCTTACAATATGCCCAATTGTGCCACACTCAAAGCACATTCTCCGCTCTACAAACCTCGGAGAAACACGTTGATGACCAGACGAAGAACCAGACCATGAACTTTGTGATCTAGACGTGCTTGGACCTAAATCACATCCGTTGGTGTGTTGGGTGTAATTATTCTGTTCATTTCGTTTTAAAATTTTAACTTGTTTTATAAAATCAAGGTTAGATTTATCCTGAAATGTTTCAAGTTTGTCTGAACCCGTGGATCCAACAAAGTTCACTTTCGGTTCTCTTTTCTTAACAGGAGCTCTTTTGTTTTGCACCCATTGTTGTTGAACCTTAGGTGCTTGAACATTCTTGTTCTGAGCCTTCTTTCCCTGTCCCTTACCCTTTCCGGAGTTGACTTGTTGTTTTCGCTCAATTGGTGGTTTTTGGTTTCCGTATTGTTTTCTAATTTGTTCACACAGAAGTGGATCACATTGAGTGACGGTAACTTCACCACTTTTGTTTCCCAAAAACTTATCAGTGCATCCTTCAAAAATTTGCTCAATTAAATCTTGATTTACATTTTTAATTGGAAAATCTTTGTTAGAGTAGATTTTGTTATCTCCTTTGAGCGTGTACAACAAGTTATTCTCTTCACTGGTAGAAACAAGGGACTCCATTGCTTTTGACATTTCAGTCTTACTCGGTTTCACTGGTGGATCACACAGGATGTGATTCTCGATTGGAATATCTGGTGTAACCGAGTTAGACTGTTGTTTCACAATTTCTTCAGATTCATCATCCGAAGAATCAGCATCCTCAACAATGGGAGGACTCTGTTCCTTAACACACGATGAATCTGTCACATTCTCAGATTCTGATTCAGATTCAGATTGACCCGAGGATGATGTACCAGTTGTGAACCCGAGGCCTGCTGCAAAGTCATCTAGACCGAGTGGCACAGTAGGTTCAAAACGGGGCATATCCTCGTCATCAGGCAATTTGGAGTAATTGTGATTCATTGGGGGAGGACATGATTTGAATCCCATACCCTTCTTATCCCCCTTTTTTCTTTTGAACATCAATAATGTGATCCAATACATAGCGGGAATTGGAATAACTTTCCAATTTCTGCTTGATTGTTTCACATTCACATCGAGCGGTGGCCAATTCTACCATCTGCTTTTCAATTGTGTCTATAAGATCATTGTTAGCATGTTGTTTTCGCAAAACAGCTTTTTGTAATTCTGAAACATCATGTCTTAATGACGCAATTGTGGTTTTAAATTCCTTTTCATTTCTGGTCAAAAACACGTTAGCTTCAGTTGCTTTAGCAAGATCTACAATCAGTTGTTGATTGTGTTTGTGTGTGATTTCAAACTGACTTTCCTTTTCTGCATATTTAACATTTAAACTATCACACTTTTCACAGCTAACTACAGTGGGTTCATCGACACATACCTGACCTGATGAGCTGTCGACATTAGCCATAAAGGCTGAATGGAGAGAAGACGAAGAGTAAGCAGCTTGATCCACCAAATTAGATCTTCTTTCAGTTCCTGCTGCAGCTTCTTCCAAAAGCTCATCAATATCTGCATCGACTGACGCACTTGATGTCTCATCCACATGATCATTTCCTGAAGTGGAGGATTCTTCATCTGAGCTTCCACTATAACCAGAACTGTCTTCATCTTCAGAAGATGCAACACCATTGGTGGAAGATTCTCCACCACTGGCGTGCTTTAAATCCTTTACAACTTCAGCAAAACATGCTGTTCCACCATTTCCTCCTTCTCCAAGCTGAAGCGACCAATCACAACCCTCATCTATTTGAACCACCAGCCCCCGGTTGCCGTTTGATGACCCTGCTTGGCCTTGGTTGTTGACAGGTATCAACGTACGAACATTGTTCCCGTTCTGGTTCTGCTGGTTGCCTTGATTTCTGAACGGATTTTGATTTCCATGCTGAGCTGGTCTGGTGCATTCCCTTTTGAAATGACCCCGTTCTCCACAGTTAAAGCACTTGACAGCTTGCTTGTCGAACCCATACTTGGTGTCTTTCTTGTTTTCCAAGTTGGTTCTCCCCGTCCTTTCCATAAACTCCTTTGCTCTTCGAATTGCACTAGCAAGAGCCCATTTGATATCCATCATTTCAAACTCTTCTTTATCCACTTGCTGATAATCTTCATTGGTTAGATTGATATTCCCAATCTGACCTGCGATCAATCCACTATAAGCACTAACCAAGGTATTCAACATCTGCATATGCTCCTTGGCTACTTCGACACTGACTTTGGAAAAGTTGGAAGTGTCTAATCTGACTGTGTTAGGATTGGAAGTGGCTTGAAAGTTTGACGAGCTTCCATAAAACCCTTGCTGTTGCGGTTGTTGCTGCTGAGCTGTCGGTTGCACATTCGGTCTTGAAAACATCGTGTAAGCTGAAGGATCAAACTGATCTGTTGTTGAAGGTCCGGTGTTAGAGACGAAGGCTGTTTGAAGCTTCGCATGTTGAGAGGCTGGTTTTTCTCCACTGATACCTCCTGCAATCCCAAAGTACATTTCTGGATTTTGAGGAGTTTGTGTTCTTTTTGCTTTAAGCTTTTCTTCTACATCCTTATTCTCCAATCTTTGAATTAATTCATAAACGGTGATTGTGTCTAGAACACCATTTTCTTTGAGAATTTCAAGATAACTGCTCCACTTTGCTGGTAAGCTATCAACGAATCTCTTCACCAATTCTTGTGGAGTGGCAGTGACTTTAAAAGCAAACATCTCACTCAACAAGTGATGGAATCTTGTAGATAACTCTGCCAAAGTCTCATTCTCCAAACACGTGAATCCTTCAAACTCTTTCTTCAGTAATTCTTGCTTGATCTTTCTAGATTGAGCATTTCCTTCACAACGTAACGTGAGCATATCCCACAAGCTTTTAGTAGTCGTGCAGTAAACAAACTGGTGGTAAATGTCTTTGTGAAGAGCTTGTGTGAGAATCATGAATGCTTTCTTTTCTAACTCAAACTTCTTCTTATCTTCTTCAGACAAAGTGCTGTATGTTTGTGGATTAGATCCTGCAACTTCCAACTCATTTTCAAAAGCTGTGAAGAAGCACATCCATAGATCTTGACCTTGTCCCTGAACATAAGTTCTCAGCCTTTCTTTCCACCATCCCCAATCATTGATGTGATTTAACTTTGGCGGTTTTGTGCTTGTACCAGTTTCACTGTCGTTCTGCATCATAGATTGAATGCTGTTGCTTTGATTTGTGACCAAAGCCCATTGATTTGCAGTTATCATTGCAGCTTGAGGTGGGGCAATAGCTCGCATCCATGCAGTTTTGTCGAAATCTGACGTAGATTGCGTAGATTGCATAGCTGATGATTGTGGAGTCGAAGTTATTTGAGTCCACGCGGTTGGATCCCACTGACTGTTTGTTCCCATTTTATGAAAATTAATATATTAAGCGAAAATTGATTTAAAATTTGAAAAATAAGTTTTCTCCTTTTAAAAATTTAATTTTCACAAATTATGTTAAAATCTCGAAGGATAACAACCAGCCGAAGGATCAAGAATCGAAAGACCTGAAAAGCACAACCTGTTAAACTTAAACAGACAAGGATCGAAAGATCAACACCTGGACACTTGTTCGAAGGATCAACAGTGTTCGAAAGATCACTGTTGAATTTCGAACAATGACTTCGAAAGATTCACCAAGACGAAGGATCCTTATCTTTCGAAATGTAACTGTAGACCGAAAGATGTATGCTTCGAAATGAATCCTTGGTTCGAAGGATGATGATCTATCGAACCTCCACTGATCGAAAGATGGTCTTTCGACTTCGAAGGATATCTTTCGATGAGTACTGACACAACAGACAAACAGGTGACAGGTTGGTGAAAAAGGTGACGGGTTGGTAAATCTTTCGGCAGGAAGTATGGTTCAGACCATCATTTTCTGCAAGGACAGATTTTGTTTGATTATTTTAATCAGTTCACCCTTTCCAATACACCAACAACTTTTGAAAATAACTAAACAAGATCAAAGATGTAAACTTTGAAGAACACTTGAAGATATTATGAACACAATGGGTTTTCCGGTAAAACTACAAACTTCCAAAACCCGGTTTTGCTTGAAACTTCACTAAAAATCAACTTCTAAAATGTGAATATGAAAGAAAAGGTGATTTTTATAAGAACTTCCAGCAAAACAACAAGATTTAAACCCGATTAACAATGTTTTTCAGAAAAATATAACTTTTCAAAAACCGAAAAACAGCAAGAACACCTCGGTTTTAACAAGGAGAAGAGCCAAAGCTCTGATACCACTTGTAGGTCCTTCTCGAGGATGAGATAAAACATTTTCCTTGTTATATCAAACACACTAGCGAGTGCGGAATCCAAGCTAGCATGCAACCGAGACTTTATACGAGAACAAGCACAAACACAACACACAACATTCAACGATTAACACCACTTGTATTAATGCGTATGAAAGGTTCGGTTACAAGTCCAATGTTCACAGATGTATTCTGCAAACTCTCAAAGTTCTCTCGTGTGTGTGCTCTCAACAGAATGCTCTCTCAGTTTCTGTCTCTCTTATCTCACTATGTGCTCGCTTCTCTCTCTTATTACACAACACACTACATGGGTATATATACCCGACACAGCAGGTCTGGTCGAAGGATCAGACAGATTGATCGAAAGATCATCTGTCGACCAGAAAACCATCGAAAGATTCACAAACACCTCGAAGGATGATATCCTTCGAGACATCCTTCGAGTTCATCCATCGAAGGTTTATGTTTCGAACTCATCTATCGAATATTCATCTTTCGAGCTCATCGAAGGATATAAGACAATCCTTCGATGACACATCCTTCGACACAACCAGCTTACAACATTTTTCTAACTGTTTGGTCAAGTCAAACCAGGAGGATGGTTGACTTGGTCAAACTTACATCAACCTTACATTAAAGACATCGTTTTGTATCATGACGAAATACAGACAAAGTACAGACACAAGTGCACCAACAAACTCCCCCTTGGCTGTAGCTTTGTCTCGATCTTCGTGTCTTCAAGTCTTCAAGGCCGAGTCGAACCGAGCCGAGTCGCGTCCACACAAAGTGTATCAACAGGGTCGGGACGCCCCGTGGTGAACCCCCACCATGCGTTATCGACAAAAAAACACTGCCGCCGGTTGATTTTAAAACGCGTTGATTTCATAACACGTCAAGTTTATCACGTGTGAAGAATTTGATTTGAATTCAATTTTGTTTTTTTTTTTTTTTTGAATGATTTTGATATGTGTGGTGAATGATGGGCATTTCCACTAAAATTCATCACTAGTAATGGAATAATGCTCAATGTCATGGCGGAAATTGATTGGATGTTATGAGTGATGAGCGATTGGTGAGTGGCCCCTACCCCTAATATGTGAAAGTGGTAGATGTTTTCATATCTGCTTTGAAATAAACACATTTAATTTTGGAATTTGCATAGTACACATCCCAAATCTCAGTAACTAGAAAACCAAAAGACATAAAGTGGTAGGTTTGGTTTCTATTTGTATTTTAGTACCTTCAAATTGATCACCTCTTTTATAACAACTGTCCTCATGGTTTTAATTTCACAACAAACTTTCATTTGTATTGTAAAGATGATACGAGTGCATGTACCACTCAAAGTTGATTCTCTACCTAATTCCTACAAACTGAAGATTCATGTGGAGATGTTATATATGTACACTACTCGAACATGCCAGATTATTTGTTAGCTATTAAAATCTAAAAAAATAGCATCTTCATTAATCCAAATTCACTCATTTTTTTTTTTTTATATTTGTTAGCTATTAAAATCTAAAAAAAAAATGCTTTCATTCTATTTTTTTTTATATTTAGTTGTAATCATGCTGCGACACTAGCTTTAGCTGCAAAACTTCAAAGAATTCCTGCGTATATAGTCATACCAAATGTGAAATGTTATGGAGGTCGTATTATATTCAACGAGGCTACTATAAAATCTTGACAAGAAACGAAAAAAAAGGTATTATGTGAAACTGGAGTTGTTCTCGTTCCTTGGTCTAATGATGCTTGTATCTTTAGGTATTTATTATTTATTTAATCTTTTGAGTGTTTGAAACATTTTACTAGTTAATCAATTGTTTTGTATGTGACCATTTCTGGCAATTTACTATATCTAATTTTGTCCAAATAGTTATAAATTTAACTATATCTAATTTTACAAATGAACGCACATGATCTTCTAAAAGTTTGTCAATCTGGGTTCCCAAATTTGTTTGGAAACATGGTAAATCATGGAATACTAAACAATTTTTATATTTGTGGTTGTTTCAGGTTATTTTATTGACAAACGAAAACCCCATGCAAACTGTTATTAGAAAGAGTAAAATGCACGGATAGTCATTGTGGTTTTGCAAAATAACACCTATAGTCCCCAACTTTTGGAAATTACACCGGTGCTCCCTGTGGTTTGACAGTTTGTTACTCGGATAGTCCCTGGAGTGGATGACGGTTAGTTTTCTCCGTTAAGTGTATGTGAAATGACAAATTTACCCTTCAACATCGATCGTATCACTGTCGCAATCACCTTCAACACCGAAACCGCACACCGATCGATCACCGTCACAATCACCTTCAACATCATCGTATCATCATCTCCATTGAATCACCGTACCACTTCGACATCCTATCATCTTCAACCTGCAAATCATCACGTTCATCATCATTATCGGACATCACCGTTTGTTCATATCGTCAGTTGTAACGCCCGGCTCTTTTGTACTTTCCATTTATAGAAAGTTCTGTTAGTATTTCTATTTTTGGAAACTTTGTATTCTTGTAATCGTTCTTTCCTTGTAAACCGTTGTAAAATCCGAGACTTGGATCATGAATGAAACTCGTATTTTGTTAATTACATGTTACACACACTCTATACGTGCTCAAAACATCCAATTTCATGGAACAATGAATACTTATTCGCAATTCTTGGAAACTATGTGCTAAACTTGTAAATACATGAAACTTATGAAAAAATACGTGCTTTGAACATAAACGACACTTGATTGTGTTACTTTACACTTAATTATACTTGGTTTATACTTCTCGTACTTGAACTTACCTTAAAATATGCTTATATGACAAGAATGGCCCTTAAAAGTCCTTAAAGCATCAACTAGACAACTTCAGGGACTAAAATGTCATTTTTGGAAACTTCATGTCTGGTGAGCCACCCCCGGGCGGCCCGCTTTGACTTAAGGGATACACAATGCGGGCCGCTTTAGGCCTGTATTCGTGCCAGCTTCAATCAGACGCGAAAAATGCACGAATCCCACAATCCTTTTACTCCCCAATCACCTTATTTCCACCTTAAACACCACCAATCAACACCAAACTTCACCATTATAAATACAACCCTTCTCCTCACCTTTCTACACTTTCAACACTCTCAAATCACTCCAAATACTCTCTCAAATCAGTAGCAAAGTTGCATTTTCGGGCAGATTCATAACCTTACACAAAAGTGAGCACAACTTGCTCATTTCTTAATGAAATCACTTGATTCTTCTTCCTAATTGCTTGGATAATCATAGGGTATGATTCCTTGACTTCTCCTTGGAGAAATCAGACCTGGAAGTCCCCTGAAATGATCCAAAACTTTCTGTTTTGATTTATGTTCTTACAAACTTGTTTAAACTTCATCCAACTTGTGTCTAACACATCTCACACCAATGTCCTAATGCTTACAACCTCTTTTATGGTTGGTTAAGCTTAAAAACATGGTTGAGACACTATAAATCAGAGGCTAAAACCTCAAATACTTTCTGTTTTGTTAGGGTGTTTTGACCCACAAGTCATGTTCGAGCTAGTTCTTGATATAGAGTGATTATGGAACAACTTGGGTTGTTCCCAACATACAATCCTCACATGACTTGATGATTTATCTTAGTTAGATTGTATATATTACACTAATCCTAGTTCGTGACCCTCCTTGGTTGTTTTTACATCAAGAGAAGTGGTGAACATTCAAGGGGTTCCTAAATGGAAGCTTGTCTTCCTACCCCATACATGACATCTATGAACAACTTGAGGTGCCTAAATGGAGAATTAATCTCCTACCTCCTACTTGAATCATTGGACCTAATAATATACTAACCTAATTATTATTTACATATACTTATTCGGACCTTTGATAATAAACTTGTGTTTATATATTGAAGTAGTAGAATACCATCTAAGACCTAGAACTTTAAGTATGATTCTAATGGGCATACCACCCATGAAAACATTATAACCTCCTTGGTTACATAGTGTCATACGTGAGTTACTAAGTCAAGGATGATTATTTTCATATCATGATACTTTATATTATAGTTACAATCCGAATCTTTAATCTTCCGTTGAACGCCAAACTCACACACCTATGTTTCCTCGTGTAGAAGGACTAGGTGCTCCAAAATAATCCATCCTCCAACTCACTCGCGGAATTTCAAGTAGAAGACTTGCAACCACCGTGAGTATACTCGTATTTTCCCCTCTTTGCTTTTACCACTTTTGGGGTGTAACATGTTTATCTATCAACAACTTACACATGAACTTTTGCTTAAACACATGAACATTCTTATTAACATGCTTGAATACGTGATGGCTTGATACTTTTAACTTGGATTAATCTTATGTGTTGAACTTATCATTAACTTGTATGAGCCAAACCGTGACATATGTAGCGCTATAGGATTAACGACCCGCCCCTTTATCTCGGTAATGTCATGAGCATATTGCGTTTTCTTGGTTTGATATGTTAGACACATACCATGTTTTTATGTTTATCTTGAATCACATGCTTGCTATAAGGAATTGTTCAAAACTTATCTTTTGCTATGTACGTATCAAACTTGTATACTCGCCATTGCTTTTGCATTGAATTGTATTTTAAACATGTTACAGGTTGACGATGACGATGATATGAAAAGAAGTAGCATTGATGCCTAGATACACATATAGACGTTTAGGTTTAATATGTTGTATCAATTTTGATTATGTTGTTCGTTTTTCTTTTGAACTTGTTGTTATTTGAGGTTATGTAATGTTGACAATTTGAAGTTATGGAATGAAATGGGAATTATTTAAACATTGTCACAAATAGCGTTATGATGTCTCTAGCAATCTTCACACTTCGTCTCATCCCGATGTTTCCGCCATTGGTTGGGGTGTGACATCAGTTCTGGTAACCGTATCGTCAATACATATCATCGTCACCGGAATTGCACCACCGTATCGTTGAGCTCTGGTAACCATCGTCAGTTCATATCGTCATCATAAGAACATCATCGTCGATCAACTCACCATCTCCGGCCACCACACTTATCGTCGACCACCACCTTACCTGCAACTCCGTCATAGTCCTTAACTCCGATCATCTTCTCCGACGTGCAACACCGTGCAAATTTGTCATTTCACATCCACTTAACGGAGAAAACTAACCGCCATCCACTCCAGGGACTATCCGAGTAACAAACTGTCAAACCATAGGGAGCACCGGTGTAATTTTCAAAAGTTGGGGACTATAGGTGTTATTTTGCAAAACCACAGGGACTATCCGTGCATTTTACTCTATTAGAAAAGAATAAACTAGACCTGGGATATATATCATATATGAGCCAAGATCTACCTTAGCCCCCAAAAGAGAAAATAAATTGGGCTAAACTATATACAACATTACACCTAAGCCCATTGCTTCTAAGACAATAATACATAAAAGCAAACTACAAACAACTACCGGTGTTAATCGTGCCGGGTTGACAGGTTAACGGGTTGCGGGTTGGTGGGTTGAAATGTTCAACCCGAACCCGACCCATATTACTATTCGAGTCAAAGATTTCAAACCTAACCCGACCCATATAAATTTGGGTCAACCCGAACCCGACCCGTTTAACACATATTTTAAATGAGTCATAAAAGTTGACGACTTATAAACGAGTTGTTGGGTTTTAAGCGGGTTATCGATAACATGTTTCATTGATGAGTATGAGTGTGACAAATAAATAAAACCATGTAAAATAGAAACAGAAAAAAACGAAAATATAAAAGATTTTTTTCTAAAGGGGAATTGGCCTGTAATAATCCTAACTGGAGGTCATTGGCCATTGACAGTCCCACCTTTAAGTATTCCCCCACCAGTCTCACCTTTCACCTATTTTTCCTACACCGGTCCCCCGTTAAAAAAACTTAACGAAGTTATGTTTTTTTCTAAATTACAAACAGTTTTTGTACGGCTTTTTATCAGAACGATGATACGAGTCCATTGATGTAAAACTTATCTCGAAATGGTGCTCCAAACGATGAAAACGACGCTTCAATTCGGGTGTTTAAATTTCCAATTAACAAAAATCAAGTCATTTGGAGCACCATTTCGAGGTAAGTTTTACATCAATGAACTTGTATCATCGTTCTAATCAAAATCCCTAAAAAATATGTTTGTAATTTGGAAAAAAGCATAACTCCGTTAAGTTTTTTAACGGGAGACCGGTGTAAGAAAAAGAGGTGAAAGGTGGGACTGGTGGGGGGAATCTTCAAAGATGGGACTTTCAATGGCCAATGACCTCTAGTTGGGATTATTATAGGCCAATTCTCCTTTTCTAAATAGTAAAACGGGTTAATCGGTCAACCCGTTTTTATACGGGTCAACCCGAACTGGCCCATTTGTTAAATAAGTGTCAACTCGAACCCAACCCGTTTTTTAAACAGGTCGTGTTTGTCGACCCGAACCTGTTTTTTTGTGTGTCGGGTTCGGGTCAAGTTAGCGGGTCGTGTCAAGAATTGCCGCCCCTACAAACAACCAACCCAATACTCTTCATAAGCATAATCATAGCCCATTCGTGTAAAAAGAGACCCAAAGAAGATTCCACTCCATATCGTCTAAAAGCCTAAGTCTTCAAGAAATTATTTCCAAGCCCAATGGCACATATCCATTCCCAATCCTTGATCCATATCCAGCTTCTAATCCCAACATTCATCAAGGCCCATTTCTAGCAGCCCAAGTTATCCCCAAAGTAATAATTGCAATCAAAACAATTTTCACTTTGGGCTCATAAACCAGATCAGATCACATAGAGCCCATTTACCCTCTAAAACCCTTAAAGGCCTATAAAAAGCCCAATGTATTATTGATGATAAAGAAAGCCCACTGTCATCTATCCAGGCCCCAAATAATCATCTATCAAAGATATATTAACAATTTTAGTAAGACCCAAATCACATTCTCCCATGTGATCCAATTCCTCTTTGACTTGTCCTCTAACCCACCCACCCCAAAACAAAGCATGTCAAAAAAACAAAAAAAAACTATGACTTGAACTGGCGCTTTGTAAATTGAGAAAACATAAGTAAGTAATGAGTTTAAAACGGATTTTATCAAGGTTACCTAACCGCCATATGATAGATTCTGAGCCTTCAAAATAGATACCTTAAATATAAAAGTCCATTTATTACCACCAATTTGATTAAGATGTTTTCAACTTGATTACTACGTGTTAACCTATTTGACTATTTAGATAAATGGGTAAAACATGTTGTGTTTGATTACACAGTTTTAACTGAGTGGGTTAGGCTTGACGTTTTCTACATTTGTAAATATATGGGTTGAACAAGTTAACTGTTCCTAAATGTTATATGGGATATTTTGACACCCAAAAGATAAGTTTCCATTCTAAAATAATTGCATGTTCCAAAACGTGTTATGAACATGTATGTGTGGAAGCCTCGAGATGAGCTCGACTCAATGGCGGAATCATTAGGCTTCAAATCAGGGTTTGAATGTGGGAGGCAATATGAACGGTTGGAAGCCCGTCATTGATACTTTTAGCTCTCAGGAAACCATCTACCTTGTCCTTAGGAGGTAGAGTCACCCTGATTGATTGCTAAGCTTGAATTGGAATGTAAAGTGTTGAGGGTTCCCTTGTCTTCATGGATAAAAGGTGTATCCCAAACTTGTTTCAATTGGAGGTGGTTAAAGACTGTTGTGTGGCAGATTGTTATATGCTTTAGAATGATGTAGTCTCTTGACAATGGCGTCGGTACATGAACCGAATGAGGGATGCAAACCAAGTGAATTGGTGGACTGTTTGAGTCAAGCACGGCCATCTGGATGCAATGATAAATGGGTTTGGGCGGAGGACAAGGATGTAGAGTTCTCAATTAATCAGTTAAACGGGCCCTAAACACCTCTATTCACTCTAGAGAATATTTTTTTTTGTCAAACAAACTACTTTACGAATGAGGACAATATTAGTAATAACTTGTTCATCATGATGGTGTGATATAATTGAGTGGATTAATTGTGATTAACTGAAAGTTTAGTGAGAGTATCATGGTGTTATATTGTAATGGGTGTCCCTTCCCCGTTAGACCCATTAGAAGGTCATTACACCTAGTAATAAATTGAAATTTAAAAAATGTCACTAGAGGTATTTTTTTATTTATTTATTATTTTTTTTAATGGAATAGTGTTATTCAGATTAGAAAAATGTTGGGTTTTTTTTAAATATGTGTGTTATTCATATTAGAAAATTGTTTTTTTAAATAAAATTAAAATACGTAACCAAGATTGTTACATTTTTTGTCTGATTTTGATGTTTCCAAAATGTACAATTTGTTAAATTACAAGTACGTGTTAAATTACAAAACTTTTATAAAAAGCTAGTAATTTGGGTGTAGCTTTTTGAAGCATGATGGTGTGTGTTTCGTCTCCACTATCAATATCTTTTTGCTTTGTTTTATCTCTTTTTCCAACTTTTGTCCTTTGCTTTCTTGTCTTTTAACGTTTATTACCTTCTAGTCTTCAACTTTACATTTAAAACGTTTAATTAAAATATTGGTTTTTTAACTCGCTAAATCACACACCCTCTAAACCTACTATAGAATCTATATTTTGCTCACCATAGGATTAGAAATCTCACCAACTTAAGATGAACACATTTTCAATTGTCATAATTCTTCCAAGGGGGTCTCATGCTACTAGATGGAGTAATGTATCCCGAGAAAGGTTAATATTCATGTGTGGAGATTTTTATTTGATCATCTTCCTACCAGACTAAATCTAAGTAAAAAAGGATGTGATATTCGGTCAACATTATATCTGGTTTCCTCCTTTAGAATATGACCGATGGTTAGATATTCAATTTCTGGTTTCTACATGTCCGCATTCTTTGTTTCCTTTGTTGGTTTCGGCGTCCCAATCTAAAACGAAGAAGATTGTGATTTGGGGCTATTATTTTATGAGTTGGTGGATTATTTGGAGAAATCGAAATGAAGTAATGTTTCGTCGTCAAGATGGTTTACTCGATTCAGTTATTTTCATGTCTTTTTTGTGGTGTTCTAGTCGTAATAATAAGCATGCAATTAGTTGGACCGGGTGGATTAAAAACCCACTTATGTATTTGTAATTGTTTCTTTTATTTTCCTGAATTAGTTAATTGCTAAACAGGAAGGTGTTTAATAAAAAAGTTTGCCTTTCAAAAAAGTCCTTTTATCAAAATAGGCAACTACTTGTATTCCATAAAACAACAACTTTACTCGGGTTCTAGTTAAAGCAAAAAAGCAAATATCATTTTAAATTTCTAATTATAATTTTTTGCATTTAAATAGGTTAAATGGTAATAACATGGTTTATATCCTCATCTATGTATTTTTTGAGGTTGATCATTTCAATTCTAGTAACATTTTCATTAGTTATCACATGAATCATGAGCAGCATTATACTCGTAAATCCCACCAATAACAAGGCTAAAGTAGAGTTTGAGGAGGATAAGATGTAGACAACATTACCTCTACCCCGTAGGAATAAAGAGACTGCTTTTAGTGAGACCCACGGCTCGATAGTAGTTTTGCATCAAGCCTTGGACATAAGGCACAAACACTCAGCAATTGGGACAAAGGCCGATTAGTACATCTACCCCCTAGTCTTTCGGCTATCAACGCCACCACATGATGCATGATTAACCGTCCCCCGTTATTTTCACGAAATTAGTAAAATACCATTAAAATTAGTGCACTTTCACTTTCGCCCCCCAAAGGCCCACACATATATATATTATATGCGCATATCGCAAGCGATGCGTATTTACATCAAAGAGTTTATAAGGACCTGTTCATAAAACACCTCATAGTTATATTATTACATCAAAGCATAGTTCTTAAACTGATAAACGTCTTACTACACAACGGAAAACATCAAAACGTCAAATACATTGGTCACAAAAGTTTGAACAAAACGAACAATTTCACATTTAGTCATCTAAGGTCCAGAGAGCCTTCAATGCATGTCGGGGACCTCCATGCTAAAAGTCAACTACGTTGAGTGTGTTCTAGTTTTAAACTAAAATAGTAAGCAAATATCTTTAGTAAAAACATTTGGTAAATCGTTATAGCTATAAAAGCACCATAATGCATGTCAACATCAATCATCAATTAAAACATAAGGTGTGAAGCGAACATCATCATCAATTGCTTGACACTAAGTCAAACAGGCTTATATCTGCATAAGACTCCGTTTATACCTGCTACGTCGTCACATTTAAAGGTTCCATCAGTACATCACTAGCAACAAATGCTAGACATCAATAGTTTACCGTCAATTCAATCAAATCAGTATATGTACTATATTACGTAACTTTAGTTATCAGAACAATAGATAGACACACATAGGTAACATACATTTCGCTGTGCCTACTTTTTGTGGGGAATACTTTTCACTCGTATTGGCCATTTCGTTCATCATAAACATTTCGTTGAAGGGCATACATTTCACTAGAAGGGTTAAGCGAAAAATACCTGAAAACTCTAGGTCGCTACAATGGCAGGGGTGATTAGATCTAGCTTCGTTCCATGTCAAGATCATAACATTATCATTAGAAATGCATTAGAATAAATATAACATCATTACAACCTTTAGAAAAAATGCATGCAACTTTTTGCGTGAATCTCACGTATTTGCTAAAACCGACCCAAGCTTGAAAACCCTTCAAAACCAACGTGACCTTTGAGAAAACAGACTACCTTTGATCCCGGACATATAGTCTTTACATATGAAAAACCAAAAATTTAACACCTCTAAGTGTCAATGATCAAATGTTTAAGGTTAATTAAAGTATAAAACAATAGTGACTAAAGATGTAATTTCTCATACTTAGAAACCATATATGTGAAACATGCATACCACATGGGTCATTCATGTATTTTTGTGACATAAAAATATAATTTTCTTTTAATTCTTTTAATACAACAAACAATTAGTATTCCATAACCTAAACGAAGGTTTTTCCTCAAAATCGTGTATGTTTTTTTCATGCCACCTCTTCAAACATGCAAATCAACAAAATGGTTCTTTCTTTTTCCATCATCGAGATTCTCTCCACCTTTTTCTTTTATCACCACTCACAAAACACAAAAGCAATTCAAAGATAAAAGGTGATGGGGGTGCTCTACCCTACTCACATAAAGCAATTCTTGCTTTAAAGTTTAAACCCAATACTAGATTCTATGCATATAAACCCCCCCCCCCCCCCCTTCATCCTACCAAAACAAAAGCTCACTTTCTTTGTTATCCAAAAGCTTAAAGTTTTATGTTAATGTGAAGAAGATAATATTATACAAATTTTGTAATTCAACCTAACCAACATGTAGACTACCATAACATGACTCATGGTTATATGATGTTGCAAGATACCTCAATGTAGCATCGATTAATTATCAATTCTAGATTCTATGCATTCCACAGGTTTGTGTATAATTTTGTGTGGTTGTTGTGATGATGTAGATGAGCCATTTATCGTCTTTGATCATGTGCTTGTTGATCAGTTATGTTTAAACATAATGGAAAACATGAAAACATACCTTTGATTGCATCAGCACATGCCAGTAGAGAATCCAGATGGAGACGCAGCAACAGTGTTTGACATGATTGTCAGCTTGGTCTGGTTCCTCCTTAGAGTGCAATCTAATGATGGTGATTATGAAAACCGAATAAGGGAGTTCGGCTATGGAGATGGAGGTCGATATTGATGTTATGATTATTAGGTTATGTGTCTAACCCTAGAACCTCAACATAAGTCTCCTTATATATGCACCCAAGAGGAAACCCTAATTAGTTAATAAGGGTAATTAGGCCCATCAACAATTACCAACTAATTATTTAATAGGTTGTTATATATTTTGATCCATATAATGTAAATGATTATAATGGCTACTAGATTAAATATAATATAAAAATATATTTAATCTTACATTCTCTCACTTAGTCGAGTAATCATTTACTATGAGTATTAGATAAGCCTCATCAGGAGTTAACACTCATTTTAGCCTTAAACAAGAACTATAGCAGAGAAATACAGCCCTTGAATCATTATGCGACTCACGACCCCCATTAGTCATACTATAGCCTTAATTTAAAACCTAATCGTCATGATCAAAATATGCATAAGCCCTTTGTTTGATTTGTAACTTTATTTGTCTATATGTCATTATGTCGACTTGACATATTCTTAGAGACATACAAAATCAAACTGATGAGGAAAATTAACTAATACTTAGTCATTCATAGCACGATATGCAATTGCGCACAACCATTAATTAATACCCGTCTATGAGCTCTCTTAATAAGACTTATGGGTAATAGCCCTTCAGTTATAGGATCCTTAAGCATATCATGAATGTATTCAATACAAAACTTAGTTTCCTCAATTCGTTCATAAACGAATAATTAATTGTGTATCGAAATTTAATGCAGCACCTCTTGAACTGTTACTGTTCAAGGAGTCATGGTAGCTGACTTTATCACACTAAGTCTTCAAAACATTAATTATATGGAGTTAATAAACTTATGAGTCCACTGATAAATTTCCAACAACATTTAGTGACTATATTATGTCGTTATAACTTAGGTTGTTGATATCAGTGCATTATGACTCCTCCATGAGATAGGTTTTGTCTGCTGACATAAAGATATACCCGAAATTACATTTTGTCATCTTTGAATATCACAAAGTTAAAGTAATAAACCGGTTTTTAGTTCTCACCTTTTCTTCAAACTATAGCCTCTCCTTTCCTTTAAATATATCGTAATACTCTATTAGATGCTTCACATTAATCTAGACATATCTAGTGTGTTGCAATGTGAGTAATATCTAAACAAGTATAGACTTGAATTTACATAAGGCTTCTAATTAATGAAGCGAAAGGAAATAATCTCATTTATCCTATTACCCTCTAAAGGAGAGCAGTATTGTTTGTTACATATGTATGGACCCATTTAAGGTTAAACTTATGGAACGAAACCAATGTCCCATTGGGTCTATCTCGGTATGTTATGATATCAATCACGTAAGAGATATCTCTGAGATCTATTTTATCAAAGTTTGTGTTAACAATGTTTTGACTTATGTAACATATACTTGTCAAAAGAATATCATCTATATAGACAAGTTTAATTTAGTTGCTCCCACTCATTTTGAGGTAGGTACATTAATCCACTTGATTGTTGATGAAAATAATTACGTTAAGATTTCATCACATTATGATGTTTGCATTGACCCATACATGGATTTTATTGGCTTACAAACAAAGTGTTCTTTAACCTTCAGTTTAGAACTTTCAGGTTGTTTTATAAACATGTAAATATGTCAGCCATTTGTTAAGGAAAATTGTTTTTAATGTTCATCTAATGTAGCTTTAAACTATTATAAGCTACTAGAAGAATGATGATCCTCAAAGAAATCTTTTGATAATTTATCTCTTCCTAAGTATAACCTTTGACAATCAATCATGTCTCTTCGTGTCTTAACGCTTATTTCAGGATTTGGTTTAGTTATGAACACTCTTAGGTAATTCAATCAAATCCCAAACGTTATATGAACACATAAAATCAGTTTTACTAGAAGATTAATTGACACTAATGGCTTAATTTGAAGAGATAGGATCAGTAAACATTTCCAAAATCCATTTCAACTTCAGTTAGGGAGGTTATGTAATCATCAAAGTTAGTAGATTTTTAAATCTAGATGACCTCCTGAGTTGATTATTGGGTTCATTAGAAGTTTCAGTTTTATGGATTAGCTCTTGGTTAGGTTGCTATCATTTTCAGGATTCTAAGTCTATAAGAGTTGGTGCAGTATGGTGTACAAGAGGTTTAATCAGAGTTAAATTCGGAGTGAAATTTAATGACACTCTTCCCCCCGCCTCTTGTATTCCTTGCAAGTCATGATAAGGACTTTGACTGCTCCCACTGACCTTATAAATCTTTAGGAACTCAGCATGCTTAGGGTCAATATTTAACGACCAACAAATTCTAATAGAGAAACAAGTTAATGACGTTAGTCGTTGTGATTTCTCTTGTTGAAGATTATGTTAGTTTAGGTAAGAAATCTAAGTGTACCCACAATTAAGCAACAATGAAACTTTTGTAAGAGTAGCATTAGATTTTAAGGAGACAAGTTTTTGATGGAACAATGTCGTGATGGAGCGGTGTCTTGTACAAGAGGTGTAAATTGAAGTAATATAAAGGTTTCACTCCCCACCTCTTGGAACTATTGCAAGTTATTATTAAGACACTTAATGCTCACACTGATCTTTAATATCTCTAGAATGCTACAAGAGAAGTTTCAATGAGCTACGTGACGTGGGAACCTATCACATATACGTTAGACTTTATTTGATTTCTTTAATGTCCAGATAGCATAAGAAACTTTAGGGACATATTTAATAGAAATCTTATTAAGTATATATATATATATGAATAGATTTCTTCTAAGACCGTGAGCCATATGCGACAAAATTTAGATACAAGTTGATAGTATGTTAAATGATAAATGAATTATGTCTGAATATTCCATTTGGAATAAGTTCCACGAATTTCAATGAATGTCTTATGATGGACCCATACTTATTCCTTAAGCCAAGTAATATTTAGGGCTATAACGTCATGATTTAAAATCACTTAGAATGAGATTAGATAAAAAAAATCATCCTCATTAACCATGTCATGATTTCTTATGAATTTCGGTTATAATGGATGAAATTTATAAGTCTCATTTTTCCTTTTGTCAAATTCTCATTTGCATGATGACAAAAGTTGTGAAAGTGTTAGGTATCATCTAGTTTTATCTTAGTAATATTTCAATCCAGATATTTGGAACAAATAAAATGAGAGTTTAAGGTAAGTGTGACTTTATGTTGACTATGCAAACCTCACAACATTCATAACATTGCTTAATTATGATACTATATTCTGATTAATCTTCAGAATATATAAGGTATCGAAAAGCGTTGTTAGAAGATTGCTTATTATGGTTCTAATAGCATTAACATTTAATTTTGTCACTAACTCTCATGTTAGTTATTTGTTGACTTCTGGTAAGGAAACGTTTAGAACTAGAGTCAACTAATCATATGTTAATTGGAATATTAAAAATTATCAGACTTAAATATCATTAGTAAGTGACTACCTAATTAGCTTATCCAACCGTTCTTCTGTATAATGAATAGTCTCGTTGCTTATGCCTAGTCTAATGGCATAATTATGCAGTGAGATTTTCCCTTGAAGAACCTTAGAGGTGGAATTAACACTTGTAATTTGTCTATGGACCTTAGAACAATCCTCTTTTAAAGTTTAAGTGGTTGTAAGGTGAGTAACAACTTATTTTCCAGCTTCAAATATTTCTTTTTCTTTGTACATATGTTGCTTGTCAACACACTCATTTTCTTTTGGTACTTTTAAGTGTTGTAGTTGATTTATAAGGCATCAAAATTGTACAAATGAAAATCTTAGTAGGTAATGTACTGAAAAAAAAAATTGTACTTATTTCCATGCGTAAGCCCTTAACTTTATGGGTCATGATATTGTACATTATAATATATTCACATACACCACTTAACTTTATAGTTTAGAATTTTAAATGAAGGCATGCATCTTAGGAGCTCTTGTGATTATTCCACAATAATAGGTTAGTCTTAGGAAACACTTAATCTGAAATAACTTTAGTGATAGCAATTATGTTAGAGAGTTCTTGATTATCATAAGAGACATCATGTTCGATTTATCCTAATCATCATGCTCTACTTTTCTTCTGTAGTGCTTTATCAGAAGAGAGCAATAGGATTATCGTGTCTTAAGAGATAATCAAGGATTTAATTTAAGAGCTAATTCTTATAGAAACTTTAAATAAAGCAAAACATTTTAGGCTTAAGAATTAGAGTAGATGAGATATAGATTTATAGAAGAAAATTATAGTGAGTAAAATTATGGGTACTAAGAAATAAGGCAAACGAAATGATCATAAAATAAAAATAAAGGATCATTAATCTAAGGATCATTATGTGAAGAGGTTATGATATGTCTATTACTAACATCAAAATAATAGACTTATTTAGAGTTCTACTTAAACGAAGACAAATCAGCTTTGGACAGAAGTGTAATCATTTAAGCATGTATGCAAAGTATTTGTGACAAATCAGCTTTGGCCAAAATTGAAACAATCACTTTAGTTATGCACTCGTTAAGTATGCCATCTATGAAGGAATTAAATCAGCTTTGGCCATATATTAAGACATTCATGTTTATGATGCACACTTAACATAGCTTTCGTAATACTTGAACGATAAGTAGATGCATCAAATCAACTTTGGCCAGAAGTGATACATCAGAAGCTCATTCAAGTTAAGCCATTTTGGTTTTGTGAAACATTATTTGATCCTTATTAATTAACTAAGTATTTACAAAACCAATCATTTAATAGCAAACCACCTGTTAGTTCGGGGCGGAGCCTCGAACTAAATCTTAGTTCACATTAAACAGCCTAAAATAATGAGGTTTCAGGTGAGATCTCGACTCAATTATGAGGTCTCAAGTGAGGTCTCGAGTCAAGTCTCAACTCATCTTGCAACATTATGAGGTCTCGACTCATTAATGGTCTCGAGTCGCAACCTCAGTGTCTCGAGTCGTAATCATGGTCTCGTGTAAGACCCAGTTTATAATAGTAGATTTAATAACATAAAATCTTGCATTTTATACCAAAAATTTAGAGTTTACAAAATGACTTTCAAGATTTGAAAGTTTATCTAGTTAAAACATTCACGTATTAACCTACTAAAAAAATATTCGAGACAAAAACTACAAGTGTTTACATCGTTTAAAAACAAAAGATCAAGTGCGGAAGCGTTGAATTGTGTGTTCGGTTCGACTTGATGACTTGATCATCATCCTACTACTTGATATACCTGGAAACTGAAAATTTTAGACAACCATTAGTAAAATGATTCTTAAATTTAACATGATTGTAACCATGTCCGAATTCATGTTTGAGAAATCAAAATTTAAAAGGGAAATTTAATATTCAAAACTGGGCTCTACCGTAACTTACGGTAGCACCGTAAGTTACGGTGGCCACTGGAAAGTTATGGTCTGCCGTAAAGCAGTAGATTTGCACCGTAACAATTTACTGGCTACCGTAAATTACGGTGGCTACCGTAATTTACGGTAGCTGCTGTACATGCTTTCTTGTTTTTTTGCAGTTTTGCTGATTCATTTCCTGCATCAATGTATTTTACTTTTGATCAAGATTATTAATTAACTAAGCTAATTAACATGTTTAGAATTTCTGAATCTTAACTCCCACATTAGGAGTTAAGTTTCTCAACTAGCTCCGCGTGTTCGCTACACGGCTTACGCTTGGTTTATAACCATTCATTGTGTTACTATTAAACTTGTTTTTGACCCGTTTTACTTGTTTAAGACGCAAAGTCACTTCCGTGACGTATTGGTCTATCTTGTTTACCATGTTTTCAAAACTACAACATAAAACTAATAAATAATTTTAATATAACGAAACGGTAATTTCGTACCTTTAGAGCATGTCTTTCCCCCGTGAATTCCCTCCGGCTTGTCCGCTTGATGATTCGGACTCTTTGCCTAGAAAATTCAGTTTACAGCTTGTTTAGAATTATTTTCATGACCATAATCACATCATTGTGAAACATGATCAAATCTGCGTTTTCATCCTATTTTAACATTTAAATCCTCACTTAGGCATTTCAACAAACACCTAACGGGTCAGATTCTTCTATAATTATTACCAAGTTCATGATTTGTAATTAACATCTAATTTCACTAAATTAGTAAGTTTCACATACATCTTGACATCTATATTTCTGAATTTACTTTACCAATTCAGATTTCACTATAACAATAGTCATAATTCTAGTATTCATCAAGTTTCCTTCAAGCTCACTAGTCTCCTAACATGTAAACCCCAAACCTTACAAACATGATGCAAAGTTTTCACAAGGAATCACCTAGGGTTTGACTCTAGACATCGTATTAATTCAACATGCATTCATGCATGGCATATCTAGGCTCAATTTCAGTTTTTCACAATTAACCTAGAATTCATGATGGATCAAAGTACCAAGATTTTACATACCTTTTGATCCTTACGACGAGGTGATTACTAATTTGTGGTTAGAATTCGATTTGGGACGGATTTGAGGCTTCAATTTTGCAGATTTTAGTGTGAAGCTAGGGTTTGGAGAATACCCTGGTCGCCCCCTTCCTCTTGTTCGACCAGACACACCCAAAATGGTGTGTTTGGTGAGTTTTATTACAAATCAGCATTTAACTTTCATTCTTTGGCAAGTTTAGTCCCTCACTTATCATCTAGCTTTAAATACTAGTGTTTTTAACCTAGTGTTAGTTATTTCTAGGCTTGTAATTTTAACTAGGTTAAAATTTCTAGATGGTCGATTCTTGTTTATGAAATCCTTAAATTTCTAATATAAAGATTTATATTTTTTTTTCTTTTTTTTCGGGGTGTTACATCTCGACTACCGTGTTTTATGAGATCTCGAGTGCTTGATGAGATCTCGAGTCGCAACCATTGTCTCGAGTTGTGAAGATTGAAGCCCTTAGTCGAAACCTCAGTGGTCTCGAGTCGAAACCTTATGGTCTCGAGTCGAAATCATTGTCTCGAGTTGTAAACATTTGAGAACACTTATGATTTCGAGTTGAGGCCTTGTGGTCTCGAGTCGAGATATTGGTCTCGAGTCCACTGCTACAGCTGTTAATGTAAAAACATAACTGAAAATTCGAATTCTAAGGGATTTTGAGATATGGTTTCCTGTTTTAATGATGATCTAATTTTGTCAAATATTTCAAAAATTTTATCTGATTATCAATTAACAGTTTTCGAATAAACTTAAAAGATAAAATTGGATCAAACATGAAAAACACTCATCAATCCTAATTACATTCCAAAACATAAAGGAATTTTCGAATTTTCCTAAGAACATATTATGAACCCTAACAATAAAACATAAATTCTGGAAACCCGAAACCTGAATTTTAAGGGTTTTCTAAACAGATTTCGGTAATAAGCTTACACGTTTTGATTTCGAGATATTTAAAACAAATTCTTTTCCTCGAAACAGTGATCTCGAGTGGATCTTTATGACTCGAAACCGGCTGTTAGGTTTATTAAGTTATCAAAATTCTGTTTTCCAGATTTCTATCCCAGAATTGATGGATAGGAAAACAGAACTAACTAATCAACATATGTTCTGATACCACATGTTGATCAGTTCCGTTTAAACATAATGGAAAACATGAAAACATACATTTGATTGCATCAGCACAGGCCAGCAGAGAATCCAGATGGAGACGCATCAACAGTGTTTGACATGATTGTCAGCTTGGTCTGGTTCCTCCTTAGAGTGCAATCTAATGATGGTGATTATGAAAACCGAATAAGGGAGTTCGGCTATGGAGATGGAGGTCGATATTGATGTTATGATTATTAGGTTATGTGTCTAACCCTAGAACCTCAACATAAGTCTCCTTATATATGCACTCAAGAGGAAACCTTAATTAGTTAATAAGGGTAATTAGGTCCATCAACAATTACCAACTAATTATTTAATAGTTTGTTATATATTTTGATCCATATAATGTAAATGATTATAATGGCTACTAGATTAAATATAATATAAAAATATATTTAATCTTACGGTGCTTAGAACCACGCAACTATACAACTTTGCAACATATATAAATCATATATATATTTAGAAAGGAACCAATGCTAGAGCATTGGAGCCATCTCTAGCAATCAGTTTATGAAACAGACTTATATAGTGTAGAATGATGAGATACTAAATACAACCAATCTAATAAATGTGGTTCATCTTATACCATAAATATCCCTGCTAAAACGCATAGAAAAAAAGTACATACAATTTCAGGAGACATTATTACACATTTATTACCATTTAGAGCTAGAGTAAAGATCAGTATTTGGTCATAGTTTTTTTTAACGGTAGATCAACTGGATTTTTAGCTTACTCCAAAGGACCAGGATATGTTGTTTAAACCCCTCACCCCAAGTTCGAATCCCTCAGAGGTGCTCTCCCATATTTACATATTTTGCACTTAGTAGGAATCGAACCTGAGACCTCTACAGAAGAAAACCACTTAGTGGAAAACCCTTCTAACCAACTGCGTTATACCATCATAGTTGTGACTTCATTCTTTTACTTTCATTATATGTACCTATTGATAATCGTTCCAAAAATATATACATATTAATATGGTTTTTCCTTTTGGCGTATTAGTCTATTAGAATCCAGCTTCTTGCTGGCTTATCTTGCGTAAGAATTTTGGTACTAATAAAAGTTCAGTTAAAAAAAAAGAGTTAATTACTATTTTCGTCCCTGAGGTTTGTCAAAAATAACGGTTTCAGTCCATTAGTTTAAAAATTGCGATTTTAGTCCATTAGTTTCATTTTTGTAACCATTTCAGTCCACTTTTCAAACGGCGTTTGTTTTATGCAGTTAATGGAAGCACGTGCTTGTCACGTGATGGGCAATTTGGTCATTTCCATTCCAATTCTCACAAACCCAGTTGTATTAAACACCACCTACCCCTTATTCATCCAAACCCTGACCCTCAATTCATCCAAATTGCCCATCACGTGACAAGCACGTGCTTCCATTAACTGCATAAAACAAACGCCGTTTGAAAAGTGGACTGAAATGGTTACGAAAATGAAACTAATGGACTAAAATCGCAATTTTTAAACTAATGGACTGAAACCGTTATTTTTGACAAACCTCAGGGACGAAAACAGTAATTAACTCTAAAAAAACAAAATGGTTTTTCGATAAGCGTGCACACCAAATTCACCTGGTATGTACTTCATCTTTTCACTAGACCCAAACTATCTACACACCAAGTGTCTAGATAGGCACACCCAAAAAAGTGTTTTTTGTCCTATATGCACATCCTGTAGTGTCGAGCTGTGGCCAAAGCGCGGCGTTTTGGTCCGGTCAACCAGACAAAGACTGACGGGTGTCTGACGGGTCTGTTGACCGGACCAAAACGCGGAGCTCGGCGTTTTGGTCCGGTCAACAAACCCGTCAGACACCCGTCAGTCTTTGTCTGGTTGACCGGACCAAAACGCCGCGCTTTGGCCACAGCTCGACACTGCAGGGTGTGCATATAGGAAAAAAACACATTTTTGCTGTGCCAATAGGCAAATGGGTGTGTGAATAGGTACACCCTTTCACTAACTTAAGTTAGTCCCTCAGACTACGCGGTGTGGGAGGAGCATGAAGCATCATGTACGTCAGTAGTGTCAAATTTCACTTGCAAGGCTCAAAAAGCACGCGATGGGATGCGGTGTAGAAGGGTGGCGTGATACGAAACGTGACATACACTTTTTAATTTTAGTTTTGTGTAAAAAATAAAACAAATCCATTAAATTAAATAAAAATACCAATACTAAATAGAGAAATAACATTAATAAATATAAACATTACAAAAACTTAAAAATACAATAAAACATTACTTAATATTAAAAAAATACTTAAAATTATAAAAACGAAACTAATAAACAAATGAAGTACGATATTTTGCCTTGATTTATTCTTTATATTTCTCGTATATTTATTTTTCTTCCTCCTTTGTCCATGGATGAACAACTCGATCTGCGAGGGCTTTTTCCTTCTCCGACTCGGTTTTCTTCCTATGGTTTCTTTTTTTTTCGTATGGACAGTTCAACGATATTTTTTGGTTGCGGTTAGGGTACGGGTTCAGGTGTAGGGGGCGTTTGGGATGTGTAGGAATGAGTTGTTATTGTTGAGGGAGGTTAGACATTTGTAATTGTGACGAATAAAACATGTTATAATTCGTAAGAAGATGCGCATAAGACAATATGTCGGGTAAATTACCCGGAACTTGAAGAGGGGGCGATTTTGAGGAGAAGTAGTATTCAGTATTTCGCCTCGGCCATGCGGGTTGTTTGGATCAAGAGAACGCTTGTGTGGATGCATTTTTATTATAGAACTTGAGAGATTTATAAAGTTTGGAGTGGGGTAAAAGAGTTTTTGGTAAAAAGAAATGATGGGATGGGTTGGATTTATATAAAGAAAGTTAGTTTATTTTTTATATTTTAAATTTGGTAAAAAGAAATGATGGGATGGGTTGGATTTATATAAAGAAAGTTAGTTTATTTTTTATATTTTAAAAACTTTTTTAAAGTTACCGTTGGGGTCCAACGATTATATCCTCATCCAATAAACCCTCGCCACGTCATCATCACAAATCCTCCACGTCGGGCAAGATTTTGCCACACCCTCCCTGCATCAGTCTCCACGCCAATATCAGGCCGGTGTGGCAGCGTGCTTGAGCCCTCCACGCCGGCCTCTATGCTACCACACCGTGTGATCTTATCTTTTTATTATTTACACCTACACCCTTTAACTTTTTTCCTAAATAACATCCTCAAGATTTGCCAATGACTCCCAGGAGGAGTTACCCCATGACCTTCAAATGTAGAGGTTATGGGGTTCAAGTCCCACCTGGTGCAGTTTGATTCAGGTGGGTTAGGAGTTTTACCACCGCGTCTTTGAGTGGTGGCTTTTGCTTGGAATGCTGGCAAGTCGGGTCACCAGCGTTTTCTGTGTTCGTGGAGCGTGGGAGTCCATTAGGAATCACCCTTTATTGCGAGAACCAATGTGAACACAACCAAAAATATCTAAAAAAAATAAAACACACAAAATTATTTTTTTTATTTTATAAAAACGCTAAGTTTCGTTACTAAAAAAATTTACATTGGTTCCCATGGTTCTCGTAATAAGAGTGGTTCTCAAATGAACCCTACCCTATATATATAGGAGAGTTATCTTAAGAACGCTAAATATTGTGAGAACCATGAAAACAAATGAAAAAATCAATTACAACCAATTTTTTTAACAAAAACCTCATTGTAATTAAAATACATGAAAAAAGAATTTACAACATCAAATAATTCATTTCTACTCTCAAAATCACTTTTATTAGATTTTTTACACATGTGTAAATGACAAACTTACAAATGTGTAAATTTTCTTTATTTACGAATTCACATAAATTAAAGGCTGATTCTAAACACACCCCCTCCCCTCCTAATTATACCCCCCCTTGTGAGAGGAAAACTGTCGGTCCCACGCGGGCCTCACCTGTAAGTATGTGAGAGGAGGGGGTGTAAAAAGTAATTAGCGGGGATATAGAAAGTAGCACCCAAATTAAAACGTGTTTAATTTCTAACACTGTATTCAAATAATAATAATAATGATAAGCGTAAAAAAAATTTGACTTTGAATTGTTTTTTACTAAGTTCTCGCGGTTTTTTTATTCGTTCTCACGGTTCTCACAATATTCAGTGTTCTAATTTAAACATTCCACTCTATATATATCTTCAATATTTTTATAAAACTAACAATTTTTCTTTGCATAATTATCATCATCATTTCATTTTCATATGGTTTTATTAATTATTTTAGGTTTTGAAATGAAATAACGTGCTTATTTTTATCGGTATTTCGACATAATTTTTTTCGCACGGTTGATACCAGTTTACGATCACAATGTACACTATCATCGTTACGATTTGATGTTCAGTGCCGAGCCGTAACCACAAAGAGTTCAATACATGTAGATAGCATTTTGGTTAATTTCACGAATTCATTTTTTTATCTTTTTTTCTTTTTTGTTGTCATAACGTATGCAAATACTGTACTCGCATCATAACAAACTGAGCCTGTACAGACTGAGTTTCCACCGTAGACTCACCGCAACATACGGGTTTAAAAACACTAGTTAATATTAAACAATTTAGGTTAATTCTTTATGGTAAGTAATATAATATCAACCGTGATAATACAATATAGGAAAATTGGTATTTAATAAACCGACCTTTAACCAGTTGGTAAATAATAATCCTATAATAATTCTACCTATCAACATGTTGGTACTCAATGAACTTCTGTAAAAATTTTTTAACTGAAGTTAGTTTTTAAGTTTTATTTATTACACAAACAGTCCCTGTAGTTATAAAAAAATCATAAAAATTCTAAAAAATCAAAAAAATTCTAAAAAATCATAAAAATTCTAAAAGAATAAAAAAATTATAAAAAATCAAAAAAATTATAAAAAATCAAAAAAATTATAAAAAATCAAAAAAATTATAAAAATCATAAAAATTATAAAAAATCAAAAAAATCTAAAAAATCAAAAAAAATCTAAAAAATAAAAAAAATTATAAAAAAATCAAAATAAATCATAAAAATTCTAAAAAAATAAAAAAAAAAACGATTTATAAAATTAACGTGTTTCGCTTTACGGAAATTTTACGAAAAACAGACTGAGTTTCCTTTGTTTTTGGACGACCCGACAACACAAGTTGTCGATATAATATTCAAAACGCAACAATCAATGAAGCAAAATATCTATACGATTTATAACAATCAATGAAGCAAAATATCCAACTGACCCGGAACCGAGACGACTACGTGACCAAACTGACCCGACTAGGACCTGGATTCGAACCAAGCCTGACTAGACCTGAAACCAAGTAAACCCAAATCAAATTTGTAAAAAACCGGACCTGAATCGAAGCTAACCAGAACCGCACCATTATCACTGCCGACGAGTTGTGGAGGAGCGGAGGAGATGATGGCATCTGTGGAGGAGAAATATGGTGTCTCTGTGCTGGTTTGGCTGAGGAGGAGAAGAGGAGGGCGGTGGCGATCTGGAGTTTCGATTGTGGAGGCGGGCGGCGGCGATGTGGTGGTTCAGATGTGGAGGAGGGTGGCGGGGCTATGGTGGTTCGGATGTGGAGGAGGGCGGCGTGTGGAGGAGAGGGGAGGAGCAGAGAGGAGAAGAAGATGGGGCTGTGGTAGAAGAAGATGAAGCTGTGTTGTTTAGGGCACAAAGGTATCCTTGTCTCAAGTTTCATTCAGACATGTATAACAGTTTTGGTGAACCAAACGCTATAACAGCCCCTAAAAGTCTTTTAGAATTTTTATGATTTTTTTTTATTTTTTAGAACTTTTATGTTTTTTTTAGATTTTTTTTTATTTTTTAGAGTTTTATGATTTTTTAGATTTTTTTTTTTTTGATTTTTTATGATTTTTTAGAATTTTTTTGATTTTTTTATATTTTTTTGATTTTTTTAAGATTTTTTTTGTTTTTTTAGATTTTTTTTGATTTTTTTAGGATTTTTATGATTTTTTTATAACTACAAGGACTGTTTGTGTAATAAATAAAACTTAAAACTAGTAACTTATAACTACAGGGACTGTTTGTGTAATAAATAAAACTAAAAAAACTAACTTCAGTTAAAAAAATTAACAGAAGTTCATTGAGTACCAACATGTTGATAGGTAGGATTATTATATATCAATTCTGTAGGTTGGATTATTATATACCAACTCGTTAATGGTTAGTTTATTAAATACCAATTTTCCTACAATATAATATTCAAATACAATGTAATAATAAACGTGAATAATACACAACTTTTTTTACGTAACTAGGGTTAACACCCGCCCGCGTTGCGGCGCGGGTACATCGTAAACATTGAATGAATTAGTCCAAACGTTATATGATGCATTAACCATATGAAAATACATATTTCGACGTATCCAGTTGAATTCAGTGTAACCTGTATAAGCATTGTGATTGGATCAAACGTAAACTAAATGGAATTCATATCGAACAATCATAACGTATTATATGTGACCCAACTCATACATAGAAAACGTAACGGGTATGAAGGAAAATATGCACATGTAATCGAAATGGATTAATTAGAGCTTTCGGAAAAAATGGGAGAAAAAGAAACCATAGTTTGACTCCACTCGGTTCGAAAAAAACTTTACAAAACATACATAAAATAAACACGAAAACATATTATATTTGACCTGAATCATTTCCCAAAAAAGTTTACATCGATAGTAGAACAACTTGAATTTTTACCAAAACGTACATAAAAATATGCACTTAAAAATTGTTTCTTTAAACGAAAACGTATTATATTTGACCTAACTCGTCTATAAAAAAAGTTTACGTCGGAATGTAGAACAAATCATATTTATACATACTCGTACATAAATATGCACGTAAAAATAGTTTTTTAAGTAAAGGAAATATAGGGGTAAACCGAAACAAAATATTAGTAAAAAATTAATAGGTTAAAAACGTTCGTAAAACCGTGCCAAGTAACACCAATGCCACAACGACATCAACTCTCAACATCGTAAAAATAAAATAGATAAAATGGTAAAAATTACACTGAACGAAAATGAGACTACAATCGTTGAACCACGTACACCCGTTACAGTGTCTTAATGCGAAGAAATTAACCAGAAACGTAAAACGTACAAAATAACAACTTAGTCGATCTAGGACCCGCCCGTTGCGGGGAAGTTTTCAGAAGGGAAAAAATGGACGCGTTGCGACGGGTCTGTCAAATATGGAAAATAGAGCAAAAACGTTGAACCTCACATGCACGCTATGACATGTTAACTTGCAAAATTTAGAACGAAACGTAAAACGACTTGCGAAAGATAAAAAGTATAGGGGACCTAATTTGTAAATAATAAAGTGTTGTGTTAAATTACAAAAGATGAAAAAGTTTGAGTTAAAAGTGAAAATTTCATATGGATTAAAATGTAAAAGAAAAAACTTTAAGGTTGAAAGTGAAAATCATTTTTTTTTTCAAATGGGTTAAAATGTAAAAGAAAAAACTTGAAGGTTGAAGGTGAAAAATCAAATTTTTTTTTGAAACACTCCCTAAGCATGGAGTACAAGTCATGATGCACAAAAAACTTGCAAACTTATATAGGTTTTAATATAATAAAGTATGGGTTGAGTTATAATACAAAAGATTTAAAAATAAGAAGGCACCAGAGAGTGACAAGTGTCATATGAGTAATTAAATGGAAAGGGTAATTTTGTCTCCAAGAGGAAAGAGAATATGCATATGCAAGTCACATGCTATTTCCCCCCCCCCCCCCCCAACTTTTAAACGTCCGTAACTTTTTTATACATCATTTGTTTTAAAAAAAAATTATACCATAAAATCGAGCGTTTTTTTATCTTTAATATGAGTACCATATTGTTATATTTTTCAAAAAAAATTCAAAAACCCAGTTGCATATTACAAAATGGACGTGATGTAAAACACAATGTAAATTAGATTAAAAGCACAATCAATGACAACAGATAAAGACACAATGGACAACATACTAAAACACAATGAACATAACGTATAACACAATGACGATAACATATAACACAATAAGAATCAGACTAAATAAAAACACAATTGATGACAACAGATAAAAGACACAATTAATGACAGCAAATAAAAGACACAATGGAGAGCAGATGAAGACACAATGAAAAACAAACTAAAAACACAATACTTAACAAACTAAAACACAATGAACAAGATAATAAAAAAATTGAACAAATTATTAAACCACAGTGGACAACATATTAAAACACAATGAATAACATATTACACAATGGACATGATGTAAAACACAATGTAAATTAGATTAAAAACACAATCAATGACAACAGATAAAGACACAATATACAACATACTAAAACACAATGAACATAACGTATAACACAATAAGAATCAGACTAAATAAAAACACAATTGATGACAACAGATAAAAGACACAATTAATGACAGCAAATAAAAGACACAATGGAGAGCAGATGAAGACACAATGAAAAACAAACTAAAAACACAATACATAACAAAGTAAAACACAATGAACAAGATAATAAAAAAATTGAACAAATTATTAAACCACAATGGACAACATATTAAAACACAATGAATAACATATTACACAATGGACATGATGTAAACACAATGTAAATTAGAATAAAAACACAATCAATGACAACAGATAAAGACACAATAGACAACATACTAAAACACAATGACCATAAAGTATAACACAATGGCGATAACATATAACACAATAAGAATCAGACTAAATAAAAACACAATTGATGACAACAGATAAAAGATACAATTAATGACAGCAGATAAAAGACACAATGGAGAGCAGATGAAGACACAATGAAAAACAAACTAAAAACACAATACATAACAAACCAAAACACAATGAACAAGATAATAAAAAAATTGAACAAATTATTAAAACACAATGGACAATATATTAAAACACAATGAATAACATATTAAACACAATGACCTGAACTAATAACACAATTTATAGAAAACCCAGATATAACAAAATCTTCATTGTGTCATATATTGTGTTATTGGTTTTTATAAAAACGCAATAGATAGAACTCAAATTAACATTGTGTTATAGGTTTTGATAATAACACAATGTATAGAAACTCTACTGACCAAAACCCAGTTAAAAGACACAATGACCTGAACCTTTAACACAATGCCAAAAAACCCAGTAAAAATGAAATTTTTATTTTATTTTTATATGATAATATGGTACTCATATTAAAGATAAAAAAAACGCTCGTTATTATGGTGAATTTTTTTTTGAAAAAAAAATGTCGTATGAAAAAGTTATGGACGTTTTAAATCGATGGGGGAATTGGCATGTGCCTTGCATGTGGAGAGAGAAAATCCATAAATATAAGATTCCTTTTATGCCCTTCTATTATCTTCTTTTCCCTACAACCAATCTAAACCCTTCAAATCTAAGATCAATGGACTAGAATCCTTCTTACACTTCTTATTTATTTTATCCTTTGTATTTGATCTTATTTAAAAAAAAACAAAAAGAAAACATAACGATGGTGCACATGCAACATGTTATATGACACAGTCACTGATTTTGAAAATGTAAATATGCCCTATCTTCTGGAAAAGTCTGTTGGCCCTGCCAGTCTGCCACCAACCATCTCACTTGTTCACATTTGATGTGAAAGTTGTTTTTTTGCTAAGATGAATAACAACCAAAAGGCCTTTGGGGCAAAGGTGTTTAGGCCGGTGGGTGTGAATGAGGAGAATCACTTGATGATAAGGCGGTTGGGTATGGGGCACGTGAAAGGCCCGTCTCTCCCCTTAGGCCAGTCCCACACCGCCCCCTTGGGGCCGTCCTCGGCACTTCCGTCGGATATGTGACGCCGGGGACGGGGCAAGCTGGTGGGTCCCCCATCTTTGTTCTCTCTCATCCTTTATATATATATATTAATATATTATTAATGGTGGGGTAGTCTTGGCTAGTCCCCACACCCTTGGGTAGTCTCCAAAGAGACTATCCTCCCCCCGTGATTACGTGGCGCCTACGTGGCGGGTAGTCTTTTGGAGACTAACCTCCCCCATACCCAATAGCCTAAGCGTCTATATAGGTGACCACACCATCGGGGTTATCACCTCACTCAAGTGATGGAAATGGGGTGTAGGTGATGACTGATGAGCCCCATCTTCTAATTTGATTGGTCTCGTGCTCGTCACTTGCGGCAGGGAGGCGTCAAAACCGACGCAACAGGCTGGAGAGGGGCGGTGGTGTCGTGCCTCAACGAGCCTTGACGGGCCGGGACACACCCCACCCTCACCAGCCTTAGGAAATTTTGTTTCTCAATATTGTGAGTATTCAATTCTTGTGGTAGATAAAAAGATATAGATATTAAGGTTGGTTTAGAAGATATTAAGGTTGGTTGTGATAGATAAAAAGGTATAGATATTTAGGTTGGTTTGGAAGATGATATTTAGGTTGGTTTAAAAATTAAAAGATACGTGAGTTTAGCTATTTAAAAAAAAGTTACACAAAAACTCAATGAAAAATTGAAAATAACTTTTAGATCAGTAGTTTTCCAACATATCCTATGGTTCATGTGATATGTTCACAATATAAGTTTGGTCCTAAAGTTTATAAAATTTACATGAGTGGTACTTAATGTTTTAACACCATAACACAAATAGTCCTGATGGATGTAAATTGGTTTTTGGAGTTAAATTGATGTAAAATGTTTTTTTTTTGTTTGCCACTAATGCTAAATAACAAGACAACTAAAAAGATTAAAAAAAATATTCATGGCCCTCCTTATCAATATTAAATTAATTAAATGATCAAATACCCAACCCTACCTCACTCCCTCATCTTGTTTCTCCCTCACGAGTCACGACCGTTTGTCTCATCGGTCACCATCCATCTCGTCGGTCACTATCACCATCCGCCTTGCTAGCCACCATCACCAATAGGGGTGTAAACGAGCCGAGCTACTCGAGATTGACAAGAAAAAAAGCTCGAAACGAGCCAAGCTTAAATGACCTTGAGCCTAAGCCCAAACCTAAAAACAAGCTCGTTTACTAAATGAGCCCGAGCTTCGCATATCAAGCTCAAACTGACTCGTAAGCCTAGACAAGCTCACAGTTTCTATAATAAATAGTCCTTGATAGATGGTGTCAGTTGGTTTTTGGAGTTAAATTGGTGTTAAATGTGTTTTTTTGCCACTAATGCTAAATAACAAGACAATTTAAAAGATTGAAAAAACATTCAGGGCCCACCTTATCAATATTAAATTAATTAAATGATCAAATACCCAACCCTACCCCACTCCCTCATGTTCTTCCTCCCTCACGAGTCACGACCATTTGTCTCGCCGGCCACCATCCATCTCGTCGGTCACTATCACCATCCGCCTTGCTAGCCACCATCACCAATAGGGGTGTAAACGAGCCGAGCTACTCAAGTTTGACAAGAAAAAAGCTCGAAACGAGCCAAGCTTAAACGACCTTGAGCCTGAACCCAAACCTAAAAACAAGCTCGTTTAGTAAATGAGCCCGAGCTTCGCATATCAAGCTCGAGCCGACTCGTGAGCCTAGACGCGCGCACAGTTTCTATAATTTTTAATTAATATATTAAATATATATTTAAAAATAATAATTACTATTTATAAAATTATGAAATAATAACTAAATTATATATAAATTAATGATTATAGTTAATATAAATTAATTAATAAATAATAAACGAGCCGAGCACGAGCTTAAAAAACTACCTACTATTCTTCACCAACCCACAGTCTCTTCTTGATCGAACCTTCATCTTCCACCCATCCATAACCAAAATCTCGACGATCTACATCTCACAAACCCGCTCATCTAGAATCGCCTTTTCTTCATCGTCCAACAACCCACCGCCTCTTCTTGTTCACCTCTTCTCCATCCTGCCATCGTTTGATTCCATATCGCGGCGTTTAATTTCACTGTATGGGTTACAGGTTGAAAGCTATCGGGTTACGGTTTAAAACCTTTTAGAAGTCGAAATCCTATCGGGTTAGGTATGAAACCTATTCGAAATCCTATCACCATTTCTTCTTCAACATCGATCCAAAACCACACCCATCACCAATTTGGGGATCTTGTTCATCAAAATGAAGTAGTGATCCATATAAACATCAATATGATTGGCTGTTTTATGTGAGACCGGATTTCGGTATGTGCACTAAGATTGTCACAAAGAAGAGTCGATCGACATGAAGGTATAGATCACGTAGAAGATGGGTAGTCTAAACAATCTTTAGAAAAGTTTAGCTTAATTTATACATAGTTATTATTATTTTAAATACTACTAATTAATAAAAAACTAGAATTACAACCCGCCGCACTGCGGCGGGGATTCTTTAGTTATAACTAAGTTGATTCAGGACTCGCACGTTATGTTGAACCTGTGAAACGGGAAAAAAATAGACGGTGTAAAAACGTTCACCTACACACGCACGTTGCGTCGTGTTAACTCGCAAAATTTAGAACGAAACGTAAAAACGTTAAACCAAAGACACACGTTGTGATGTGTTAAGTCACAAAATTTAGAACGAAGCATAAAACGAAAAATGAAAACTATAAAAGACCAAAGTTGAAAGTAAAAAAAAGTTGTGAGGATAGATTGCAAAAGATAAAAAGTTTTGGGTTAAAAATACAAAACAAATAGTTTAGGTTAACAGTAATTTATGAAATACTTTTTGGTGAAAAGTAAAAAAAATCATTTTTTTTTGAAAAACCCCCAAAGCCAAAGTTACAACAATCATATGCATAACCATTTTTTCTTTGAAAAACCCCAGGGGCGTAAAACTGTGCCAAATAGCATCAATGCCACATTACCGCAACGACCACCAACACTGAAGTTGCGGCGTGTTTATGTGAAGAAATTAGATCGAAACGCTAAACATGGAAATTAATAACTAAGTCGATCTAGGATCCGCACGTTATGTAGAACTTGTGAAACGGGGAAATAATAGACGATGTAAAAACGTTGAACCACACACGCACGTTGCGTCGTGTTAACTCGCAAAGTTTAGAACGAAACGTAAAAACGTTACACCACACACGCACGTTGCGATGTGCTAACCCACAAAATTTAGAACGAAGCATAAAGCGGAAAATTTGCGAAAAATGAAAACTATAAAGGACTAAAGTTGAAAGTAAAAAAAGTTGTGAGGATAGACAGTAAAAGATAAAAAGTTTTGGGTTAAAAGTAAAGAAAACAAATAGTTTTGGGTTAAAAGTAATTGAGCAAATACCTTTGGGTGAAAAGTAAAAATATCATTTTTTTTTTGAAAAACTCCCAAAGCATTGGATACAAGACTTATATGCACAAAATGGTTGCTAATTTATAGTGTTCTAATACCTTAGTGGTATAAAAGTAGGCTATGAAAATTTAAAAAAAAAAATGTACGAGGATGTTTTTTAATGATATATCACCAGGGAAAAAATAATTAATTTTGAAAAAAAGTGAAACTTATACCAGGTGAACTGAATTTGCATAGATGTTTGTAGATTTTGTATTATTGGATATTATCTTAGTAGGGGATGTATAATGAGAAAACTAGTTTAAATGAGAAAACAAAAAAAACTAACTAAAAAAGCTTAAAAACATACCAAATTTTTTTTTACAGATTTTTATAAAAAAATCGCTAGTTATTATGCATGGAAATTTTTTTTCAAAAAAACAATTTAAAAAATTTTCGTTGTATTACACATGTGCACTATTACGGATATAGTGCACATGTGTAGTACACATATATTGCACATGTGAAGTACAACAAAAAAAAATTGAAAATTTTTTTCCATGCATAAAAACTAGCGATTTTTTATAAAAATTGTAAAAAAAAAATTGGTATGTTTTTTAGCTTTTTTTTAGGCTTTTTTAGTTAGTTTTCTAATTTTCTCATTTAGATATAGTTTTCTCATGATTCTCTCCCTATTTTAGTATTACATAGATGTTTGTAGATTTTGTATTATTGGATATATTTTAGTACAATTTTTTATATATGTGTTATCTTTTAAATTAACCCAAATCACAAACCTACCCAAATAATGGTTTTTGTGCCTTTGTGGTAGGGCTGTCCAAATTGCTCGACGATCGAAGATCGCTCGAAAAATGATCGAAAAATGCTCGTTCGATTCCCGCTCAGTTTGTAAATGAGCCGATCGGATCGGTTCGATTCAAATTCAATCCGAGCATGAGCAAGGCTCCGCTCGCTCGACGATCGCTCGGTTTCGCTCGAATTATTTTTATTAATAATTAATATATATATATATATATACAGAGGCCGGTTATCATACAAATCCTCTAATCGTACATTATGTACGCGTCGTCTACAACCGTCAGATCATCTTCCTTAAACAGCGCCTTTTTCTATTAAATTTATCAACATATAATTCATAAAAAAGAAACCGCCAAGGTTAAAAACGTCAAATTTAAGATCAAAACACCTGATAACGGCAAACAAAACCTCAAAAATCATAACGAAAGATCCTAAAAATCAAAACCAAAGACGAAATTAAAACAATTAACAAAAAATCGATCGATTCTTATTCACCAAATCGATCGATTCCTATTTATCAAATTCTTCTGATAAAATGAACTTCTGATGAATTTAGAAACTCTGTATGCACTGACTATCGAAGAAGATGATGCAGTTTGTCAAATCATTTGCGAAAACGTCGACAATACAAATGCGAATTCGGTATAAAAATGAATTCTTTGACATTTCATACAGTTTGCGAATTCCATGTGATGCATGTGCGATATCAGTAAAAAAGTTAAGAATTCTTTGAGATTTCATATAGTTTGCGAATTTCAGATAATTCACATGCGTTTTCAAACACATAAAAAATCTCTTCATATAGTTTGCGATTTTAGATAACTTACACATGCGATATCATATAAAATGATATTTAAATGAATGTTTTAACGGTTTGCGAATTACTTTCGAATCAAGTGCGATTTCGAATAAGAAGAGTGCAAAAAAAAAAACTTAAAAAAAAAAACTACCAATCTTAAAAAACTAAAAATGAAATTATTTTATATACAAAAACTTAATTTAATAATGATGTGACTATAATTTGACATGTAATGATGAATTTTACAATTAATACTACTGAACTTACCACCCTACCTATATAATAAATTTACTATATTAATATAAAAAACCTTGATAACTACCTTCCATATTAAGACATAGAAGACCAAAGAAACAAACACACAAACACAGACAAACAAAAAATGGCATCTGAAGATATAGAAAAAATCAAAACCATTGCAATCAAAGAGCTATTTCCAAGCACTGATGTCACCTCTTCTAATCTGATTCTTGATGTGCAGGGCAAAATCCTTGAACAAATCAAGAAAAATCAAGAAGTATGGGAAAAGCTACTTCAAGAACCACCATCAACATTCAGAGACAGAGCTTTGGATCACCTAAAGGAGCAATCTCGATCTGATGACTTGGCCTTCTCTTTCCTAACAGATGCTCTGAACACTGTGAAGGAGAAGATGAAGTTCAGCTCTTCTGAACGTGACAAAATCATTTCTTCAAGTAACTAATTTATATTTTTAATCCTTTTGTGGTTGTGGCTGTGTTAGACAATAACTATTATTTTGGATATATGTTTTGAACAAATCTTATGCTTTAATATAATTTAAAATCGCATGAATGAATTAGGGATCTTTGCCACAAATAACATAAAAAATACAAAGATAACTCAAAATCGCATGTATTAAAGGAGAAATCGCATGTGAAAAATCATGTAAATAAATATAAACTGATGCATATAAAATCGCATTTTTATAATACTAAAATTCGCATGTGAAAAATGATATACATAAATGAATATAAAATCGCATGTGTTCCGTGTAAATTCGCATTTACATTTAAAAACACATTACTCATCCTCGTCATCTTCATCTCCAGACACCTCTTCCCACTGATCTTCTTCGGATCCATCATCACTAATGTAATCTTCAAAGTCATCTTCCTCTTCGTCGTCTTCTCCCTCATTGTCTTTGTCTCTCAAACCATCTTCAATCTGGACACCCTTCTTCTTCTTTTTTTGTTGTTTACCTTGTTGTTTGCCTTTCAGCTCCTCGCAAGTCCGAATGTCATGACCTTTTACATTGCATACACTACATGTCCTTGATCTTTTCCCTTTGCGGCTGATCATTTGTTCCTTCTTAGATTTAATCCTTCTATGCGAGCCGCGGCCTTTGTTTCTTATACCAGCCGACACACGAACAGTAGGGGGTGCATTAGTTACTGGTTGTTGATAACCAATCAACTTTGAAAATCGGTCAAATTTTGGATCAAGTTGCTTGGTTATGCGACTCTGGTCAACTCTCTCTTTAAGCTGCATCATTTGATCCCTCACTAAAACAAGTTGATCAAGGTCGGAAATCAAATTACTAACCAAATACTCCCCTGTATGAATGATTTCACGAGCAATCCGTTTAGCCTTCTGTTGCACATCCTTACCACCAATATTTAGATTATACTTCACATTTAACTCATTAGGCACCACATCCTTCGTCCATCTCTTCATAACATATTTGTTTGGGATTTCTTTTACACCAAACATATTGAAAAGAAAATATATATGTTTGCAAAGCAACCCATACTGCTCAAAACGCAAACAGCTACACTGTGCAGTTACATCATTTTCAAGATTCTTGAACCACACCTAGGAAAACCACACAGAAAAATTATATATTTAAAATTAAAATCGCATGTATAAATATAACAATTTCGCATGTTTAAATCATCATGTAAGTAAGTAAAATTAATATCGCATATGGAACATAACAATTTCGCATTTCTAAAAAGTTAATGTAAAGTAAATAAACTAAAATCGCATATGTAATGTAACAAATTCGCATATCTAAAAAAAACATGAAAAATACCTCCAATAAACCATCACCATGTGCTTTAAAGTCCTTCAACAATATTCTGATACGTGGACCTTCAACTTTGGTGTCCATCGGCAAACATTCGGAAATTGTTCCATGAATCTCTGATTGCTGATCAAAAAATATAGACCTGGTGTAGATCTTAGCAGCATCTTTTTCCAACGTAGTTTTACTCCAATCAGCTGGCTCAGTATATCTTGAAATATGATCATTTTTTCTATGATTGAACCTTTGAACATCCATTTCCCCATCAAAATGATTCATAAACTCTACGAGTGTGAGTTGTGAATTAGCAACCTGACAAAAAAAATGGTTCTCACTCTCTGATCTCGAAGTTGTTCTCATAAGACCTGACATTGGCTCATGCCGGTAAAAAGCCGGAATCCACATGGATCTCATCCCAAACATATCATCAATCCATTTGTTTTCAGTAAGACCAAACTCAATCATCACCAACTTCCACTGTCTCTCGAATTCTTCGGGCTCAATCGAATCGGTCCAAACAATGTCGCACATCCTCCTTTTAAACTCATCATTATTGCATAACTCGTGCCCAACCTTTAACAAATCAATACATTTTATATCAGTCTATTACAAAAAAAATAATAATAAAAAATAAGAGGAAAAAATAACACCAACAAAAACACAAAAATGTTGCATGCTCTACCTTATCTGCCACTTTTTTCATTATGTGCCACATACACAATCTGTGTCTGCTAATAGGGAAAACCTCCTCAATAGCCTGTTTCATAGCAGGGTCTTGATCCGTCACTACAACATTAGGCTGCCGACCAAATGACTTTAAAAATGAATTTAGAAGCCATTTATATGATTCAATACTCTCTGATGCCAACAAACCAGCTGAGAGTGTTACATTCCGACAGTGGTTGTCAATGCCTGTGAACGGGACAAACACCATCTTGTACCTGAACAAACAAATGCGAAATCACGTTTATTACATGCGAATTAATAAAGATGCAAATGCGAAACCAGTTGGAAAAGGCATGCGATATATTCAACACCACTCTGTTGTCTACACTTGCGATATTGAACAATCATTAGCAGACAAAACATGCGAATAATCAGAAACAAAATATGTTTGTCTTTGAAACAGTTACCTGTTAGTCTTGAAGGTTGCATCGAACGATATCACATCGCCAAATTCAATATAGTTAAGCTTGCATAAGCCATCAGCCCAGAACAACCCAGTTAACCGTTTGCCATCATCAACAGAGTATTCAAACGAATAATCAGCTAAATATTCTTTTTTTTCAGTCATCCTATTTATAACCATGTCAGCGTCATACTCTCCTATATAGCTGTTTATTCGCTTCCTAAAATTTTTGCAATCATCAACCGTGGCACCAACGTTCTCAAAACCACCATAACGTTTCCTCATTATATGGAAAGCTTTGACAGGACCAAGGTTTAAAGTGCCTAGTTCCCATACCATCTCCTCCTGGATATCTGACAATTGTCTGTAAGCTGGGAGCATGTGAATGTCATTTTGACAAACAAACTTATGGTTGTGACCATCAACAAATCTCTTGACTGTATATAATCTACCATCCACAGTGCAAATCATAAGTTGAGCTTTGCATCCGGTCCTAATAGTCCCCCTTTTCCTTGTTTTGAATTGCTTTTTTGACTTGGAATTATCATCAATACACACAGGCTTATGTCCCTCTTTAGAACAAACAAAATACTTAGTTTTGATTATACCACCACTGTATACTTCGCCACCTTTCCGAATTGAAAAACCAGCTAACTTAGCATGTGATTGATAAAACGCATATGCTTGTTCAATTGATATAAATTGCATTCCAACAACAGGTGTAGCTGATGCCTGAACCTCCGGAGTGTAAACCCTTTCATCTACATGAATCAAAATAAAAAACATAAAAAGTCATATAAACCACATGCGAAACGTTTGATTAATACATGCGAAAAGATGATATTAATTAATCTGAATTACATGTGCGATTTATTACATAATCAAATGCGAAATTACAAAAAAAACAAACCAAATGCGAATTGTAAAGAGTAATAACATGCGAAGTTAAAATATGTTGAATCTCAAAAAAATGCAATAGTGTAATCAAACATTCAAACTACAAAAACAGCTACAACAATGCTCAATTAAACAAAAAACAATCATACGAACAATTTAGATATCTGAATTAACATAATTACCAATAGAAATCTCGTTTGCAGCACTTGCACTTGAACCTGGAATTGGAATTGGATTTGCAGGTCGCGGATTTAAAAAATCCTCAATCGAAACTCTCTGATAAGCAGATAATTGAGCATGATCACCGATCGGTCGATTTTCTTCAAAATCATCTTCTATTCGTCCAGTGCTACTCTGTGGATCCATCGAAAATAGACAAAATTGAATGAAACCCTATCACGTACGAACGAAAACTGCAAAATTGTGAATTATGGAAAATTTGAAACTGATTTGAATAATAATTACCGGGATATCAGTGTAACGAACTTCTCGCTGAATGAATGAAGAGACGAATTTGCCCTCTGATGGTTAGGTTAATTGTCTGATTTAACCTTTTTAAACACAACTGAATCAGGACACGTGTACGGCTCACAATATAGCGTACGTAAAGTAGGATAACCATATTTGTACCATACTCTTTACCTATATATACATATATAAATATATATAATATAGATTTTGTAGATTAAATTTAATAGCCCAACCAAAATATAAAGCCCAACCATATGAAATAACCTAAATCTATTATCTAACCCTAGTCCCTAAACATAACATAACTGATAACTAGCCTGCCTCTCACTCATCACTCTCGACTTCCGCCTCTCCGCTCTCCGGACGATCCAGTCTTCAAAGTTCAATCCAGTCACCGGCGGTGACACTCCGGTCTTTAAAGATCAAACAACTGTCGGACAATCATCAAACAATCACATGCAATCAGACAATCACATTCACACGCAGTTTAATCTTCAAAGATCAACCTAAATCGTTTCTGATTCTGTTTCTGCGCCACTCTCACACTCACACGCAGTCGGACAATCACATGTTTAATAAGCTGTTTAATCTGTTTCTGTTTCTGTTTAACAAGCTGTTTAATCTGTTTCTGTTTAATAAGCTGTGTAATATGTTTCTGTTTCTGTTTATAAGCTGGCAAAGGGGTCGTTTGGAAATAACTAAATCTGTTTATAATCTGTTTCAATATCTGTATGTTTCAAGCTTGTTGAATGATGAAACCTGTTTAATAAGCTGTTTAATTTGTTGTTGATGCACATTTGTTAATTTAGGTGTTGAGATCAACCGAGCGAAACCGATCGAAATCGATCGGATTGATTTAAATTCGAACCGATCTCGAGCACCACTTTTATGCTCGGTTTTATAAATTCGAACCGAACCGATCCGATCGGTTGTAATTCGAACCGATCTCGAGCAGACCCTCGCTCGGATCGGTTCGTGAACACCCCTACTTTGTGGGGTTGTAACTTATCACTTTTCACATATAAACCAAATATATATTAAACCCCTCAATCTTTTTTTTTTTTTAGGTTTGCTTTCTTTGTTTTAAAAAATCCCATAAATATCTTGAACGGGTCCAACGGGTTGTTCATAGCAACATTTCGTCTCCTAGAGATCGGGGTTTCGTTTTTACTAGGTTAGGTTTCGCTATTCAAAAGGGGGGTAGCGGCGCAGCTTGTTGCCCGCTTACCGGCTATCTTGGTGTAATTTGTTTGACCTTATATATATAGAGTTGATATCAAAAAAAAAATAAATAAATAAATATCTTAAGCTTTTTTACAATTGTTTCTTAGGGATGTTCACGGTCTCGGTTTTAGCTAAGGTCAGCCTCTGCTTCAGCTTGAAAATATTCGAACTAGCTCGACTCGGCTTTGTATCATCTACCAAACTAGAATTTTAATTGATACATGATACAATGATTCAAAACATATTTATTAAAATGCATCTGAACTTAAGGACTTAATTTATTTTCCAAAATTACATGATGTTTCATTTCATCCATTCAAGTTGAAGAAGCTTTTTCTTCTTCACTTGTTAACTCAAATAGAAAATTAAGCTTCTATAAATACATCCCTCATGCCACCGATTTCATTCTTGTTTCTAATTTACAAACTAGTTTTTACTTATTGTAGAATAATTCCATCGGTGATGGGCGATCAATTAACGTTCGATTTTAATGCTCCTCGGATAAGTTCCACTGATCTTGACAGTACCATTGTAGCGTTGGAGCTTGATCGTCGGAGAAGAAGTTGCAAGACTCGTCTCCACCGAAGAAATTATGTTCCTCAAGCTTCACAAACTGAGGCTGGTACGCTTTTTGGGCATCGCCCATGATGGCCCTTGAATCCTTTATCATGTCGGCCATGGCACCTGAATTCTCTTCATTCATGATCGCACTCGAGTCACTGTCGGATGACCCGTCTTTAAAATCCGGAAAATATGTTGTTTCAATCATGTTTTCCAACGATTTAGGTTTATCCTCGCACTGTTCCTGCGTCGGTACATTGCTTTGTTCATCGTCCCCGTACAACTTTGATTTTAGCTCCTTAATCTGCAAAAGTTAACACTATAAGAGCATTCACATTCTATCCATCAAAATATGTGAGAGGGAGTTTTTATATTATAAAGGGTATAAAAAGTGGTTGTGAGTGGAGGAGAGAGAAAATGTTACTGTTCATCTGTATATTTGGGGGGACACTGTTCACCCAGTATAATTTTTTTAATATATATTGAAAGTGGTTGTGAGTGAAGGAGAGAGAAAAATGTGATGATAATATTATTTAATTGAAAAGGAGAGAGAAAAAGTATTTGTTTTTAGTGGAAATATATTGATATAGAAGTTGTTTTTTAGTGGAATGTATGTATAATTTGATGGTTCGGACTCTGTATCTCCATCTATATAATTACACTAAACAAACACAATTTTCTAACCTTTGTTTATTTTTTAAATACATCTCACATCTGACTCTCTATATTTATCTCTATTTTACTCATAAACACTTATTTTATCGTTTTTCTTGATTTTATACATTTACAATAATTAGGGGTGTAAACAAGCCCAGAGGCTCGAGAGCTACTCGTGATCAGCTCGGTTAAAAGCTCGAACGAGCCGAGCCTTAACGAGCCTGGTATAGAGCTTGTTTTGTTATCGAGCCCGAGCTCGAGCCTAAAATACAAAGCTTGTTTAGGCTCGCGAGCCTAAACGAGCCCATTTTGTTTAGGCTCGCGAGCCTAAACGAGCCCATACAAAATTTTAATTTTTTTGCATATAATATATTAATAATGATGATAACATTGATGAGCCGAGCTTTGGCTCGTTTAAGCGATGTTGAAGTGAGCTCGAGCCGAGCTTTTAACTCGTTTAAGGTTGTTCCCAAAATAGTTCGAGCCGAGCTCGAGCTTTGGGTTTTACTCGCGAGCCGAGCTCAATCTCAAAGAAGTAGGCTCGAACCGAGCCGAGCTCGAGCTTCATAAAAACCAAACGAGCCGAGCTCGAGCCTGGGCGAGCTCGGGCTCGGCCCGGCTCGTTTACACCCCTAACAATAATATATAGATTGATAAACACTAAACCTCTAAATATATATTGTGTCACTTTAATTTACTATAAAATTTTCTCTATTAGAGGCTACAATGTGATGAGTTTCGGTTGTCCTCTATTTTTCCTAAATAGTACACGCTATGATGTATTTATTCTAGAAAATCTAAGAATTATTATTCATGAAAACAATTATTGCTATATAAACAATTATTTAAAACATATATATGATATGCTAGGGGGGGGGGGGGGGGGGGGGGGGGGGTTGGAACATACTTGTTTAAGTAGGGATTCATTGTCTTGTTTGAGTGAGTCATAATTGTCTTTAAGCGAATCATAATTCGATTTAAGGACACCATAGTCTCGCTCAAGTTGCTTGGTCTTCCACCGCGCGCGGCGGTTTTGAAACCAAACCGCCACTTGTCGCGGTTGCAGACCAAGCTCCTGAGCGAGCTTTACTTTCCTATCCGGCTCCAGTTTGTTCTCCATTTCAAAGTTTTTCTCCAACGCTTTCACTTGATTCGCGCTTAATCGCCTTTTCTTTTCGATCTGGACACACTCACCACCACCAACACAATCTTCCTCTAAACCATCCATTAACATGGATTGAAACTCTCTTGTGTATCCCACAGGACTGCTGCTTTCTTCTACAAATTCATAAATTTTCATATCAATTTAATCTAATATAGTAATATGTGAATAACATATACATGAATAATATTGAATATCATGAATTATAATCTGAATATCAAATTTACCTAGAGTTTGGCACATGGGTAACAACCCCACAATGGAATCTGAGCTTCCATGTCTTTTCATGGCTGAATTTACACACAGTAAAAGGTGAAAAAACACACAGATATATGATATTTAATTACAACCAACCCCACCACTTCAAAGTCTGACCAAACATGGTAATCTTAGGTGAAAATGTTGTTGGTTTGTCACTTGTTTTTTCACCATGTTTCATCTTCTCCCTTGCCACTGGTTCTTGATCCAACTAACCAGTAGGGAATATAAAAGTTGGGATTTTAAGAACAAAACATTGATGTGGAGGATCAAGAAAGAGGGTCCATGAACTGTTGAGAAAACATGATGAAGAGAGAGAGAGATGGGTTCCAGCCCAGCTGGATTTCACACTTTCATTTGGTTTAAATAAACTCAATGTGTGGCCAATGGTGTGGTTAAATTCTGACTGGGGTTAGGTCTAGCCTGTATAGCAATAGCATAGGTGGGGACTAGGGTACGTAGGGTCAGTACTGAGAATTCGAGGGTGTGCAACCAGAAAAATTGGGCACTAGAATATAAATTTACAAGTTACTTCCTGGTGTGGTGTGTACATATAATGTATATATGTATGGGTTCTTTGAGGCCAAAGTGAAATTGCAATAATTTTAATGTTATTTTACTAATTTTGTGAAAATAATGTTAAAAGCGGCGGTCGGTTAATCATGCATCATGTGGTGACGTTAACTGAAAGAGAAAAGTGTACACACGCTAATCGGCCTTTGTCCCGATTGCTGAATGTTACGTGCCTTATGTCCAAGGCTTGATGAAAAACTATTATCGAGTCGGGGGTCTCACTGGAAGTAGGCTCTCTATTCCAACGGGGTAGATGTAAGGTTGTCTAGATCTTACCTTCTACAGACCATGTCTTAGCTTTGCTATTGGTGGGATTTACTTCGAAGTATTATTAATAATACGATGGTAATTGTGATAATAATAAACAAAACAAAGGTACCATTACCAAAGATCTACTGTAAATAGTTAAACAAATCGATGATTATCTGCTCACATTTTTCGAAGCAAAGTTTAGGATCAACTCTTCATAATTCATATGCTCTAGTATATCGTTCTTAATAGTGGCTTGGTCGATCAGGTTTCAAATTTTCAACCGTGAAAGAATACTGAATCGTCTTTCTTTTTTTCTTTGTCTTCGCTCCATCAGCCTTCAATTTTTATATTATTTAATCATTTTCCTATATTTGTGAAAAATGTTATTTTCACAGATTTAATGCCAGTGCAGTTACATTTCAGCATTCGAAACTGACGAAGTCAATGGTTTTGACTGCGAATTAAATGACGAATTAAAGTGCATTGAAGACGTTTAATGCAGTTTAATTCACCCATTTAATTCGTTTTTCAGTTTTGACTCAGATCTGCAGTATAAATAGGAGGTTCCTACAGCAAAGCTAGACACCGAAATACACAACAACATACAATCTTCTCCTACTGAATCTTCATCTTCTTCTTCAAGCTTCAAGGTATACCTTCGGGTTGGAGTTAAGACTGGCAGTGCAACTGCTTAGGACTGTTGTATCCTGGAAAAAACGTGTTCTCCTGGGAGACACGAAATTTGTTTTAAGGAACCCGTGTCTAACACGATCCTCAGCCAAGAACCTGATTTCTTTTGTTATTCAGTTCTTGTTTTTCATTTTAATTCAGTTGTAACCTGTATTTTCTTTTATTGCTTTCCTATTTCAAGTTAATAAAATTATTTATTTATTTTGCACGAACGGATTCCTACACTAATTACCCAGTAATGTTACTTTCGCATCAAAATTTGATTCACCACACTATAGTAGAGATGCAAAAAAAACCCGGTTGTTCCAAATTGTTACCATTTGTAACCAGTTATTCGAAATTGTAACCGGTTAACAGATTATTACCATTTTTTGAATTCCTCCTCCCCCGCCCTTTTTTAGTTTTTTCTTACCATTATGCCCTAAAAAATAAGTTGTATTTGTTAATTATCTCTGTTTTTGTAACAAGATTATGTTTTGTTAACTCCAAAATTTATAAAAAAAAAGAACTTTATTAAGTTTATCTTATATGTTTAATTTTTTTTAAACTTTTTTACCGGTCATAAAATAACCTAACGGGATACATAGGTTATGGTTTTTGACCTCCCGAAACGGGTTACCTAACTAGTTTTGACAAAGTCGTTTGATTAATAACCTGTATGAAAAAACCAATTAACTAGCGTATACACGTCTACACTATAGGGCTTAAACTGAATCAAAATTTGATTCACCGCAGTATTGAGCCTAAACTAATCTAATTATAGACCATTTGTTAAAAAAATTACATAAAGTATATAAAATAATTAAATTATGTCCCCCAGAAAGTAAGCCCTGAGCAGTCGGGCACTTTGCCTCTCCTCATGGTTTGCCTTGTTCCTATACACTACTTTTATTTGTTACACTCTTGTCATATGAGTAATATTACTCTATCTTCGTCGGAAAAAAGAGTAAATTACAAAAATCATCCTTTATGTATATCACTTATTGCAAACTGTGTCCTTTGTCTTCAATAATTACAGAAAACGTACTCGATGTTTGCAAACCCTTGCAAGTTATTTCCTTCACCTCTAACTCAGTTAAATTTTTGTGGTTAAATTTGACCAAATGGATCCCACGTGATGGTATTTTTGTGGGTTAATCTTAACAAATGGACCTCACATGAGAGTAAAATGACCAAAATACTCTCATGTGGGGTCCATTTGGTCAGATTTAACCACAAAAGATGTGAGTTAGGCCTAAAGGACATAACTTGCAAAGGTTTGCAAACATCGAGTACGTTTTATGTAATTATTGAAGACAAAGGACACAGTTTGCAATAAGTGACATACATAAAGGACGATTTTTGTAATTTACTCAAAATAATAATAATAATAATAATAATACGCACTTATTTAATGATTTCAGAAGATGGTATGAATTTATGGACGTGGATGATTCAAGCCCTTCGTAAGCTACTTGAAATTAAGTCAAGTTTAAACGATATCATGCTTAAAAATAAGTTTTGTTTAACAAACGGGTCTGTACACAAGCTTCGTTTATCGAGCTGACTCGCGAGGCTAAACGTGATCATTATTCATATAATTTATATTTAATATATATTTATATGATAATTACTCAATTAGCATTATATATAAAATTATGATAAAAGAACTAAATAATATTATATATATAGGGTGGAAGTTGGCTACAAAGTCCATTTTTCCTACAAATTGTAAAAAAGTCATAAAACATCATAATGTCAAGCATAAAACACACTTAAAACCCACAAATAACAAAATGAAGATTACTAAAACGTCATATTTGTGGGTTTTGTGTTGTGTTTTGGATGATAAGGCTTTGATTATCGAATAACTAACATTAGTGTGTTTTATGTTGATTCTCATGTTGTGTTTTTTATTCATAGTTCTACGATGATTTGGTTGAAGTTTTTATGGACTATTAGGGTTTGGATATTGTGTTTTAGTGATCTTCACTATGTTATTTGTGGGTTTTGAGTGTATTTTATGGCTGAAATTGTAGTGTTTTATGACTTTGTACATTTTGTAGGAAAAATTGACTTTGTAGCCGAACCCCACCCATTATATATATGACACATGTCACCTTCTAGTGTCTCCCACCTTAAAAAATAATATTAAATAATAATTTTCTTTGCATATGGCTTTATAGTCTAGTGTCATCTTGGGTGGGATAAGGCATTGGGACCAATAGGTCATGGGTTTCGATTCCCACGAAGGGGTTTTTCCCATATTTATTGGGTTTACTCATTAGTTGGTGTATAGGCATTATGCCTAGTTGAGATGGATATGATTGGGTGGTTTCGCTGGTGGCACGATGATACTCCAGTGATCCAAATTTTTCGTTCAAAAAAAATCTCTATAGACATTATTAGATTATTATATTAACGTACTAGCTTAAAACCCCGTGTGTTACAAAGATTGAACATAAAAAATACATATAAATCATATATTTGTATATACAGCTTACCAATGAAATGACTTATTATATAGAATAATGAAAAAAATTACGTTTTCAACTATCCGAATATAATTTTCTAAGTTTTAACTTTTCTTTCTAGTTAGTGTAATCCATCTTAATATATACGATTTATATAACAGTAACACACTAAAAAATAAAAATATTGTTGATCAAACTGTATGTGTTTTTAAGAATAAATTGTAAGTGATGAAATTATGGCAAATGAATTGTAATTAAATTCTATTATGCGTCTAACAACTTATAATAAATGATTACAATTAATGTCACGTGACATACTTTCCTTTAACCTCGTGATTTTTAGATATATTTTATTTTAGTTTAATTTTAACATATTTTTTAATATTTATCCTTTTTAATGGTATAATAAATAATTTGATATAAATAGTGTTTTAGGAAATAAAGATAATGAGAAGAGATACAAATATCATCCTATCATAGAAAATATTTTAAAATTTTGAATTTTTTTAAGTTGATGTGTTGTGTGTATCATGGGGACCGCTAGAATGAGAACCACCACGAGTTATGAGAACCGCGAGAACCAAGTGCCACGGAGGGGCGTTGACCACGATTTTTTTTTACAACTAGATCCGTATATTTTAACAACATTCGTAAAAAAAAAAAAAATTCAAACGGCGCGCCTGAGGGGATAGTTTTTTACACCCAAAGTTTGGTTTTTTATTATTTTTTTGTTTTTTCTTTTTTTTTACAAACTTTGGGTGTAAAAAACTACCCCATCGGGCGCGCCGTTTGAATTTTTTTTTTTTACGAATGTTGTTAAAATATACGGATCTAGTTGTAAAAAAAAAATCGTGGTCAACGCCCCTCCGTGACACTTGGTTCTCGCGGTTCTCATAACTCGTGGTGGTTCTCATTCTAACGGCTCCCTGTGTATCATAATTAACTATGTATATGCGTAATGAAAAATATGTTGTTATTATCATATAGTTACGTTGTTATTATTATTATTATTATTATAAGTTGTGTAAATAAGTATGTGCATTATTATAACATGGCTTGCGTATCCCGCCCCCTAGCTCACTTGGCAATCCCCATGTGGTTTGGGTTGGGCCGGCTTTCTCCTTGGAGGTCGCCGGTTCGACTCCCGGGTGTTGTATACGGGGGGTGGGACGTCCCAATGATGGATCGTATCCTACCGAGGCATGGTGCGGTCTTGAGGGCAACCCGGTTTTACCCAGCTGTTACCCCAGCGAGTCTCTCGTGTGGGGCAGTATGGTTTCCGGGCGGAAGTCAGCTTGCGCGGCGGCCGGGGCCCGATCGAACATCGCGTCCGAGAGTGCGGGGCTGACGGGGGATTGTCTTCGAAATAAACCCGGTGACCAATAGGTCCAGTACATAGAAAATCACATTTCAAAAAAAATAACATGGCTTGCGTAATCATGTTCTTGATTACTCTAGTAAAGAAAAAAACTAAAAGCTGCGTTTAAAATGCGCAGGGCCCCCATGTAACAAAAAAAATCGAAATAAATATATTTCAATTGTTAAATCATTAATTATGTTTGAAATAAATTATCTAAAAAATATCATTATCATTATCTAACTTATATGCCTCTCAAAAAAATTATCTAACTTATATAAAAATATTAGATATTAAACTACTATATTAATTAAATAATAGTATTAACAATATTATTACTAAATTAATGAAGAGATTACCATGTGGCATTAGTTGTAATTTATTATTATAAGAGTTAACTGCTTGGTTGGTCCCCGTGGTTTTCAAAAATTGCAGACTTGGTCCCAATGGTTTACTAATTACACGCGTGGTCCCTGTGGTTTTCAAAAATGCACTCGGTTGGTCCCCAGCCCTAACATCAGTTAAATTTCTTAGTTAACTATGTGTGAAATGACTATATTACCCCTGAACAATAAAAATGGCTGATCTTCTTCAACCTCCATACCCTGTTCTTCCCCCTCTTTAAAACCCACCAGCCACCTCCATCGACACCTTCAACCCACCGCCTCCATCTCCACCATAAACCCACCACCACCGCCGTCACCTTCAACCCACCACCTCCGCCGTCACCTTCAACCCACCGAGGAAGCTGGGCTGAGAAAGTACGGTCTTGTGGAGGACAGCAATGGTGGCACGTGCCACCGTCTAACCGTCGATTCACGGCGGTTGTTTCGCCGGAAAACGCCATTCGCCTGCCAAATCTCACCGGATCATTCACACCGTGAGGATTAGAGACGCTCATCTTTCTAGCTGATCTGTAAGTTCCCGAACCTTCTTCAACAACTGTATTCTCTCCAACTTAGGGTTAGGGTTTCAATGAATCTCCGTCGATCGGTGCTTCTGCTTACCTAATCGATTATTCATATGATGAATCTGAGCACTCCGATTCGATGTCTTCTAGGGTTTTGGACCTCGTTTCCGTCATAAGAGGACACACTGCCTTCATATCCGTAGTAATTCGAGGTGATTTGATCGAATATTCGACGGTGATTCAGATCTGCACTTCCTAATTTCGATAATACGTCGTCGTTTTCCAGATTCACTGGTTTTTTGCGTTTCGTATCGAGCAATTTGTCAGCGATTATGCTTTTGAAGCTCGATCTGGAGCCGTAATCAGAATCTCTAACGATTTTATTAGCATAAGATTCTTCGAATTTGACATCGTGTCTGCAGCTTAAAAATTCTTATGCTAATAAAATCGAAGAAACCAGTAGGTATGGAGGTTGAAGAAGATCAGTCATTTTTATTGTTCAGGAGTAATATAGTCATTTCACACATAGTTAACTAAGAAATTTAACTGATGTTAGGGCTGGGGACCAACCGAGTGCATTTTTGAAAACCACAGGGACCACGCGTGTAATTCGTAAACCATTGGGACCAAGTCTGCAATTTTTGAAAACCACAGGGACCAACCAAGCATTTAACTCTTATTATAAGTTAGATATGACACTACAAAATAATATTAAATAATAATTTTTCGTTATACATGTTATTAAGATGGTAACAAAAAATAACTTGAGAAAAAAGTGTCGACAATTTAACCCGAGTATACCACCTTAATTATATAAAGTATATTGTTTAGATATAAACAATAACTATTAATGAACTATCAGATAAGATGTACAAGTACTTATAATTTTATTAATTGTATAACTTAGAACACTAAATTTTCAAACGGGTTATTTAAATAAAATATCAAATTATCTTTATAATATTATTTGATAATCATGTTTGTGTAATACACGTGTTTATTCAACTCGAGCAATACACATTTTTTTAATGGGTAACTTTGTAGAATAGTAAACAAGTTTTAAAAGTGTTCAAATTAGCTCACTCAAGTTTTAAAAGTGTTCCAATCAGGTCACTCAACATTCATTCTTCATTAAAATTAAGGGTTTTTTTCATCCATTTCATAGGTAAACGTGGTGATGTGGATTTTTGTTTCTTTTTTCTCTTTTATTTGATGCTAACGTTGAGTGAGGACGTGAATTGTAACTTTTTTTTTTAATTTTTAATGTAATTAAATGGTTTTTATTTTTAATAAATATAATTTCATATATTAAAATAATTCGACCCCAGCATCTTATGGTCCATTTTTTCTTCACACGTGGAAAAAAGGACATGACTCGATTTGAATGTTAAGTTATCTAATTGGGACAAAAACAACACCAATGACCTAATTATAACACTTTTAAAATTTGGTTACTATTCTGTGAAATTTTCCGATTTTTTAAAACATAAATTTTTTTATTATTAAGTATATAACATTACATTTACTCTAGTCGTGTAAGACACAAGATTCTAACTAGTGAGCTAATAAACAACAAATGAGCTGAGTTGAATTTTGTTGGGTGGGTGTATTGGTGTAATACACAGGATTTTAACTAGGCGTTTAGAGTGTTTTTAGGGTTTTCATTTTGGGTGCTTGAAGATAGTTTATTTTTTTATTTTGAGTAAACTTTCAAAATGGTCCCTAAGGTTTGGTTACTTTTGTTACATTAGTCTAAAATTCAAATCTTTTGAATCTGGGTCCTTGTGGTTTCAATTTTGTTGTCATTTTCACCCAAAATCAAAATCTGGTCATATTTTTCAGTTAACATCAAGTTTTTTTTTTTGTCTTTTTCCTCCTTTTTAATTAAGGGCAAAATAGTCTTTTAACGTTTTATTATAACAAATTAAAAAAATCTAACTATTTTGCCCTACATTAAAAGAGAGGAAAAAGACAAAAAAGATAGATGTTAACTGAAAAATCTGAACAGGTTTTGCTTTTTGATGAAAATGGCAACAAAATTGAAACCTTAGAGACCCAGATTCAAAATGTTTGAGTTTTGGCCTAAAGTAACCAAACCTCAGGGACCATTTTGGCAGTTTACTCTTTTATTTTTTAGGCAGTTGGATGTTCATATTTTAGCGGCTAGTTACACACTTAGAAAACTTTTTTTTTTTCAGCGAAGGTTATTTGGGCGTTTCTATAACCGCCCAAAATTAGTGTTTACAATGCCCAAACAAAGCTTTTGCGTTGTGGTGAGGTTGGAAAGGTAAAAAGTTTTCACGGAGATTTGAGCCTGAGCTTGAGCTCTTGTAAATTAAATGGATATGATGTAAGATTTTAGGAATTATGCGTTTAGCTAAACCTAAGGGTGAATGGGCCGGGTGTGGGGTAAAGGATGGTGAACCCTTTTACCGCGCGGGGAACACCGCCGCTGCTCCCATTCACCGCGCGGGGTGGGTGTAAATCGAGGACTCTTCATCGCGTGCATGATATGACCGTTGGAGCATGATATTAACGGCATTATAGCTGTTTCATTTAAAAAAAAAACAAATAAATACATTATAAATATTACCATTTTGCATTCCATGTTTCACCCAATTCACATACTCTTAAAGCATACTATGGTTGACAAAACAAAGGTGATGGCAAGAAAAAAGTTTCGGGTTCCGGTTCGAAGGCGAGGGGATTTGGTGACGTTTAACAGGCCACATGACAATGTTCCAACGGAGATGTTGGAAATCACACTAGCCCGAAAACGCGAGATCGCAAAAAAATATAATTGGTCATGTAGGTTCTAATTTTTTTTTGTTTTATTTTTTAGTAGCTTTAATTTTATGTATTGTCTTTTTTTAATTTAGTTTAATATAATTTTAGTTAGTTTAATTTAATGTAATGTTTTTTTATATTTATTGTACTTTTATTTTGTTAAAATTATGTTTCATTTATTATTTAATATTTTATAAAAAAAAGGAAAAAAAATAGATTACCCCTCTCATGAGTGGTGACCACCCCTTATGTTTTTTGGGCAAAGACTGGAGTTAGAGAGAAGAATTGACATGGCAATAGATGATTGAGTGGGTGAAAAGTTTATCCAATCTCATGAGGGGTACACCACTTTCACCCTAATACTAATAGTACTTTTTTTTGAACGACCAACAGAATCAATCCCGAGCACTCTCGGAGCACCCACTGGACAAACGGAGTACTCCGAGAGTAACCCGAGTCCACCACCAATTCCGGGGAAATCCCAGTAACTCACCCGCCAGTAGACACGACGGTGAAATTACCGGTAAAACCCGTTTGGTTCAAAGATCCGACCCAAATTCCCCTGGGTCTCCTATCATTGTCCACCACTGCCTCACTCTACACCAAGTGAGAGTTGAACCTCCATCTCACAAAAGAAATACAAGTTTTCAACCACTTAATCCAGAGTTCATTCACAGCCTAGTATTACTATATTAATATACTGGACAGTTGTCGTATGTCAATATCAGGTATCAAAATATTAAAGATATTTATATATTTTAATTGGATTGAGATCTTCTATGCGATTTTAACACTGTAGGTTATGTTGAAAGGAAAAAATGAGTGTAAATGGCTTGAAATGTATGTGCTTTTTATTAATTAAACTTTGAATATAAAATATGACATAAAATGTTAGGAAAGTTCAATTAACGTAGTGGTTGGTTTCCATTAGTTAAATATAATATCTTTTATTTTCTTTATATCATCATTTTGAGAAGTCATAAATAGTGTTTTGGACAAGACAAACCGGTCAAACCAAGAATAAGAAAAAACTACTGATCCTTTACTTTTTGTTACTTTTCTTAAATGTAAACGATGGTTACACCTATGTACATGGACCATTGGTCACCGGGTCCCCGTCAAGGACGGTTACCCGTCAGCCCAGCATTTGCAGACGCGATGTTCGATCGGGCCCCGGCTGCCACTCTGACTGACCTTCGCCCGGAAACTATACTGCCCCCACACGAGAGACTCGCTGGGGTAACAGCTGGATGAAAACCGGGTTGCCCTCAGGACCGTACCATGCCTCGGTAGGAATGATCCATCATTGGGACGTCCTCCCCCCATAACGCCGCAGCTGTGGATCGAACCGGTGACCTCCAAGGAGGAACCGGCCCAACCCCACCAGATGGGACCAACTGGGCTAGGGGTTATCATGTGAAAACTTTAAGCAGAATTTATAATTTATATGTTTTTGAATCGACTAAATGAGACCCGGTCTTAAAACTCAACTCTTTGCCATCCACATAATCAATAATGATGGCCGATGGGACATGAAAGTGAGACATGTTATCTTTAGGTTGCCCTAGTAGATAGAACTCAACATATGAGATGGTGGATAAAGGTGAACAATTTAAGAAAGCGTTAAGAGTTTGATTTGTAAGACCTTAAATTCAAATTCTATAAACAAACCAACATTTTATGTAACTCCTTGTATTAAAACGATACCCTAATTTTGATAACTATTAATAAACGAACCAAGTGTGATTAGGCATCAAATTATATAAACGAACCAAGTCATGACTTGGGATAAAAACTATACCCAAATTTCGAACAAACATGACTACGTTAAAATTATGAAAAAGTTAAACGTTTATCATGATATATGAGAAACATGAACGACGGTCGACAAAATTGATTTTGGCATGGTTGCGAGTCCATACACGATAGAAACCAACGAGCGACGAGGAGAGGGCCGTGAGGGGGCCTGGGACTGAGAAAATAGTGTTTAGGGGAGTATCGATTAGTTCACTAGATTGGAATGGCAGCGAGTAAGTGAAGTGAGTAAATGTTGACTGGATACCTAAAGTAATTAACAAAGCCCCACATTTAATTGACTGAATCGCTTAAACCGAACAAATCGAATTTACAAATAAAAATATAGTATACGAATATTCGAACTCCCAACTCGAATTTGATTACAACCGAACCAAAATCCGAATCGAATTCGGTTTATTGGGTTGCTATTACAATTTGGTTTACGATTTTTTCGGTATTTGGTGTCTTTACACACCCCTAGTTCATGCCGAGATCCTGTCTCATAAACCTCGGGTTTTGATTCTCCACTTTGCTGGTAGTAATCGGCTAGCTCAGTTAGATAGTCCATTAGGACGATGTAGTAGCCTAAACAAGGGGCACGTCACCAAGCTCGTCATATATGTATGTGTCTTCCCTCCTAGTGAGTTGCTTACCTTTACGATATTGAGTCAATCTATTCATGGTTCCTACATCAAATAAAGCTTGAACCATTGCATAATCACATTATCAAGGCAATTCTTAGTAGCACTTTGTAACAACCCGTATTTCGGTTGTTCCTACTTTTACCGTATTTCTTTCGTAAACGCTTGTACTCTCAAGATTTGATTAACGCTATGGGTTAAACTATATTTTAAACGCATATTACCACGCTTATTTAATCGTAGTATCGCATTTAAACGCTATTTATAACGCTTATGCTAAACGCTATCACAACGCAAACTCGAAACGCGAATTTATTTACATTATGTGTGTTATTTGTGTGATTACTTGCTTAGAACGTTATGTGATTATCAACGCAACGCTTAAACGCTCAAACACAAACTCTCGCAACTCGATTTATCACGATAAAACTCAACGTAACACTTAATGTTGGAATTAATAAAACAATCAAAACCCGTCCGAATGGGCCATCCGCCCGGATAGAGCCCATCCGTCCGGATGGAGCCATCCGGACACAGCCCATGCGCACACCGCCTCAAACTTCACCCTCACCTATAAATAGTGGATTTGTGTCTTCATTTCAACCTTTTAAGCTCTCTCATCCGCTCTCAAGGTTCTGACTGTGACTCAAGACTTCTTGTAAGTTTTCGCTCTGATTTCAACCTCCATTCCACTTCTACTCCATATTCTTGCTTTATAATCATAAACACACGCACATATCCTTCAACTTTACTTAAAAATCATCGATTCTGGACATCTCGAAAGTGGATTCCACTCGTTTTGTTTAGGCAAACTGTTGTGGAGCATCATTCAATCGAGATTGGTTCAAGATCTAAAGGATTTTCACATTTTACAACTTATCTATGAACTCTCCTTTGATTTTTATGCAATATTGGTAGAATCATGAACCCGTCAGACTCCCGACTCGTTCCATAGTCGAAAAGCCGACTCTAGGGTCGATTTCCACCAAGGAGATGGTCCGATCTACGGGTCAGACAAGGATTACCGTCAAGAACAACACCTCCGGCCGAATGGGCTATACCCATCTGCTCGAATGGGCTTGACTCGGTATTCCCTGTTGTTTTGTTCTGTTATCGTACCCGTCTCCGTTGATTAAAAACATTTTAAACAAAACTTCAACAATTTTAACGGTTCGCAAACAACCACAGACCATCCATCCGAATGGACCATGTCCATCCGTCCGGGTAGACTCTGTTACCACACTAAACCTTTTCTTTCGAAATTTTAAACATCGGTTACACATCAGATCATTTCGTTCCAACAGAAATGGCCATCCGTCTGATAGGATAAAACCATCCGACCGAATGGGCAAAAGCCCATCCGCCCGGATGGAGCCCATCCGCCTTTCTCCTTTCTTTTCTGAAACTCAAATAGAAAACTCTCCCCAAGACAAGACCCATCCGTCCGGATAGACTTTTGGACACTTAACTCGCTTTTACTCCACTCTACATTCTGATTATCGACCGTGTCAGCACTTGGAAGACTTACGCTTTTGTTCCTGTACGCAGGCTGATCCGGCGCTCCCTTCAATCCAACCAGACCGTGTTTATCTGTTAAACACGCACGGTGAGTATACTCGAACCCATTTTCGTTTAACTTTTAGGTGTTACATACGTTCTCTATCAAAACACAACACACAACACACAACACAAACACTTTATAAACGCTAACCGTTCCCGCATGCTATACGTGATTTGTTGAATGCTTGTTACTATGCTTATACAGTGTTACACTAGACCGCCTTTAGCAACGATAGTACTATAGTTTGGACTCAGCACATGATGTGTCAGGGGTTGCTAAGGATCACATTACTTTACTTCACGTGTATACTTCAGTGAACATGTGTCGCGCATACTCTACTCGCAGTCACGTGGTTAGGTTGTATCATTGTTGATAGTTACATGTTTTGCCCGTTACGTGTTACATGTTGGTTATGCGTAAACGCTTTTAATACTATATCTATGCAAACTTGTGTACTCACCTTTACTTTATGTATTGACTTTTATTTTAACGTATGGGACAGGTTGATGGTCTGTTTGCTGCAATAGATTAGGAAGTCTAGAAACTCACTAACTAAAATCCGAGTTGTCGGAATAGAATTTGTTTTTGAGACTGAATATCTATAATGGCTCTTTGGAAATATATGTTTAATAGTATGGGATGTTAAACCTTGTAAATATTTCCATTTAATAGCTGTTATGGATTCTCTTGAACAATCTGTTTCGCTCAATGCCACGCCCCGATGTTTCCGCCATCGGTTGGGGTGTGACACACTTGTCCATATACTCTTTCGGTATAGGCCTAGGTACACTAAAGGATACCTAATTCGCTAAAACATTGGGCTCTATACGAACCTATCACACACGATCCAAGGTCGGGTTGTACGTTACCGACTGATACCATTTCTTATATAGCAGAAAAGTAATACGATTCATTAAAGGATAATTCTTAAGTCTTATGGCACAATCACAAATAGAAAAACATTGTCTTAAGGCATAAATATATGAAAGAGAACATAAACCCTAAGTTAGCCTTTAAAATATCTATGTAGACTAATCACTAATCTTAGTCCTAAGCTCCTTTAACGTTTATCTAAGAAACATGCTTAAAAGGTATACGTCAGTTTTCCTTGGTGAATGTCGTTAACAAACAATTTAAATAAGAATAAGCCGAAAAGTTTTAACTGAACACATAGTTGATGTGCAAACTTGTAGTGTACGTGTGCGTATTTTAATAAGCAGCAACAAGTTTTCTATCTTAGGTCACATTGTCCATGTAGTTTCATTCATGGGTTAACCAGATATTACACACCAAGTCCAGTATTATTCTTTGGGGCAGTTGAGAAGTATTGGATTTTGAGTTGTTGTAGAAGATTACTTGACCCACATGTTTTTATTTAGTATCGTGGCAGCAACTAGATATAAAGTTGAGATTATACAAAGCATTGAACTTGGGGATTGTTACTGTGAAAGTATTGCCATTTAAAGATAAAGATAAGGATTTGAAAATTTTACAAAGCATATGTCTTATAATCATTAGTTAATGGAGATTGTAGGGGTATAATAACTTTGGAGCTGGTGATAAAAATGACTTGCAACCGATGCAAGTGCCATCATCAATGAGGCGCCACTGAAAAAAAAGCAAAGGTTGCAACTATCAAGGTGTTTTAACTGCTTATTGAATGAAGCGCATTAATAAAGACTTTTGTTGATGATTAATTTTCGACTATTAGTAACAAGTTATCATAACTAACATCATATCTTGTATTACTAAAGATAAAACCTTTTGAAGTTTTTGCAATATCTTTTAATCGGTTCTAGGAACAGAGTAGGGCAATCTAGAACATTGTATAAATAGTTACTGTCTTCATTGAATTAAGATAATGATTCTATGAATTATAACTAAGTATTATCCCTTGATTTTCCTATGTTCATTATTCTTGAGACTTACATGCTCATTGATTTATTAATTTTAATCCCGATACAACATACTCTATTAATCAGTTCAACCAAGCATGACTCAATCCCGACAAAGGTGCTTGATGTTTTAGAGAACAAAAGTGTGATTGCTAGAGTACAAAGTACTATATAAGTCAAGTTTCACAGACTTAATCATGGCGATAATTACAACTTTTGTATTTGACCTTGTTCTTAATCAGAGTTTTACTGTGTGTAATCATCATGCATAATATGAAAATAAATTACACCAGATTATTCATAACTAGACTTTTAGAATAGCAATCAACTCTACTTCGATTGCAATCCATAACTTAGCATTATACATGTTCAAATTACTAAATGAAAGGACTGTCCGGAGAAGTGAAAACTATGATTCTTACTGTGGTCTTATTGTTCTTGGGTGCTCAATTAAACAAACCAGTAAACCCTAAAATAAATTTACAACTATTTCATTTCAATTAATACAAAAACCTAACAAAGGTATTAGCTTAGTGTACTAGGATCAATGAAAGCAAGATAAATTTCATTAATCTTGTTTTTTTTTTTTTGGTAAAATAATGATTAAATACATCTCAAATGAGTAGCAAACTAGTTTTAGGGTTTGTTTGGTGGTGTTGTTGTTGGTGGTGGTGTTGGTGTTGGTGGTGTTGCTATTGTTGTTGTTTGTGGTGGTGGTGTTGTTGCTACCGTTGTTGGTGTTAGTGTTGTTGTTGCTGCTGCTTTTGTTGATGTTGCTAGTGGTGGTTACTAGTGTTGTTGGTGGTGGTGGTGGTGTTTATGCTGGTGTTGTTGTTGGTAATGGTGGTGGTGGTGATGATGTTGGTGATACTCCTGCTGTTCTTGGTGTTGGTGTTGGTGTTGGTGTTGTTGCTGCTATTGTTGAATATCGTAAAATAAGGGTTAGAAATCATTAGGTCCTAGGTTGGATTCTCACAAAGGGTTTTTCTCACATCTATTGGGTTTTCTCTAGAATTAGTGTATAGGCATTATTGGCTAGTGGAGATGGATATGATCGGGTGGTTCTGTTAGTGGCATGATGATACTCCAGTAGCTCGTCAGTGATTTAAATTTGTTGTTAAAAAAAGAGATAATATACTATTTTCTATATTAAGAAATATTATTCAACATGTTAAAAATAAAGTTAGTTATATATTTATGTGTTCGACAATTAACCTTGAATTATTTAACATCATCATTATATAGTACAAAATAATATAAAACAAAAAACCAAATGCAAAGAGCTGGAAAAAAAAAAACGTTGTGGGTGATTAAATACCGAAAAAGTTATTGATAACATAAAGTAAAAAAAACCTTTTAAGTCATAATTAATATCACCAGTATTTCGTTAGGCTGGGTAGTGTGGCCTCAAGCCTAGGGCTGTAAACGAACTGAATGTTCAGCGAACAGTTTGTGAACCGTTCGGCGGAAAGTTCGTTTATGTTCGTTCGTTTAATAAACGAACGAACATGAACAAGAAATTTCGTTCGATTAGTTAAATGAACGAACATGAACAGATGTCTCGTTCGTTCGATTGTGTTCGTGAACGTTCGGTAAGGTATTCGTGAACGTGTTTGTGAACATTCGTTGATTTGCGTTAGTTTATGTTCGTATATTTGTATTTTAATTGAAGATCTTTGTACTTTCTTATATTTTATTTGTACTTTTTATATTATTAAACTTTTATTTATTTTATTACCCAAACAATGAAAATAAGAAACTCACTTTCATCTTGTTTATGCATCATTTCTCTTTCATTTCTCATTATTTACATCGGCGAATACGATCGACCTCCGTTCCACAATAAGGGATTCAAGTTCGAGTGCTACTCTCTGGGCCATCTATCTTTTTCCTTCGCCGCGTTCGCCAAATTTATTTGTGTTCGCTTGTGTTCGTGAACCGTTCACGAACACGCTCATTTCCTTAATGAACGAACACGAACATAAAAACCCGTTTGATTAGTGTTCATGAACCGTTCGTGAACACATTTATTTCCTTAACGAACGGACACGAACAAGGCTTTATCAAGCCCTACTCAAGCCCCTAAGGCTTTATCATGTCATGTAAGCACTACGTAGGAGACACATAAGCGGTGGGTTTTATCGCTAACTTGCACGGTGTGGAATAACGCCGGCTCGTATAAAGCCTTTTAAACTATATTAAAAAATAAAAAAATAAATAAAATAAACTCAAATCTGATCGGATTCTATCAGTGGGCCGCATCCCCTTCTTCCTCTATGGCTTTGGCGAAGGCCAAGGATAGCGCCCCCCTTGGTGGAGACTGGGTGGTGTAGAGCGCCAGTGGCGGAACTACCCAAAAAGTTAGGGGTATCCTAATTTTTTTTAGGATTAGGGGTATCCTTTACAGTGGCGGATCTAGGATTCCGACCAAGCGGTAACGTTTTATCAAATAAGCGGTAACGAAATCGAAAAAACGTCAAATTTTTCCAAAATTTACACTAAAAACGTCAAAATTTTTCCGGCCAAGCGGTAGCGGATGCCACCCCTTGGCCCATGGTAGATCCGCCCCTGATCCTTTATATAACGGAAACGGAGTTGATGAGTATTTTTACACTACGGATATGGAGTTAAGGAGTATTTTTACACTACGAGGTTGAGGGGTAGCCCGTGCTACCCCTAATAACACTACAAGTCCGCCACTGTAGAGCGCCAAAATGGGTGAGATGGTAGGAGACGTAAGACCATACCACCCATCATTGTAAGTTATAACTATTTCTAAACGAAAAATAAAATAAAACACGTCACTTTCGAAAAGGAATCTCTTTCTTATATCATATGGGATCCACTCTCAACTTCAAATTACAAATTCAAAGAAAAAAATTATTCTAGATCTATCAATTTAATGATATGGTCTACGCTTGTATAATATGAATATCATATACATCCATGAAAATTATAACCTCCATAGTATCAAAAAAACGTATTTTTTTAATTATTATTCGTATTATATGACTAGTGAGAGTATCTTTAGTGCATTCATATAATCCAGGTAGATAGTAGACTAGTACGTAAGATGGTATGCTCCACTCAAAAAATATTATATTGCATAAGATATATACTCTACTCAGGGATGGACCCGCACCCACATAAAGCGGGTCGAGGTCCCCAAACCCCAATACTTTTAAAAAAATTAGTAGAGACGGTGTATTAAATTTTATAAGGAACTCATAAAAACAATTAGATAGACATCAAAGAAACAAAATGAAAGCTGGTGTAGTGGTAAACCTCTCTCTTTACCAATAAGAGGTCATGAGTTCAATCCTTGTCTTGCTTGTTTTTTTCTGTTTTTTAATCTAATTCAAACCTCGCTCTGACCCGACTTGAACGAGGACAAACCCGAAAATTTTAATGTTTTGTTATGAAAAATTTGAACACTAAAAAAATGGACCACATTGAAAAAATTTCCCGGTTCCGTCACTGACTCTACTACCAATGATCTCTTGGCTTAGTGGTTAAGACCACACGGTGTGGAGAGGCGCGTATCAGAAAAAGGACGTGGTAAAAAAAGGAAAGGGTAGGAAGGAGCGTGGAATAAGGGCGTTATCCAACACGTGGCACATGTTTTTTATTATTATTTTTTTTAAATTACATATTATCTATTAATTTTTAAAAAATAGCATTATTACTAATATAAATAATGAAAATACTTACAAAATTTAAATAAAAAAAAGATTACATTACTAAAAAACCAATTAAATAATTTAAACTTAAAAAACGAAACATAATCTAAAATGACCAAAATTAGGTGTGATCTTTATCATGATTTCTTTTTTTAGTTTCATGTATGTTTTCCGCTCTTCACCTTCAATTCTCCGAAAGCTTATTTAAGCTTTTGTCAACACCAACTCCTCTTCGTTTGTCCACGGATGTACATGACGATCCTCTTTTGCTTTTTCCTTTTCGGACTTGGTTTTCTTTTTATGGTTTCGTTTTCTTCGCGTAGAGGGTTCGGGTGGTGTAGGTTGAGTTTCCGGTACATATTCGTGTGTAGGTGGAGCTTGTGATAGAGGAGCAAACGGTTGTTGTGGAAACATAAAAGGTAGGCTGGCAAGAAGATGACCGTACGCTAATATGTTTGCATCGTTAAAACATGGTTGGTTCGGTTGAGACCCTTGAGCCGGCGAAGCGGTGTTGGGTAGTTCACCGAAACCATACAGGTTGTTCGGATCAATGTTGCGGTTGTGTGGATGCATTGTTCTTTATAAAAAGGTTGAGAGATTTTATAAAAATGAATGTTGGGTAGAAGATGATGAGGTGAAAATGATGAGTTTTTATATAGGTGGGGTGATTGGTTTTTTTTTTTTTAATTTTATAATTATGTCGTTGGGGTCCACTCTAATTGGTGGGACCTTAAATGTTATGTTTTCAATTTGATGCCTTGATGTAACAAATATTGATGTTTTTGCGCTGCAATGTTTTTAAGAACTAAGGGTGAGGGGGGCACTCCCCTAAGAGGGGAGTCCCCTCTCTTACGCATAACCAATCCTCGTGTGTCACGTCAACTCCCCTCTTAAACTCCCCTAACACCCCAATTTGATGGCGGCACTCCCCTATTAGGTGACTTGTTTTTTTATTCAAAAAAAAAAAAAAAAATTTCATTGGTCCATGAGTTCCCTCTCTCCTCCCTCTCTCCTTCCTTTCTTCGTTGCCTCCCCACCGATTTGGCCCCCCGATTTCCCTCCCCTCTTGGTTGGCAGCACATCACCGATCGGTGACTTTGGTCCCCGAAGGGAGTCACCGAGGGTGCCCCGGACAGCCTAAGATAGTAAGATTTGATGAATTTGTATCCAAATGTGAGGTCTCTCAGGTTTGAGGCCTTACACATGAGTGCGAATTTACACATGGTGTTTTATAACTGGGCTATTATACACATAGTGTTTAACACCTAGTGCGAATTTCCCTTCCTCCTTTTGTTCGTGTGCCGAAATTTTTTCTTGGGCATCACTACTCTTCCCCTAGACATAGTACTGTATGTAATGATTCCTTCCTACCATTCTTAAAATTTTAGCCCCTTTATTTTTACCCTCTCAATGAAAACAATAAATTGATTTTTTAATATATATATATATATATGAGTTAATAGCCAAAATGGTCCCTAAGGTTTGCTCACTTTAGTCCAAAATCCAAAATTTTTAAATCTGGGTCCCTGAGGTTTGCATTTTGTTGCCATTTTAGTCCAAATTTCAAATTAGGTCAGATTTCTAAAAAAAAAACCTAGTTTTTGTCCTTTTCCTTAGGGGCATTTTAGTCATTATACTTTTATTATAACTAATTATTAAATAAAAATAAATATATATAACTAAACCCCTCTCTCTCTCTCATACGCATCCCCTCTCTCTATCTAACTCTCTCTCTCTCTCTCCCTCTCTCTATCTAACTCTTTTGAATGCTTCACATCTTCCCCAACAAAACCCAAACCCCCACCCCTGCTACCTCTGTGAGAACCACCGCCACCACAAACCCACCACCACCGAATTAACACCCAATCAGACACATCCATCACCCATTAACACCCTAATCAGACACATACACACGCCGAAAATCTTTGAGAGAGAGGGAGATCGAAGAGAGGAGATCAAAGAGGAAGTCAGAGAGAGAAAGAGGGAAACGACAGAGATGGTGGCTAAGGTGGTTGCCGGCAGTGGCGGTGATTATTGTTGTTGTTCAGATTTGGTTCAGCTGGTTGCCGGCAGTGGCAGTGGCTTTTGATTTGGGTGGTTGCCGGCATTTTATTATTGTTGTTGTTCAGGTGGTGGCTTTTGATTTGGGTGGTTGCCGGCTTTTGATTATTGTTGTTGTTCAGGTGGTTGCCGGCAGTGGCGATGGCTTTTGATTTGGGTTATGGCGGATGTGGGTTGTTTTAGGTGATGGTGGAGGCGGTGGTTTTTGATTTAGTGGAGGTGATGCGGTGGTGGCTGATGGTTTATGGCAGCGGTGGTGGCTGATGGTTTATGGCAACGGTGGGGAATTTGAAGAGATGGGGTTGGGGTTTTAGTGGGTTGAGGGTTAGAAGAAGAGTCTCCATTGTTGATGACGGTGGTGTTATAGAGAGAGGGAGAGAGAGAGAAGAGAGAGAATCAGAGGTGTGTTTAGAGAGAGAGAGAAATTGCAGAGATTGGGTTTTTGAGATTTTATGATAATCTTTTTTTTATTTATATATATATTAATGCTTAAGATGGACGATTATACCCCTACACAAAAGGACAAAAGAATCAGCATTCAACAGTCAAAATATGGGTTTTTTGGATTTTGGACTAAAATGGCAACAAAATGCAAACCTCAGGGACCCAGATTTAAAAATTTTGGATTTTGGACTAAAGTGGCAAAAGTGAGCAAACCTCAGGGACCATTTTGGCTATTAACTCTATATATATATAGGGCAATTATAGGAATAAATCACATATTAATTAAAAAAAAACTAAAAACTCAAATGAATGGACCTCCTTTTGTCACGTATTACACCTTTTTGCAGACGTGTTACGTGTAACAATAAGAGGTTGTCACGTGTTACGTAACAACTTTTACTTTTTCAGAAAAAACTAAAAGTCTGCAAAAGCTATTACACGTAACAAGTGGCAGCCTCTGATTGTTACATGTAACACAGTCTACAAAAAGGTGTAACACGTGACAAAAGGAGATCCATTCTTAATTTTCTATCTTAACTATATAACCATGATAAATAATAAAATTAATTATTTAATATTATATTTACCTTTAAGTTATATATATATATATATATATAGGGAGCCGCTAGAATGAGAACCACCACGAGTTATGAGAACCACGAGAACCGCGCCCCGCGGGTGGCCGTCGGCGACGAAATTTTTTTTACACCTAGATCCGTATATTTTAGCGGGGGGTTTAAATTTTCGGTTCAAACGGCGCGCCCGAGGGGGTAATTTTTTACGCCCAAAGTTTGGTAAAAAAAAAAGAAAAATTAAAAATATTAAAAAAACCCAAACTTTGGGCGTAAAAAACTACCCCCTCGGGCGCGCCGTTTGAACCGAAAATTTAAACCCCCCGCTAAAATATACGGATCTAGGTGTAAAAAAAATTTCGTCGCCGACGGCCAACCGCGGGGCGCGGTTCTCGTGGTTCTCATTCTAGCGATCCCCTATATATATATATATATATATATATATATATATATATAGGGTGGGAGTTGGTTACAAAATCCATTTTTCCTACAAAGTGTAAAAAGTCATAAAACACCTCAATGTCAACCATAAAACACAATCAAAACCCACAAATAACAAAGTGGAGATTACTAAAACGCCATATTTGGGGGTTTTGTGTTGTGTTTTGGATGATGAGCCTTTGATTATCGAATAACTAACATTAGTGTGTTTTATGTTGATTATCATGTTGTGTTTTATATTCATAGTTCTACGATAGTGTGTTTGAAGTTTTTCTAGACTGTTAGGGTTTGAAAATTGTGTTTTAGTAATCTTCACTCTGTTATTGTGGGTTTTGAGTGTGTTTTATGGCTAAAATTGTGGTGCTTTATGACTTTGTAGGAAAAATGGACTTTGTTGCCAAACCCCACCCTATATATATATATATATGGAGAAGATCAAGCGAGAACCACCTCTTATTGCGAGAACCGCGAGAACCAATGTGAACACAAAAAAAATGCCTAAAAATAGCTAAAAATCACACAATTTTTTTTTTAATATTTTTATAAAAAAACCGCTACTTTTCGAAGCCAAAAAAAAAATTAAATTTTTTTTTTGTGGCTTCTAAAAGTAGCGATTTTAACATAAAAAAAAATTTAGATTTTTTTTTGATTTTTTTAGATTTTTTTAGGTTTTTTGGGGGTTTAGTTTTTAGCATTTTAGCTTGGGGGGGGGGGGGGGGTTAGGTTTTTGAGGGGAGGGGTTAGGTTTTTTTTAGGTTTTTTAGCTATTTTTGGTTGTGTTCACATTGGTTCTCGCGGTTCTCACAATAAGGGTGGTTCTCGCATGAGCTCCTACCTATATATATATATATAAATTGATTATTTCTATAATAATTTATGCTCGTTGCTATTTTTTAGAAGTTGAATATGTAGCTCTATTTAAATATTTTTTTAACATTCCAACATATTTTTTTATACGGAGTTTTATAAAAAATAAAGTAATTTTGGCATTTTAAGCTATACTTTTTTTAACGGTAAATTTGGATCACTAACGGACCAGTGGAGTATCATCGTGCCACCAGTGGAACCACACGATCATATCCATCTCCACTAGGCATAATGCATACAATTCAGGAGAAAACCCAATAAATATGGGAAAACCCCCCTTATGGGAATCGAACTCAGAAGCTATTGGTCCCAAAACTTTATACCACCCCTAAGATGCCATTAGCCTATAAAGCCATTGCATTTTAAGCTATACTATTGTCAACATTCACAATGTAAACTATTTGAGTCAACTTATAGGCTCCCCAAATGACCTCTTAGATTGGTACTCTCAAGAGGGCACTTGAAACACCTTTTGAGTTTCCACTCATGACCAGCTAAGACCGGACGGTATGGGGACAGCCCCAGGCCCATCTCCTTGCCGCCGCCCCAGCAATGCCACCTCACTGCACCGGCACCGCCCCTGTGGCGTCCTCTTCGTCCGCAATCAGCCGCCCAAGCCGGGCCTCACTCCCACACACACACACCTATACATACATACATATATATATATATACATAAAGGGGCTCATCCCCCACCCATTAGGTCCATCTCCTTTAGGCCTATCCTCACACCCGCTTACGTGGCGGTCTACGTAACGGCCCATCCCCTTAGGGATGAGGCTCACCATACATTCCAGTCTAAGCACTACTATCAAGTTAAAGAGGAAGCTGAAGGATATAGTTTGAACACTGATGTACATTAACTCTTTATACTACCAATGGGAACTAGAGAATTAGGTTTTGTTAGATTTGACAAATTAATGTATCACCAACGTTCAATGATTTTAAGTGGTAAGTGGTAACCAATTTAAGAATTAGGGTTTGTGAAATTCGATTGTTAAACACATATCTAAATGTATTTTACGTCCTTTAAGTTTTAGCAAAATTTCAGGTGTTGTCCTTTAACTAACAAAATTACAAGGATTTCCTTCATGTTCTAATTTCTTTACACACAGTGTCCTTTCTCCCTAAAAAGATTACAAAAACAAAGGTCATCCTTTGTAAAGAAATTAAAAATAATGGACATCTACTTTAAAGAAATTAAAACATAAAGAACATCCGTTGGTTAAAGGACAACGCCTGAAATTTTACTGAAAAGACGTAAAATACAATTTACCCTAAAAATTATGAAAACACATCACATAATTTGTTCCAATCATCAATGGTACTATAGCGTACATGATATTTAACTAAGTTTTTCCACTTACTTTTTTTTTTATTTAGTTTTGTTCTAGTAATAACCTAGGTATTGATTCATAAGTCACTTCTTAACAATATTTTAAAGAGTGTCGATACCTAATATTTATGATACAATTAATAATTGATTTAACAATTTATGTTTTAGATGGACGCGATACCATGTTTGATGTTATACATACAACAAACAAAAGCACTTTAGGATGTGCTTTTCTTTTTTAAATCATTTCATTTTAGAGACTATATCTATATCTAGTGATCTCTTTATTTAAAGGTTGTAACTTTTTTAGTGTGCTTTTTATTTTTTTTATTGTTTTGTTAAATTTTATATTATCTCTAATCCATTCAGTCATGACCATTTCCAATTCTTTAACTTATAATAAAAACTGGCATCCATCACTATTATGATATGAAAAACCATTATGTGTTAGCACTAATGCAATGTAGCCGCAACATACATGTGTGTGTCCTTAGCGACGATTGTTCGAATGTGGACGTTGAGTGAGAAGGTGGCGTTTTCTGCAACATGTAATCTTCATACGATCATAGAATTACTAATGCAACGCTTTGATCGTGTGTGGCAAAAGAGAGAATAAGAGTTGGGAACTCTTGACTTCGTCTTATATCGTCTATGACAAATATTGAGTAATTTAGTTAAACCCGACTTTGTTAACAAAGTTAACAAAGTCAGTAAACTAAACTAAGTAATAATTACTAATAAAATCCTTAATTAAGAACGCTAGTGTGCTTAACAATATTACAACAAAGTTAACAAATCCTTAATTACAAAACATGTTTCTTGAATGGACATTGGGGGATGTTATAGACGTTATTGGCAACATGTTTACATACAAATATACAGTATTCGGACCAGTTTGAAGTAAAAAAAAAATTAGAATTCGAGTAATGAACAAAATAACAAAATTTAATATATCATACGTTAAATCAAAGTGAAGAAAGTTACGTAAGAAATATGTTCAATAATTAAGAAAAGCAACAAAGTAAGACACAAGTCAACAAAGTTTAAAGTCAAAAAAATAAAACCAAGAAAGTAACAAAGTCAATAAAAATGTAAATCAATAAAGTAGAGTAACTATAAAATGAAAATAGAGAAATCCACAGTTTTCATCAATTACAAACTCTTTGGTTGTCTGGCCCCTGTGGCGTCCGGTTTCTTGAAGCGGGTTCAAAAGGCAGCACTTGCGCATGCGACAGTGTCTGTAGGCCATAGTTATGTGTTTAGCCGAGTAGGATTTGCAATTCAAAAGGGGGTGGCGGCGCAGCTTGTTGCCCGTCTACCAACCCATGATTTGTAATTTGCCTTTTATGAGTAAATGAAAAAGTATATGTATTTAATTTGAAAAAAAAAAAAAAAAAACTCTTTTACTTCTCATCCAATTATCAAACAAAGTTGAAACATCCAATTAAACATTATCAAAGTTGAAACATCCATGAATTCAAACTTAATATATCTTGAGACTATGCAAAACGAAAGGAATTTTTATTTTTAGAGTTAACTGCCATTTTCGTTACTGTGGTTTGGTGGAAAATGTCACTTCAGTCCAAAAAAAATGCGCCAATCCTCTCCTCAACATTTTGGAAACGTGTCATTTCAGTCTAAAAAGATAAATCCCCTTAAAAACGTTGAGGACGGAACTGGCGCAAGGCGTTATCTTTTTGGACTGAAATGACACGTTTCCAAAATGTTGAGAAAAGAACTGGCGCAAATTTTTTTTTGGACTGAAGTGACATTTTTCACCAAACCACAGGGACGAAAATGACAGTTAACTCTTATTTTTATAATCTTGGAAATTTAGAAAATAAAAATGGATATTATTGAAATGATCTCACACATCTCTCCTAAATTCAAAAATATATATAATAATTTGATTGTTTAAGCAATATAACATTCACATGCGTTCCTAGCATAAACTAGTTTGATTGTTTAGTTATACAACGTACACTACACAACATGGGTAGATAAACGGTACAAACTAAAATTAAAAACATATAAAAAAGTTTGCTTGATGATTTTTAATATACACTAGTCGATTTTTCGCCCGCGCGTTGCGGCGGGGACTCAATGACTGCAAAACGCGTGTCAATAACAGCAAGCAGATACCGAATATCAAAACATAAATAAAAATATCGTGAAAAAGATAGTCACTTCGTCCTAAAAAAAACGATTTTAAATAACCTAATATATAATAATAGGACCCACACGTCCTACATTGAGGCGGGGACAAAATGACTACAAAACGCGTGTTAGTAACGACATGCAGATACCGAATATCAAAACATAAATAAAAATGTCGTGAAAACGATAGTCACGCCGTCCAAAAAAAGCGATTTTAAATAACCTAATATATAATAATAGGACCCACACGTCCTACACGTTGGAAATTCGGTTGTTTTCAGTTCAGTTATTACGGTGCTAACACGTTAAAATATGGATGAGCTCGGTACCGGTAACGGTACCGAAATTACCGATCTGGAAAATCATCGAAATTAGGTACCGGCACCAAAAATGCTCGGTACAATACGGTATGGTATTTGAAGGTAAAAATCAATAAATACAGGTATGGTGCTAGACCGGTGTCGAACCGGAAGTAACGATTCTGAAAACGCCAAAAGGTGGGTACCAAATTGGTACCGAAAATGTAGTAAATTTGGTACCGATACGATACTGGTTTGATTACAGAATTTGATACGATTTGCTCACCAATAATCTAAATATCCAACTTAATTTTATATGCTACAATTCATTTATTACAGAAAAAGACAAAAAATAAAGCAAAATAAGTTGTTGTGTATATAAAATCTCATTCAAACGAAATACAGTTTACTTACTGTGTGTATGAAAAGTAATCTAAACGGTGCAATTACTTGTATTGCTACATGATTTGATGAGCTCGGTACCAACCGGTACGGAAAATACCGTTACCCAAATCCACAAAAGTGGGTACCGGTACCAAATATACTTGGTACGATATGGCTCAGTACCGGTACCGGTCCTGGTACGGCACCGGCATTTGAGGGTAAAAACCAATGAATACCGGTGCTGAACCGGTACCGAAAATACACCCGGTTTGGTAAATTTGATACCAGTATCCGATACCAGCTCATTCCTTAGTAATATTACTATTCATTCAATTATATTTTTACTACTATATATTTATTCAATTTTGTTTTCTTTTGTTTACTGTTCATTCATTCCTATTTTTAATAAATAGATAAATTACTTACGATTATGTACGTAAGAAGTACAAAGATAGAGTTTAGGGTTTAGGAAATATTAATACAAGTTATGTAATATGTAGTGCTATTATTTACGTGTGTTGCTTAATATGTGTGTGTAATTAGTTATACTAGTAAATAGACCTGCGCGTGTTGCGGCGCGGGTATATTGCAAATATCGAATGAATTAGCGTAAGTGCTATGTAACGCGACCGATGCTAAACAATCAAAAGAGGCTTATTATAGCTTTAAAAAATAGAAAACACACGAAACGCGGAGTAACTCGAATTTATACCATCGAATGAAAATATATTATATTTAATGACACTCGGTATGGTATGTAAAAAACGTATTATACTTGCACTAACTCATTTCCCAAGATAAGTTTTCGTCTAAAAAGAGATCAACTCGAATTTATACTGATACATACATAAAAATCCGCACGTAAAAAGTTAATTCTTTTAAGTAAAGGAACAAAAGGGGCAAAGTCGAAACTTTTGAAACTCAAAGAGGTAAACGACAAATCAGTTTTTTAAAGAAAAATTGGCAAACAAAAATCATTAAAAAAGTTACATCTAAACGTAGATTAACTCGAATTTATACCGACATGTACATAAAAATCCGCACCTGAAAACTTTTTTTTCCAAGTAGAATATGGTTGCGTAGTCATTTATAATTTGCGTAATGATGTAATATAAGGGCTATCAACGAGTAGAGTCAAGTCGAGCCAGGGTGGTCTCAAGCTAGTGCTCAAAATTCAACGAGGCAGCTCAGCTCAGCTTGAGCTCGAGATAGAAGTTAAACGAGCCAACAAGCTGAGCCATGAGCCAAGAGCTCGACTCAGTTACAAAATGAGCTCACTCGGCTCAGGTCGTTTTAAATTAAGTTTATTTAGCTAGATTTTTTTGAGCTTTAGTCGAGCGATTGAGCTTTAGTCGAGCGAGCTACGAGGCGGAGCTTTATAAATAGCTTTTTCCTCATGTCCCATCCTCATAACTTCATATCCTTTACACGTGATTGAAAATCACCTTTTACATTAACTCACCTCTCTTTTTCCCTCTCCTTTACACATAAAAATTTTACATAACTATTTTGTTCCTTGATAAGTTTTTTTTTTTCATTTATTTCCGTCGCTATATTAAGATTTTAAAAGTTATATAACAACAAAACCAAAAAGATAAAACAACTTTAAACATTATAGAACTCAATAGAAGTTTAAAAACTCCAAGTAAACATAAAGCAAAGGCAACTTTTTTAAACAGGTAATCTAACAAACATTTGTATATAATGATTAAATACTAACTATTAACAAAACAAATTTAAAACGAATAAATTTATTATCAGATATTTAATTTATAAAAATAAAATTAAACAAGTCACTTTCAAAAAGGAATCTCTTTCTTATATCATATGGGACCCACTCTCAACTTAAAAATATAATTTTGTTATACACCCTTTTACTCCACTTTCAATAAAAAATAATGAAATGTCACTTACAATAATATTGTAGCGAAAGCGAGTGAATTTGTTGCAGAAAATCACATCATATAATATAAGTATCAAAAACCATGTATTAAATATAGGACCAATGCTAGATGATATTAATTCAAGAGATAATATTTAAAGTATATTTGAAGTTCAAGATAATAGAATAACTTTGTCTAGTTCACTAGTTTGGAGTTTGGATCTCACCAGAAAAAGTATCTCTATCTTTTGTGATAGCATGGTTGTAAAAGTCCCGCCTAGGCTCCGAGTACTCCCCGAGTACTCGCTACAAGGTAGGCTGCCGAGGCACGAGTACTGGTCTCCCAGGCCAATTACTCCCCGAGTAATCTCCGCCTAAGCCGAGTACTTCCCGAGTACTCCCGAATCCGACTAGGGAGCGCCTAGCGACTTTTGCAACCATGTGTGATAGATGTAACATTTACATCTCACAATTTTCAAATGTTGTTATTAATTTAGCCGTAAGTGAGATTTGACTGTGTATGATTGTTGATTATATTAGTTTGTTGCCTCACGTAAATCCAAGTATAGCTTGTTATGTACGTAATTCATTATCATTCATATTACTAAAGGGACATATAAATAGAAACCGAAATTCGAAATGGGCCTAAAAAAGTTCTAAACGTAAAAATCATGGTAAGTTATATTAAATTTTACGTGGAATGAGGTATCAGCCTAAAGTCTAAACTATTGATCCCACTTACTCCTTTTGATCATCCCATAGCCGCCGCAATCACCACTTCTTTTCAAATATCATTGATGGCATCATTCCTATTGCCACATTACTACACATGCTTACTATTAAGCTATCCTCGACCAGTTACCTTTTAGGATGTGTTGGTGTATATACTAATTGCATTATTTTTTAGGATGGTCAAGTTAGAACATGTGACGGAAATGTTGCACACAAAAATTCATGTCCATAACCTATCATCCTGATGTTATAAGCTTAAAGACGTGAAAACAAAAAAAAAGATCGCCACCATACACAGAAGGACTGCTATTGATGCACACATACAACTCTGAAGTGGGAACCTACGAATGATAGAGGCGAGTTATAAGTAAAGAAAGGAATCCGACATACACACACATACAACTCTATAGTGGTTCCATCTCAACATACAAGACCATAGGAGAGGTAAAGCACCTTGATTAAAAAAAAATGCTTTACAAAGTCTCTAATTACCTTCTACTCAAATTCTGATGGAACACTTGTGACAACATTGAGCATGCATACTAACCTTTCACTTCATTAGTTTTTCTATGTAAACAAACACCTGTCTAGACTAAAATGCTATATTTTTCTTTCAATACTTAAAGAGGGGGATTGTCAAGAAATTGCTATATCCCAACTTCTTATTTTGTAATTCCTAAGATAAAAGTATCAAAGAAATCTACATATAAGAATACACTCAGAAGTATCTGAACACAACTCAGAGAGAGACCTCAACTTTTCATTCAGAGGGCTATATGAGCTTAAAACATATTTACAACTTGATAGTTAGAATTTATAGTTTCTACATTTCTTCATAATCAGACCTAAAACATTATAATACCGTTGTAATGGTTACACACACCGTTATAACATATTTTAACTTTCGTTGTAATCAATCGTACATCAGCCATGAATTTTTTTTTTTTTTTTTTTTTTGATAAAAATACCATACTCGAACTAAATAGAATAAATTAATTTTGATGCATCTCAAAATTCCAACTAGCAAAATTAGTAACTTAAGAATTTCTAAGTCAAAAACTAATGAACTGTCTTCTCTTGCATATAAGGCTTTGACTTTGTTTTAGTTGAAGGTAGAAGTCGACAAATCGGGTGTTTTTGCCAAACCAGTTCGGGTCGTAAATCAAATTGGTTTGGTCAACTTTGGTCAAAACCAGTTTGAGGAGAAACCGACTTGGGTCATAAACCAGTTTGGGTTGGAAACCGGTTTGGGACATAAACTATTACCCAAAACCGGTATTTAAAGTTATTTTTGGGTTGGGTTGAAACCAGTGTGCCTAAAACCGGTTTGGGTGAAGAGAGGGGGAACCGGTATACAAAAGTTCCATAAAGTATTGAATAAATTATAACATCATTGTATGAACTTTTGATTTTGGTTCACTTTACGCTCAAAACTGACCCACGAACCTCTAATCAATAAAGACAGAAAAAAAGCACATAGTCGCGGATCATCTCAAAGAGCACCATGTGATGTCCTGAGACGCACTTATCTGGACAAGAACCTTACTTCCAAAACGCGTATCACATACCCTCTACGCGTTGGCTAACAAGAGCAATAAACTACCAAAATCTGAACTATGTTTAAAACAACATGAAACAAACCAAATTGTATGCAAAACATAGGTTTTAACAAAAATTTAAAAATAACAACTCACTGGTTGAGCAACTGTTTTGCAACCCTTTTTTCCATGTTACGAAACCAGTTTCTGCACGAACAATAAGAAATATTATAAAGATAATAGTTATCAATAGAATAAAATGCTAAATTAAACAATAATAACCTACCTCAATCTTCTTCTTCAGATGCTTCATTCAACCACTGAATAAACTTCTCTGATTGTTTAACGAAAACTTTATCCGATTCATCGGCACCATCTTTTTCTTCAGCCCAATTAAGAATAGCTTCTTCTTGAATAATGTCTTTATCGTACAACATATGCAAAATCTGCACAAACACAGCGGCAAACTCTTTCGCACTCTCTGAACACATTTCTTCAAATTTCAATATGACCTCTATTTCACCATCTACACTTTGAAGATACGGTTTTAACAGCTTCCCGTATCGCGACATCACATCATTAGCGTTTTTAACCAGACTTGCAGGTGAAGTATGTGTGGTATCAAGTGCTAATTTCATCATGGAATAAAATAACGCGCTAGCACAATCCTCAAGAGCCAAGTTGTATGATAACCGAAGCGAGTTGACCTCCAGGATTATATGGTCGTCTTTAACTTTTTCATGAACAGCCCTCAAAAATGTCGCTTCGATCTCTTTTTCGAAAATCTGTAGAGAATCATCGATATTATCATCGTCAGATTCGTTACCCGATTCCTGCTCACCGGGAACAGCCAAAACGATGTCGTCTTGAATGTTGAGTTCAAGATTATCGAAAACCATTTGCGTAAGCTCGATTAGTTTTGTTTCAGGTATCGGTGCAACCGAATGCCGCCATTCTTCTTCATGGTCAACTTCGCTCATTGACCAAATGAAACCTCGCCCACCGATGCCGACCTCAGACGATTCCCATTCCGTACGCGAATTCCCGTTCTCGAGCGTATCGATTGTGTGTACGATTCCGCTGTTATTATCAGCGTATTCAAGTTCCTCATCACTGTCTTGCGTCACGGGCTGCGGGAGTAAAGAAACTTTGGAATACGCAGGGACCACGAATTCCTGTCCGACAACAACGTTGAAAGACAAAACTACCCCCGGTTCAAGAACCGACCCGGATTTCATAACAACCCCGTCACATAATATCGCCTGCTTTAGATTGCATCCATCTTCTATCGTAACGTTATTCCATATATAACAACCGTTGATCAACACATTACTCCCGATTTTACAACCGTCCCCAATAACCGAATTTGAAATTACCGTTTTACCACCGATACTACTTCCTTTCCCGATATACGTAAACGGGCCAATTTCAGCCGATCGAGATTGTAATATCTCCGAGGCCCGATAAATCCCGTGTCTTTCGAGGTTTGTTGGATTGTTCAATGAAAACTGGACGTCTGGCACAAACGGGTACGTCCATCTTTGAATTATGTCTTTACTTATTGAATCGTAGCTTCGGAAATTATCGATTCTAGCAGCGTAATCCGAATGGATTTCATGAGTGAAGATTTTGAAACCCATTATATCATCAACAAGCAAACCTTTAACGAAATGACGGCGTAAATGCTGGTAATCGAAGTTGTCGGTGAATAAGCTAAGGACTTCAGGGGAGCAAATGTCGATATAACAATCTTGTTTATCGTTGTGGACGGAAATTGAAGGGTTTTCAGCGAGAAATGCTTTATCGAGAGTTAACGTTCCTTTCTGATCATCGGACTTATCGTCGTAATATAACAACTGTTTCGTAGCGGGGTCGATTGCCATGAATAACTCATCGGTTCCTAAACGTGTTTGACGGGTGATTTGAGACGGTTTTGATTGTTTGATCACCATTGTCATTACAGCATTGCTGTCCTTTTGTCGTCTTTCTTTGTGTTCTTGAAGTGCTTCTGTAAGTATCATGTTGCTGACTGTATCACCGCTAATGAGTACGAAATCACCGTTGATCACGTTTTTGTCGTATATGAAACGTAAGGCGTCACCAGCACTGATGCAGTTGTGGGATTCGATTGTTGAGACGGAGAAATTTGGTTGGTTGACCCACTTTGACTTGTCGAGATAATCGATTATTTGTTTTGAATGAGAACAGCAAAAGACGAAAACTTCTTCAACGTTTGCGGATTCAAGCCAGGCTAATGTGTAGTCAATCATAGGAGTGTTGACTATTGGTAGAAGTACTTTTGGACATTCGAGGGTGATCGGACGGAACTTTGTGGTGAAACTATCGGCCAATAAAATGGCTTTTAAAGGAACATGTGGCATGTCCTCTACTGCATCTTCTTTTCCACCTTTCTTAGCTCCCATTGTTTTGGTAGGTTTATTTTTCACGCCTGCAATCAAACAGAAACAGAAGCTATTATTAAGTCACAGATAAACATAAAATTCAGTAACTCGTGTGCTTTAACTTTGACCTCAAAAGAAGCATGAGCGACTCAATCTGATTTTTCATTAATTAATGATCATGGTATATCAGAAAGTTTGAACCAGAACTGACACTCGGACTCAGACACTGATTAACTACCATTGTTTCTACAAAATCAAACAAATTGTCGGGTAAATTTTTTTAGAAAGAATATAAAAATTTTAAATATATAAAAAATAAAAAACTAAGAAGTAAAATATATATGTATATATAAAAATATGAAGAAATAAAAAAAATCATAATATAAAAAACAAGAAACCGAGTAGTAAGTAATGAATTTGATGTCAAATAAATTGTTGGCTGATGTTGACTTAAGTCCATGATCTGGTTTGTTGTTTATAGAATTTCCTAGTGCTCCACCATACAGGTATGTTATTGGAAATAGACAGTTGAGTAATCAATAATCATGAGGTAAAATGTCTGCAGTCTGCGGACCACATCTGCAGACATCTGCAGCAGAAGAGATGGACCAAACCTCTTCAGTTTGCCAGAAGAAGACTGTTTGTTTTTTCACAGGTCTTTAAGCATGTAAGTTTTAAGTCATTTCATGATACATATCGCAGATACACCCGCAGATGCTGTAGATGTTATAAATACTTTGGTTTCTAATAACTAATAAGCATAAAAGCATCAGGTACAAGTTCAGGACACATATACATAGATGTTCTTATTATATCGAATCTTCATATGCATATGCATCTGCATACATTCCACAAAATATCATACATTATACCTAGATGCACAAACAGCAGGTCAATAAACCAAAATCAACAAACAACAGGTCAAAAAACCAAAATCAACTCTACTGAAACGTATAGATGCACAAACAGCAGGTCAAAAAAACCAAAATCAACAACAAATTAGGGTTCACTGAAACGTATAGATGCACGATTTCGACAATTTCAGGCTCAATTTGTGTTCGAGTTGAAACCCTATCGATATGTTAAACAGCAGCGACGGGCAAACAATAAACCCTATCGATATGTTAAATAGCAGCGATGGTTTGTTGAAAAACATACCTTGAAATGAGAAGAGGGTAGCGATGGTTTGATGAAAAACAACAGCAGCGACGGGTTTCTTTTGTGGGTAACAGCAGCGACGGCAAAAAGAAAGGAGAAGGAGAAGAGGTCAGCAACTGCAGGGGAGGAACTAGGGTTTTTTTGGTGGTGAGAAGGAGAAGGAGTGTGTTTGTCGCTGGGCAAAAAGAAAAAAAAAAAAGAGAAAGGTTTGAAGACATGAGTGCCCCGAAAGAACGAAAGGTATTCGAGAAAACAAATAGTCTTCAGACCCAAAGGTCTCTGTGTGGTCTATGCGGCGCAAACATAAGAGATCAGGAAGCTCTTCTTAAAAAAACAAACAGCCCATTAGGGTTCAATAGACAATCGAGGGTTCATATGGTTTAACTTTGTACACCACACTATTTAACTTCTAATTATTATTTTTTTATTTGATCTATAATTTTGTTTATAAATTATCATTTTTTAAGTGTAAATTATTCGCGAATGTCGGGAGGTTTAGCATACGTTGTCTTAATCGGGTCGGCGCTAGAGAGCTAAGCAGTTAATGCGGAAAAATATCGGTTATCGGTCAAGGACCGATATTTGAGATATCGTTTATCGCGGTGAGATATCGGTAATTTATAATATCATGATAAATATATATATACACATATATATTCATATCTAGAGCCTATATATATACTAGAAGTCTAGAACCTATATAAGTGAGTTTCTGAACTGGAATTTGGTTGAACTCGTACCCGCACGTCCTGCGGACACGAATGCAGCTCCAAAAACCGGGCCCGCTGGAGTCAGTTTTTGCACGCACATACAAAAATGCCCTTTTTTGACCTGATTTTTACAGAAAAATATAAAAAAAGCCCCAAACGAGACGACCGAGATGAGATGTGCAAAATATTGGCGACATCTCAGTAGTTTTTGCCGATATTCTCGCTGCCGATATTTTGGCCGAGATTTTAAACCGAGATTCTGGCCAACCTCCGATAACCGATATATCGGTGATATAGCACCGATATATCGCCGATATTGACTGCATAGCTAGAGAGTAGGGATGAGCATTTGGTATCGGGTACCGGAACCGAACCGTACCGGGTATATTCGGTACCGATACCCACTTTCCCCGTTTTTTGGTACCGGTTTACGGGTAAAAAAAGGATGTTTGAGAGTAAGAAAGAAGTCAAAACACCCATCATGAGAATGAAATATAAGGAAAGACTGAGAAAGAATAATACATTGAAGGGGATAAGTAAATTACACGTATTAACACCACAAAGCAGCAAAAATAAAGTTTTCTATTGGGATATATTTATAATTGATGATTGCAAAACTAAGTACTAGGTTTTATTTATTAGTATTGAAGTTTGGCATTACTAATTTGAGCCAACACTGAAGTATGAAGGTGCTGCAGATTATAAGGTATTGAATATGTTAGGTACCGAAGACTAAGTGAAGTACACAAGGATGGAGTGTGATACTGAGTTTTAACTCAATGTTGAGATGTATTTAACTTAGGATACTGAAGGAAGACATGTATTGAAGTATATTAGGTATTGAACTTATGGCTTAAGTACTAAAGTGAAACTAGTATTGTGCTTAATGTTACCACATGCGTTGCAACTGAAATTGACTAATGAGTTGTAGATCAATACTGAAGCAAGAGTTTCTACTTAAGTTCTTGAAGATAAAGCAACAATATCGTTGGAGTTAATTACGATGATCGATTCAATATAACAAATTACTAAAGATACATAGAATCTTTTATAATTTTATGTTTATCCTGTATTCGATTTCTATAATATATTTGTTGACAATCATTCTAGGTTTAACATTAGCTACGAATTTTGAATACTTGTGACACTTTGTAGAAAAAAACAACACTAAAAGGTTTGAGCAGCGGTTTGGGGCCGTCTATTTTGCCCTAATTAAAAAATATGTTAACAAAATCAATTCTGCAATCATAGAGATCAAAAGCAAGAACATACGCAGCAAACATTTAAAATCATAATGATGTCTATTGCAGCAAGAAAAGATCGATTAGTAGCCATACGAAATCGAGCAAACTAAAATCATGTAGCCATACGAAACTGAACAAACAAAAATCAATGGGCAAAATAAAAATCGAGCAGAATCGAAGAGAAAAAGAACCTTAATCGAGCAGGATTGAAGAGGAAGAACGCGAAGAATGGTTTCTTGATCGAGTGTCGTAGCAGTTTCTCTAGGGTTTCTTAATGCCTGGATGAAGTTAAAATTGAAGAAGATAACCCAGTTGTACACCGTGGTTTTTTTTTTTTTTTAAAACCCTAACTGACCCGTTTGAGTTTTCTCAATTTGACACGTAGATAAAACTCTTTATTTTTAAATAACCCAATTTGACCCCTGAACTAAATTTCCTCACCCAAATTCACCCAGTGTAATTTAAAAAGGCTCAAACTATTTACACACTTGGTGCGTAGATAGTCACCCCAAAAAGGTGTTTTTTGTCCTTATGTGTACACCCTGTAGTGTCGAACTGTGGCAAAAACGCGGCGTTTTGGTTCGGTTAACCAGACAAAGACTGACGGGTGTCTGACGGGTCTGTTGACCGGACCAAAACGCCGAGCTTTGGCCGCGTTTTGGTCCTGTCAACCAGACCGGGTGTCAGTCTTTTGTCTGGTTGACAGGACCAAAACGCGACCAAAGCTCGGCGTTTTGGTCCGGTCAACAGACTCGTCAGTCTTTGTTAGGTTAACTGGACTAACACGCCGAGTTTTGGCCACAGTTCGACACTGCAGGGTGTGCATATAAGGACAAAAAATATCTTTTAAGGTGTGTAGATAGGCAAATGGGTGTGCCAATAGGTACACCCTTTAAAAAAGACCCAAACTGACCCATTGTATGCCCTTTGGGTCAGGATCCCCCCCTACTAACAGCAACTCATGATGCACTTTGTTTTGCATTTCAAAAGGGGGTTGCGGCGCAGCTTGTTGCCTGTTTACTTGCCACTTGTTTGTAATTTGTTACTTTGGCATTTTAATGAAAATATTGATCAAACGATCGCTTTAGTTGTCTTTTCGCTATAACGGGACATATTCCTTGTGAAACATGCGGTGTTGATTGCTTCGGCCCAAAAGGAAGGCATCAAACTAGGACCACAAAGCCATGGTCCTAGCCTTTCCAGTTATAGTCATAGTTCTTCTTTCAACTACTCCATTTTGCATATTGTTCCTATGGTTTCACAGGCCATGTTTTGATGAATTTAACAGCTTCTGCGGTTTCACTTTTGACCCTTAGGAACATAACCTATGTCAACTTTTACTACCATCAACCAAAACCAGTGTATAACCAAGAGAAATTCAAATATTGAAACTTGTGTCATATTATTAGTGTTCATATCTAGAACATAACCATCTTTATGCCATTTCGCTTTTATAGAAGGGCCATAAATGACTTTTCTATTTTTTCTGAATGTAACCTCATGAACATCATTGCATAGTTGGCTTATCGTTACGGAGTCGTCAACCGAGGCCCTGCGGGACACCCTTTGTTGCTTGAGGACCAACCATTTTGTCTCGCTTATTGACATGGGTCACTGGTTTTGTCCTACCATGAACTCATCAAGAAAACAACAGAAAGTTTCGAGCACTTGTGTTGTACACCTTTTCTTAATTGTTGAGGCACATTCCAAAGAATACACATGAGTAGTTGGTAAGGTTCAACACAATTCGAGTAGGTGCGATCCTCAAACATCTGTCGTGCCACATTATGCTCATGAGATTATGATTTACGATACATTTATGGTCACATTCCCGCTTTTGTACCTTCGAAGTTATCACAATTTGTGATCCAAAGACATGTCTTGAGCATCCACTGCCAAGTCAACATTCTAAGGTTTCGACCTTTGGCTTTACTTTGCGTAACCGGGACTACTAACCTATATTCTTTAGAAGCATACTGGTTTAAAGGTGTTGAATGCAAATTAAAGTGTGATGACTTGCAATCAGACTCTTCAGCCTTAAGAGACTTCCGATGATTGCGTTCATAAAACATATCCACTTGTGGCTTGTACCAAGTGTCATATGACACATTTAGTTAAAGTTTAAAAACATAAACTAAAAGCTTAGTATACATATAACATATGTTGTGTTGCTAAACTAAGTAATATACTCCATGACTTTCATCTGTGAGTAAAGTTGTACAATAACAGTGTGAATCTCATCAATAACTATATGTGATACATCTCCTCCCACAAAATACTGCACCGTGTTGTCGATCTCCATCCAACTAAACGCCGTTTGCTTCTTCACTTCATTTTCCTTCATCAAACGTCTCACTCGACTCACTTTTCTCCACAAACCAGCCGCAGCGTAAATATTCGACAACATAACGTAAGCCCCTGAGTTTTTAGGATCCAACCTCATGATTTCCCGTGCTGCTAATTCAGCTAACTCGATATTCAAACTAAAACGACACCCTGCAAGAAGCGCACCCCACACTCCCAAGTCGGCTTCAAATGGCATCTTTTGAATCATCTTATACGCGGTCTCAACTTGACCGGATCGACCCAAGATATCGATCAAACAAGCGTAGTGCTCACACCTCGGTGCCACCTTGTAAGTGTTTTTCATCGAGTCAAACCAATATAAACTCTCCTTCACCATACCTGCATCACCGATAAAGCCCATTGTAACAAGTAGAGATGGCAAAATGGGTTAACATGTAACTTTTTAAAGTAGGAGCTAAATGAGTCGTGTGTTCACGGGTCGGCTATTTTGGCATTAAATACCTGGCCAAGTTACATTATGATATAAAACACTTCTTAAAAAAAATAAAGAGTAAAATGTCATTTTTGTCCCTGAGATTTGGCCAGTTTGCGACTTTTGTCCAAAGGTTTGTTTTTCCACATCTAGATCCAAAAGGTTTGAAATCTTGCCATTTTCACCCGGCTCGTTAACTCCATCTATTTTTCTTCGTTAAGGCAGGGGTATTTTCATCTTTTTTGTTAACTTAAAGGGTAATCTGGTCTTTTTCACTTTATGTACAATCATTTAGTATAATGTACAAAGATTAAAAAAAGACGAAAATACCCTTAAGTTGACAAAAAGACGGAAATACCCCTGCCTTAATGGAGAAAAATGGATGGAGTTAACGAGCCAAATGAAAATGACAAGATTTCAAACCTTTTGGATCCAGATGCGAAAAAACAAACCTTTGGATCAAAGTCGCAAAACTGGCCAAACTTTAGAGATGAAAATGGCATTTTAATCAAAATAAAATAAATAGATAAATTGATTAAACAGGTCAACCCGAGAACCTAGCCGGTTGACATGAACACGACCGGTTTCGCTATATATGTTCGTTGTTCGACCCAAAAGTTATCCGAATTCCGAACCCGTTACCCAAACCCGCAAATTTCGTGTTAGGTTCATGTTGTGTCATAAATTCAAAGTTTAAATCAAAAGAGTCGGGTCCTATAAGAATCATAGAACAAATTTATCCGTACCAGCATGACCGCAAGCAGACAGCAGGCTAAGAAACGTGGCCCCGTCTGGTTCAATTCCATGCAATTCAATCTTCTTAAAAAAGCCAAGAGCTTTCTCATACAGTCCATGCTGTGCAAAAGCAGCAATGATTGTGTTCCAAGAAACAATATTTGGAGCACAAATATGTTCAAAAACCAACTCAACCTCCAGAAGACACCCGCATTTGCTGTACATAGTGATCAAAGCATTGGCTACAGAAACATGTGTGTCAAGCCTATGTTTGAATACAAGTGCATGAGTTTGTTCGCCTTCTGTTAGTGAAGCGAGACCGGAACATGCAACAAGAATTGAAACAAGAGTGTATTGATCTGGTCTTAACCGACTACGTATCATATCTACTAATAGTCTTAGTGCTTCCTCGCCTCTTCCATTTTGAGCGTAACCTACATACAAACGAAGAATGCATGTTATAAGCAACACCACATATGACAGATTAACAAAATTCACCAGGGCTGTAATTGGTGCAAACGAGTCGAGCCTGAGCTCGATTAACTTGTGAGAGCTCGAGCTCGGCTCGTTGGTAGTTTCTTAAGATAGAGCTCGGCTCGGTTCGGTTCATTTATTATCTGTTAATTAATATATTAAATAAACATAATATAAATAATAGGCTCAGGCTTGGCTCGTAAACAAGTTTAAATAAGCTAGGCTTGGCTCGTTTACTAGACAACTATAAATACGGGGTAAATGTTATTAAATATTAATAAAAACTAATATTACACTAAGGCTCGATAAGGCTCAACGTTACTGACGAGCTTCACATGCCGGCTCGAGCTCGGGCTTGATAAATAAACGAGCTTTATTTTAGGCTCAAGCCAGGCTCGGCTCGTTTCGAGCTCTTTCTAGAGCCGATCTCGAGCAGCTCGGCTTGTTTGCATCCCTAGTTGTAAATGAGCCAAGCTAGGGTGGGCTCGGGCTCGGCTTGTTCACAAACTAAGCCGAAATGTAAGCTTGAGCTCAGCTCCTCAATAGCACAAGCCAGCTCGGGTATTTTTCAAAATTTTTAAAAAGTTTATATACATATTGATATATATATAAGTAAAAATAAAAAAAATATTTATAACATACCCATAATGCAGAATTTATAAATTGTATCTATTTAAATTTGGGTTATAAATTTGTATTTTAAATTATATATATAAAAATTTAGGCTATACGCTAAACGAGCGAGCCAACTTACCTTGGCTCGGGCTCAACTCGTTTACAAACAACCAACTTTGCGCAAGCTTTTTTCAAGCAAGTCTCAAGCCGTGAGCTTTTTGAACAACCCTAGAATTCACTCTTACGCACAATAGCATACCTGTTATCATAGCATTATACGAAACATCATCTTTGTGTCGGATTTGCTCAAACAACACTCTAGCATCTTCCATCTTTCCCTCCTTACAACAACCAGTAATCATCGCGGTCACAACAACAACATTCTTGCAAGGCATCCGACCAAAGAGCTCTCTAGCCTCATCAAACTGCTCACTCTCGACATACGCGCTGATCATCACAGTCCACGAAACTTCATTACGAACCGGCATTGACTCAAACAACCGCCTAGCTTTTTCAACCTCCCCAATTTGTCCGTACCCATCAATCATAGCCGTATAGGATATCACATTCCTCCTTGGCATTTCATCAAATACGTTCACCGCATTATCGATCATTCCAAACCGAACAAACCCCGCGATCATAACATTCCACGAGGCGATGTTTCTCTCCGGCATTTGGCTAAAATACTCAAATGCAGCATCTATGCTCCCACATTCGATGCAACCCGCGATCATGGAGTTCCAAGACACTATGTTTCTATCCAGCATTGAATCGAATAGTCTCTTGGACTCTCCCATATGCCCGTTTTTCCAGTAGCCCGTGATGAGTGAGTTCCAAGAAACAATATCTCGTTCAGGCATTTCGTCGAACAGCTTGCGTGCAAGGTCCATTTTCCCTTGACTAGAGAGGCTGCTGATTCTGAGATTTGAAGAATATACATTTTGAATTGAAGGGGAGTTCAGAATGTTTGTGGAGATATAACGAGTGATGGATGCAGTGATGTTTTGAATTTTTGCCCGCGAAAGCATACGGTTACAATGACTAACAGAAGCTAAAAACATTGAAAGCAACCCATGTTCAAACATAAGTATATATCTATACTAGGTTATTACCCGGGATTGCTTCCTGGGCTCGGAAAACTTAGTTATATCAATTATTATTTGTTATTAATACGACCTCATTACATCAAGCATCGTATTGGATTAAACAACAATGTCTTCACATCACCGGATTAGATCATAAACCCATATTAGAGGTCAAACAAAAGCATAACATGACCACATGAATAACATCATTTCCACTTTTACTTCAATTCACTTACGTGATCGGGTGATTTGGGATTTTGTAAAAATGTTTGTTCTTGTACTTCTTAACAAAATTACATAGAATTCAAGAAAACAAAACAATGACTTAAAGAACTATAGTTTAACACCCAATCTGATCGGGCAAACAGATGTTGACCAAAAGTCAAACAGTTGTTAATCAAAAGTGAAACAGATGTTCAACCAGATCCATTGTCTTCGTATATTTTAGCACTGTTTTCCTCTTCAAAACACTGTTCAACCTAACATGGGTTTCCATGAACTGTTGACCAAAAGTCAAACAGATGTTAAAACCATTGTTTAAGTTATTCAAACGTCTGTTGAATACTAAATGAGATGTTGGCCAAAAGTCAATCAGATGTTGACCAAAAGTCAAGCAGGTGTTCACCAAAAGTCAAACGAAGTGACCCATACATGATTTCTTATACATATTTAACATGTCTCATTTGATCAATTTCAATTTTAGTTTAGAAATTGTGGACACCAGTCCAAGCAAAAGGCGATATGTTTCATAATATAATCGAAACTGTATGTGTTTCTATTTGCTTGAAATGATTATCAGAGAATAGAACTTGATGTTTTTATTCCTTTAATGGCATAATTAACCAGCTTATCATTGTCAAAGAATAGCGCTTATAACTTTGAACATGATTTTGCTATTAGTTTATACTATATTTTCAATTAAGGAATCGTTTCGAGCGAGTAACCGAGTATATTGTCTTTAGCTTACATCTCCGCATTGTTTCCGTTAGACATGGACCTAATAATTTACATGTACATATATAGTTTTAGAATCACAACTTCAAAACTAAACAAATAAGTCTACCATCACTTTTGAAAAGCAAAGAACTACAACCATAAAACTTGGTTCAATGTATGCTTCTGCATTTGCCTTTTTCAATCCCATGAACATTCATCCGAACATAAAAAACTTTTTACCTTTCACAAAGTTAAGTGTAAATGCTTCACCCGGAGCCATGCCTTTATCTCTCACAAACTTTCTCATGCCTTGCAGATAATATCTTGGTTAACCTCGAGATAAACCTATAGCAGCTTGAACATTCCAAACATCACCTGCCACGTCCACAATCTTCAAACCCATCTTACGATTCAGTCCAATATCTTCAGCCTATTTTTTAAAAAGGCGCTGTAACAAACAACGAACAATTCAATAAACAAAGGATTAACACATCTTTAAAATATTACTAAAGTATGATATATTAGTAAACTCATAATCACAAACTTACAAAATGACCGTCAACACGACAAGAAGTAGGTACGATCTGATTATCTTCATTCACAACAACCATACCACCTTCATTGACATTAACGATGTCCTGTACAACTTCAGTATCTGAACTCAAGACAATCTCTTCTATCACCTTTTCTTTAACAACAGCACAGACCTCCGGTGGAAGCACTAAATCACAGGTAGCACAATTGAAAACCGTGATATGAAAAGTCTGAAGATCTATCATTTCAAAGACAATGAAATGATCAGCAGTTAATGACAACTCATTCTTTATCTCCTTCCATCCGGTAGTTATGTAAAGTTCATTGTTGATATCTTCCATTTGTACAGACTAGTTCTGGTTTCCAGATCCTTTAATAAGAACCGGATATGAAGGAATAGTGTTTAACATCTTGTGATGAACAAAAGAACGATTAATACTCTATAATCAGAATAAAACACATTATATAGTACATTAGTAAAAATATATCATAAAATTAAGTAAATAAATAAAAAACAACTGTATCTCCAAAAAAATTACATGATGAATAATCTTCGAAGTTACATACCACATAATCTTCGTTACCAGATGGTTTGTAGTAAAAATCTTCACAAGGAGCAAGAGCAATGTCTTGATAAAAATACAATATTCTGAAACTTTCTAATGCTTCTTCATAATGAAATATCAACCATGAATCTGAAGGTATTTTCAAACTGTCTACCAACTGACACCAACCATTATAGAAATAATATCTGCCATTGCTTAGAGGATAGATCTTGACTTTAAAAACATTTCCAGTTGTAGTCCGGATGTTTGTATTTCCAGTTGGATAATTAAACTGTTGAATCCAATTTTGATACTGTTTTGGCAAAATCTAAGCATAAATAAAAGAAACACTTTTATTTCTAGATATCATACAAAAAAATTTAAAATTAAGTGTTAAACTAAGATCGGATAAAATTACTAACCAAACATTTCCTTTTAATGTCTTCAAGGTAACACGGAAATCCATAAATCATTCTCACGTAAAACTGTAACAGTATCAATCATATAGAATCAAAATAAATAACATTAAGAAACAAATGAATACAATCCATTAGGGTATGCAATACATCTAAATAAAAGATAATACAACTAATATATATCAAAATAACAATAGACAACATCGAAAAGGTGAGAATACATGTAATTTCTTATCATATCGAAATATATATTTTTTTTTTACAGCAAATCATATAATTAAAACTTAAAACCTACTTTTCCGATTAAGTATCACAAATAGACATGCATGATCATCAGCTGAATAAATTGTATAGAAAAACAGGATCGTGACTTGTGTCTATATCAAACAAAAACTTAAAAACAGTATACCAACTACTAATCAAAATAAGTTCAACTTTTCAAATACACATGAGAATACATCAGTTAAAATCGGAAATTTATATCATACTTTAGAATAACAGTATACCAACTACTAATCAAAATAAGACAAATGGTAGATACACGAAATGCAGATCACTTTTTTTAGAATCATATATGTCTATCATAACATGCATAATAACTACATGGTAATCGGATATACAAAATAAATAGGACTATCAGAAGTTGTTCCAGTATAAGCCGCAACAATAAACGCAATCATAACCAACAATGGATTGAAAAAAAACAGGGAGATACATGAATACACCACCGTCGATTACAACTTCTTCATTAAAACAACAAGAACCATAATCGGCTATGGAATTCAAAACTAAAAGAATAAACATGAAAAAATACAAAACAAATCTGATTATTTAACAATACCTTTGTTATTATACAAGATGATATTGATGAAGATCGGAAGAAATCGAAGAAGATGACAGAGTTTCTTGGAGAAAGTGTACAAAGAAACGTGGAGAGGGAAAGGAACCGAGATTTTGTGAGGATCTTTAAAAAGTTAGAAGGTTTAAAAATATCCCATGTAACCGGGTCGGATCATCCCATTTAGTTTTTCGTCAACATTTGTTTGACTTTTGGTCAACACCAGTTTGAGTTTTGGTCAACATCTCATTTAGTATTCAACAGAAATTTGAATAACTCAATCAGTGGTTTGAAAATCTGTTTGACTTTTAGTCAACAGTTGGATGGAAACCCATGTTAGATTGAACAGTGTTTTGAACAGATGTTTAAACATCTGTTTAGACTTAAATAGATGTTGGGGCTTAAACAAATGTTTGGCGTTCTATATCAGTTGTTTGCACTTAAACAGATGTTTGACCTTAAACAGATGTTTGGCCATAAACAGATGTTTGGCCATAAACAGATGTTTGGCCTTAAACAAATGTTTGACCTTAAACAGATGATTGCCCATAAACAGATGTTTGGTCTTAAACCAACTATCAGTGGATAGCCAACAGTGATTCAAACACTGATGTTTGGAGTTAAACAGATGTTTGCCATAAACAGATGTTTGGCCATAAACAGATGTTTGGCCTTAAACAAATGTTTGACCTTAAACAGATGATGGCCCATAAACAGATGTTTGGTCTTAAACTAAACATCTGTTTAAGGTCAACATCTGTTTAACTATTGGTGAACATCAGTTTGACTTTTGATGAACATCTGTTTCAGTTTTGGTCAACATCTCATTTAGTATTCAACAGAAATTTGAATAGCACAATCAGTGGTTTGAACATTTGTTTGACTTTTGGTCAACAGTTGGATGGAAACCAATGTTAGATTAAACAGTATGAATGAATAAACACTGAAGTATCATAAAACCGTGAATGAATATCGTGAAAAGTTAGATGTGATACAATAGTTGAGAGGAGACCTTTGCATTTTAGGCTTGTTTCTTATTTTGATTAACTGTTGATGATGTTGAGAGTTTTTATTGACACTGACATTTTAGAATATGTTAAGATGCATGTTGAGATTATTAAAATAAACTATTACATAGAAAAATAGAAATTTAATGAAATATTTATAAACTATTACACGCTAGAGTTAACACTTGTTAGGATTTCGTAGACTCTAGCCTTTCTCCATGTGATTTCATGCTCTCTTTTGTTTTTCAGGTCAGTTAGCATGTTGCAGATTTTCTGATCCTGTTTTAGAAGTTGTGTGAGAAACACTTCTGCATTTTTCTGGAAATCTGATGGAGGAGAGTGGAGGACTTCATCAAGCAATGATATGTTGTTCCAGGTTTTCTTGTAATTAGTGTCATTGATTATGTCGACTTTACTGTTAGTTCTTCATCTGTTCTTTTTTCTTTGAGTGACCACATCAAGAATTGAGTTTTAACATCGCTGGTGTCTGACCAGTGGTAGAAGCTGAAGTTTGCCATGTAGATATTTGTTGGATTTTCTGATGTGGAACAATCTTTCACAGACAGTGATTTGTAGGACAATTTGTTGATGTTTTGAATCAAAAGTAATTATCGGTCTTTTATAGAGTTTAAAAACGCGTCTACATGGTAAATGAAGAGGTTAATTGTAATTATGATAATCTGCTTTTGTTCTTTGAACTTCGAAAATTTGTCCCTTGGGTTTCTTGGTATTTAATTTTAATGTTTTCCTATAAAAGTTGGGGTTTGAAAAGGTTTTTGCATTAAAAGACTGCTGTTTTGAAATGTTTATATAAACTCATGGCCACTTCACATGTTTTTCATCATGATTTCCTACGAAGATATCATACTTTCAAGAAAATCGAGTAATATAGTTTATTGAAATGGCGTCATTCACTTCTGTAAAATCAGATGATTTAAAGCAGCGTTTTGTGAAGCATATAGAGGAACAAGTGTATGAAGATAGGGCTACTCTTCAAGAGCTGAAGAGATGTTTTGATGGATTGCAAGTTGGCCTGTTCACGAGAGAGCAGGTTTCCAGAAATCTTATGCGGATGCCTTCAACTTCAGTTCATGAGCTTTGTGTTGTTAGCAATATAGAGTGCGGTGATAGAGACGTGGAGTTCATGGCGATGCTGAAGGACATACATCGAGAGGTTTAGCAATCCATGGAGTTGAAGCTGACATTTCTTAATTCTTACGGTTATTGTTAGATTTAAAAGTTTAGTTGTTCAGTATGTTATGTAATAATTGGACTTTTAATGTCATGAATAAATGAATAAATTTTAATCTTATGAATCTATGTTGCGTTTGTAGGAAAAAAAAAGAGAGAGAACGTCAATTTCAAGTTACCATTTTGCATATTATGAATTTCAAAAGTTATTGATATAATCAGTAATTATTGATTTGATTTGAAAGCAATTGTCATCATGATATTTCTAATTTTTATTTTAACTTTAATTAAGAGAAAATAACCGTCAATTTGAAATTCCCATTTTGCATATTTTCAATGTCAAAATCTCAAGAAAATAGCATTAATTACTGATTTGATATGCAACAAAATGTCATCAACAGTTTTTTTATTTTTTATTTTAACTTTAATTTTTATCACCAAAACAATATTCGAGGAACTCTTATCTCATTGGAATGTAACGATTAGGTAAAATTGTAATTTCATTGTAATTCTAGTTTTCATTTGATAATTTCATTCTATAATTAATTAATCACATCAACAATAAAAATGTGAGCAGTGGATGTTTTTTAGGAAAACCAATGATGGTCAATATCAGTGGATGTCAACAATAAAAATGTGAGCAGTGACTATTTTTTAACTATCAGTGGATAGCCAACAATGATTGAAACACTGATGTTTAGTCAGTCAGTGGTCAACATGAAGATTGAAGAAACAAAGGTTGTCTTTCAGCAGTGGATAACATTTAACAATCAGATGTTTGAACCAAAACAGTGGTTGTAACAGACTTTTAAGGATTAATGAAAACTATCATTTTTAACTATTTTGAGGATGTTTGACCTTAAACAGATATTTGACCTTCTATATCAGTTGTTTGGAGTTAAACAAATATTTGACCTTAAACATCTGTTTGGACATAAACAGATGTTTGCGCTTAAACAAGTGTTTGACCTTAAAAAGAAGTTGGCCATAAACATCTATTTGCAAAAAAAGACCAATTTCAAGAATACTATACCCAAACAATCAAAATGAGGAGCTTAATAATCATCCAAGTGTACTTCATTTTTATTTAGTAGTATGAAGATCAAACCACTGTTCAATTTATAGTACAGATCAGTTAGCATGCTGGGGTGGTGTGATAAATACTGTTACATATAAACATCTCAGTGATATGACATCTAACAATCTAACAGAGTATAAAACATTGATGTGATAAATACTGTTACATATAAACACTGTTAACATAAACAAAGGTAGAATATCTGCTGTTGATGCTGAACCACTGTTGTTGTTGGGTAGTGGTTCGTCTTTGAGTTTGTATAGGGTTTGTCTCGAGAGATAAACTATAGCGAACCACTGCTACACTAAACACTGTTACATAAGAAACACTGATACATAAATACTAAAGTTGAATCCGCTGTAGATGCTGAACCACTGCTGCTACTGAGCAGTGGTTTTCCTTTCGTTGATCAGGCTTTAGGTACATAAGTGCTTGTCTTTAACAGGGCTTTGTCTTCAACAGTGGATAGGCCTCATCAGTCTTTAAGTCCACCAGTCTTTATAAGGAGCAGTGGTTAATTATAACAGTCCTTAGCATGATCAGCTGTTATAACCACACCATAACCCTTTGAGAGTGAAGGGGTAAGGCCCCAAAAACCTCATAATAAGTATTTGGGACCATACCACAACCTTGCATTTTAACCTTTTAACCTTGCGCGGCCGCGCACTGGTCTTACAAAAGGAATAAATAGTCAGCAGTCTATAATCGCGTGCCCAAAGGAAATCATAAAACCTTGCGCCTCCTCCCGTTAGAAAAGAATGAAAATCCTATAAATACTTCCGCTTAAGTATCCAGACTTGGATATTGTTTACCCAGACTTGGGATTTATTCTTTCAGCTGTTTCCACACAATAAAAGTGCCACACTAGATTACAGCAGTAATCTTCTAGAAGAAATACAATCGTGCACCACCAAAACGGTTATAACCGTCTGGACACGTGTCACCATCTCAGACGTCCCTGAAATCACAACGAAGGCATGCAATTGGAGAGTAATCTCCACTTGATCACTTTACACGTGGCAAATCCCCAGCCTTCGATCTAAACCACGATCCGTGTGCTCTCACATCGGATCAAGGAGCTTGACGGAAGGAAATGTAACCGCTTACGGGGTTAGCATCTTCCGTCAACTTTTCACTAACGGGTTTTCCCGCCTAAACGACTCCCGGCTATAAATATGAGAAAAAACCCAGGTATGAATTCAAGTTACACACACTTCTCAAATACTTCTTCTTCTTCTTCTTCATAACCAATACTTATTCTCACGCTGGAGTCGGGTCAAGGAGAGAACCCTCTTCTCCCCTTGGCGAGGCTAACGGTGCTCTTTTTTGCAGAGTTATCGGAGAAGAAAGTCCGTTGAACCTGAATCAATCGAGTGGAAACTAACCTTTTATGCGGATTCAAACCCCCTAGATATCTCGGTTCCGACCATTTATCTAGTGTTTCTTCATTGGCGCCCACTGATTCCTCTGTCTCATCAATTTTCATCTCGTTTCGATTCAGTTCTTCTTATATTCCGTTTTTCACATGACAGAGAATTCATTCTCTCATCCATCAGATCCCCGATCTGAGTTCAAGGATTCTACAACCCAAAACACCTAGATTAACGGAACCATGGGAACAAACAAAAATAACGGTCATTCAGACGGAAAGAATTTCTCAGATCTACTCATAGAGAGATCCCCAGATGACTGGTTTAACAGATGCCAGAATGCTTTAAACACAATTGTTATGCAAATTGCCAGATCTGAGTTCCCAAACATCAGATCTGGTGAAGAAATCAACACAGTAGTATTGGACCCACCAACACCCTGTCGGGGGGACATCCATTCTAGTCGAAACGTTGATATACGTCAACAATCCAGGAGTAGCAGTCGTCAAAAAGCCAGATCAAAACAAATAAACATGATTCAAGGAGGTCCGTCACGAAGGTCAAATAAACGAAACCATGATCAACATTGGAGGGAACAGCAAGTCGTGTTTCCCGTTGTTCCTGGAGGCCCTCAGGAAGAACGACCAGTAATTATTACTGGTATCTTCGGCCATTACCTAACGGACTATATGTTTATAGACCCGGGAAGCTCGATGGACATCATATACGAGCAATGCTTCAAACAGCTTGACCCAGAAGACAAAGCACGTCTAGAACCGGTCGATTTTCCCCTCACCGGATTCTGCAATGAAGCTGTATTCCCATTAGGGCAAATAGTTTTCCCTGTGACTCTATCTGATGGTGAACATTCACGAACAGTCACAGTCAATTTCATGGTCATGCCGGCAACATCACGCCATGATGTTCTGCTCGGAAGAAGATCACAAAGAGAATTCAGCATGATCACTTCTACCCCACACGCTGCATGCGGATTTCCAACGGAAACCGGGGTTGCAATTCCATACTCAAGCAAAGAAGTCATGTACGTAGACGATGAGCCACCGGCAAAGGTAGTCAAACCTTCAACATCAAACGAACTGGAGAAATGGGTCCTGAACAACGAATATCCAGAGCAGACCATCCTGCTAGGACATGCCATTTCACCGACAACACGAATACAATTAAAAGAGTTGTTGTCCAACAACAAAGATATATTCGCTTGGTGCCCAGCAGACATGACTGGGGTGCCACGCTACATAGCGCAACACTGCCTGAATATCAAGCCAACAGCAGAACCTGTTGCTCAGGGAAGGCGCAGCTTTAGCGAAGAAAAAGCAAAAGCAATGGACGAGCAAGTAACAGAGCTACTCAATGCGGGAATCTTGCGCGAAATAAAATACCATACATGGGTTGCCAATCTAGTAATGGTACAGAAACATAGTGGCGGATGGAGAATGTGCGTCGATTTCAAAGACCTGAATAAAGTATGCCCAAAAGATTGCTACGCACTTCCGGAGATAGACAAAAAAGTTGACTCTCTAGCATCATTCAGATGGAAGTGTTTTCTTGGCTGTTACAAAGGTTATCATCAGGTCCAGATGAAGGAAGAAGACGACGACAAAACTGCATTCCGCACAGATAAAGGCATCTTCTGCTACACCAAAATGCCTTTCGGCCTGCGCAACGCAGGCGCAACTTACCAACGCTTAATGGACACAGTCTTCAGCGGGGATATTGGCAAGACTGTCGAAGTATACATGGATGACCTCGTCATCATGAGCCATGAGGAAGACACAATGCTCAACAATATTCAGCGCACGTTCGACTCTTTGCGCAACGTGAACTTAAAACTTAACCCGACAAAATGCTCCTTCGGCATGGAAGAAGGAAAATTTTTGGGTTTTATAGTCACAAGAGACGGTTTTAAAGTTAATCCAGAAAAAGTGCAGGCCATCCAGCTAATGCCATCACCTGCAACAGTAAAAGAAATGCAAAGGCTCGACGGGCGTTTAGCAGCCTTGAACAGATTCTTGGCTAATCACGCGGCAAAGTCTTATCCATTCATCAGCACGCTGCGAAACTGCGCAAAGAAAACTGACTTTCAATGGACATCTGAAGCAGAAGCAGCATTCAAACAAATGAAAGAATGTTTAATCCAGCTGCCAACGCTGACTGCGCCAAAAGAAAAAGAGCCACTGATTTTATATCTATCTGCTACGGAAGTAGCGGTAGGTGCTGTATTGATGGTAGAACGCGAAGACATTCAGACTCCAATCTACTATATAAGCAAAATGCTCACCGGCCCAGAAACTCGTTACTCAATGATAGAAAAACTAGTCCTCGCACTAGTACACGCGTCACGGCGCCTACGCAGGTATTTTTCGGGCCACGTCATCACAGTTCTCACCAATTATCATTTGGGCCAAATCTTATCCAAACCCGACGTGGCGGGAAGGTTGGCTAAATGGGCCATTGAGCTGGGAGGATACAATATCTTCTACAGGCCAAGACCAGCAATCAAAGGGCAAGTTCTAGCAGATTTTGCCACCGAAGTTCCCATCGATAAAGTTCAAGAGTGTGAAGCAATCCAGAACCCTATACCCGTTTTTGACGATAGAGTCTGGACCTTACACACAGATGGCGCTTCCAATGACGACGGAGCAGGGGCAGGTCTCCGACTAGTCAGCCCAGACAATCACGAACTCACATATGCCATACGCTTAGACTTCTGAAGCACCAAAAACGAAGCAGAATACGACGCGTTCTTAGCAGGCCTTCATTTAGCGCTCAAAATGGGGGCAAGAAACCTCGAAGCTAATGTTGATTCAAAACTAGTAGCTGAACAAGTTAATGGGCATTACGATGCAAGAGGAGAAGCTATGACGTTGTACTTAGAACAAGCGCGAATATTAATTGGTCAATTCCAAACGTTTAAAGTCAACCATATAAACAGAAGTGAAAACAAACATGCGGACGCATTGAGCAAATTGGCTGCAACCAGCTTTAAGCACTTGGCAAAAGAAGTGCGCATAGAGGTACCGTCCAATCCTTCTGTTCCTCTTAAACAAGTAAACATCATAGAGATCGGTAGCCCGTCCTGGATGTCCCCGATCATCTTATATTTACAACATGGAAAACTCCCAGAGGAAAAAGCACAAGCCATAAAAATTCAGAACAAAGCAATAAACTACGAAATGGCGGACGACATTCTATACAAAAAGTCATTCATGGGACCATTACTCAGATGCGTTGACAAAACAGACGCGCAATACCTGATCAGAGAAATCCATGAACGCCTATGCGGGATACACGCCGGACCGCGCATGGTCGTAGCCAAAATAATGAGCGCGGGATACTATTGGCCAGGAATGCACATGGACGCAGTAGAAATATTACGAAAATGCGCAGCATGCCAACGCCACGCACCAAAAACGCTCCTACCAAAAAATCCGCTAGTACCTGTCACGTCCGCTTGGCCATTCCAACAATGGGGCATCGATCTTGTTGGCCCATTTCCTGACGCACCAGGCGCAATAAAATTCATCATTATAGCAGTCGATTACTTCACCAAATGGGTGGAAGCTAAAGCCTTGGCCTCAACCACAGCAATGGTGATCCGCAAATTTATTTGGGAACACATCATCTGCAGGTTTGGGTTACCATTGCGCATTATCTCTGACAATGGCACAAACTTCGCCTCAGAAGATCTTCAAAAATGGTTCAAAGAAATGAAGATCGAGCATAACTTTTCCTCCGTCGCGCATCCACAAGCGAACGGCCAGGTAGAAAGTATAAACAAACAGATCGTCGATGGCATAAAAGCGCGACTAGGGACAGCACGCAGAGGGTGGGTCGACGAACTCCCCAGCATCCTGTGGGTGCATCGAACGATGCCAAAGACTAGCACAGGAGTGACTCCGTTCAGCCTAGTCTATGGGTCTGAAGCAGTAATCCCAGCCGAAATCGGCTTACCGTCACCACGCATGATAGCCATGGAAAAACAGAACAATGAGCAAGAGCGAAGAATGGATTTAGACCTTCTTGAAGAAAGGCGCGAGAACGCCGCCATCACTGAGTCAAGGTACAAATCCAAACTCGAAAAATATTACAATGCGCGCGTACGCATATGTACCTTTGTCCCCGGTGACTTCGTCTTGCGCGACAATGAAGCATCAAACGCTGAAAAACCGGGCAAATTAGCACCAAAATGGGAAGGACCATACATTATCAACGAAGTCTTAGGCAAAGGAGCGTACACTTTAAAAAGACTTGATGGGACACTAGTCCTGCGTACCTGGAATGCGCAACAGTTGCGCAGGTGTTACATATAAACCAGTCTACAAAAGCGGAAGAACATACAGGCAACGTATTTCTTTATTATCCCTAGTATTGCGAGCCTTGCGCTCTTATCAATACAAACATCATCTTTACTTGTATCACTATTTATTACAAATTGCATGTAATTTCTTTGGTTCGCGCGAAAACAATATGGTCAAACATTGTACACCTCATGAACAGTCTAAACCAGGCAAGCTATCACGCCTTTTGGACAAACGTTCACACATGAGCACAATACCATTTCTCATTCGCCCTACCTATCCAAAAGCAATTAAACACATGCAACATATTGTAATCCAAACATGCAAGAAACAAACCCTACGGGAGTAGTAGTATATCACAACATACATATCATCAAAAGTGTAGCACAAACACTTAGCAAGATCATGGCAATGATCTTCAAAAAAAAAAAAAAAAAAAAAAAACTGTTCAGATTTACAACAAAAAACATCAACAAAAGGGGAAGAATACACGGTTCCCAGAACCTACCCTATTCAACCATAGCATCTTCATCAATCGGAGCATCACCAACCTGACGCTTCCGGCGACGACGGTACACCAACTCACACCGACTAGGTTGAAGAGTTGGGAAACGAGCCATCAAAGCTTCAATAGACAACACATCAGCTTCTTCCCTAGTCTCCGATAGGCGAGGCTCAGAACTAACCCCTGAGAGAGGATAAACAGAAGACGTTAGCTTACCGGCCCCAATAATCGTCGGCGATGATGAGTTAGCAAGAAGCAAAAGACTTTCAGCAGCTTCAAACATGTCCAAAACATCCAGAAGGCGTCGAGTACGAGAGGAACGGCTAATCCTCATCTTCATACACAAACAAAGACAAGAAAAGTAACGCCCACATATATATATAGAGGCACATAACTCCGGGAACGGGAAGGGCATAATTACCTGTCAAGTGTCTTTTCCAAACGGCGCTACAGGAGTAAGCGTCATGTCCTCATAAATGGAGCCTGACAAAAAAGCGCCATTACACATCCCAATATAAGAGGACAAAATCTCGAAAAATACCAACTTTTACTGCCAACAGACGTCATTACACGTCAAGGCATGATTACAAAAGTCACATTTTTCTCCCTCTTTAACAAAACTAAATCTTCTCATAAAAGATTCTTAGTTTTTAGCGCACAAAAGCATTTCCCTCTTATAAGTCCAGTGCTCCACTTATTTACATAAGTACACCACTAGACTGGGGGGACTTGAAGGGGTAAGGCCCCCAAAACCTCATAATAAGTATTTGGGACCATACCACAACCTTGCATTTTAACCTTTTAACCTTGCGCGGCCGCGCACTGGTCTTACAAAAGGAAGAAATAGTCAGCAGTCTATAATCGCGCGCCCAAAGGAAATCATAAAACCTTGCGCCTCCTCCCGTTAGCAAAGAATGAAAATCCTATAAATACTTCCGCTTAAGTATCCAGACTTGGATATTGTTTACCCAGACTTGGGATTTATTCTTTCAGCTGTTTCCACACAATAAAAGTGCCACACTAGATTACAACAGTAATCTTCTAGAAGAAATACAATCGTGCACCACCAAAACGGTTATAACCGTCTGGACACGTGTCACCATCTCAGACGTCCCTGAAATCACAACGAAGGCATGCAATTGGAGAGTAATCTCCACTTGATCACTTTACACGTGGCAAATCCCCAGCCTTCGATCTAAACCACGATCCGTGTGCTCTCACGTCGGATCAAGGAGCTTGACGGAAGGAAATGTAACCGCTTACAAGGTTAGCATCTTCCGTCAACTTTTCACTAACGGGTTTTCCCGCCTAAACGACTCCCGGCTATAAATATGAGAAAAAACCCAGGTATGAATTCAAGTTACACACATTTCTCAAATACTTCTTCTTCTTCATAACCAATACTTATTCTCACGCCGGAGTCGGGTCAAGGAGAGAACCCTCTTCTCCCCTTGGCAAGGCTAACGGTGCTCTTTTTTGCAGAGTTATCGGAGAAGAAAGTCTGTTGAACCTGAATCAATCGAGTGGAAACTAACCTTTTATGCGGATTCAAACCCCCTAGATATCTCGGTTCCGACCATTTATCTAGTGTTTCTTCAGAGAGGAAGAAAGTGTCCATCTATTCAGTTGAGATGACTCATTGCATTACATCCCTGTTGAAAAACAGAATCCATAAATTTAGGGAAAATGGATTTGAAAGATGATAACCCAACAGTGGAGGATCTCATTCTACAGCTCCGATAAATTCAGGGGTATTCTCAAATAATGGTTCCTAGATGTTTGAAGAATGACAAAGACAGACAAATGTCCACAGTGCTGCTTCTTTGAACATTTGTCGGTCTTCAAACATATAGGAAGCATTATTTGAAAATAACCCTGAATTTATCAAAGCTGTAGAATGAGATCCTCAACTATTAGGTTATCATCTTTCAACCCCATTTTCCCTAAATTTATCAATTCTGTTTTTCAGACCTCACAAAGCCACCTATCCAGCTCCAAAGAGATCGAGACAACTTGAAGCATAAACTGGACTTGCGGTAATTCCACCAGTTCAGTATTTAATCCCAATATACCAACTCAATACAAATAATAAATATTTGGTGTGCTACAATTGTAAGTAACTCAGGAAACATATTTGAAACCATAAATATGGATTATAGAGATATATGAATGAAACATGGGTGAATAAAACAACAAAACAGATTGTGAAAAACAAAAACTACAAACATATCAAAATCAATCTACTGGTAATCACATGGTACACCAATGCAAGCATCTGAATAAACAATAACAAATCAAAGACAATTTACCGATACTTACCGAAACCATAACTGGTCAGATTTATGTGCGGCTCTTAACTACATTCTGTAGAATCTGTACATCTAACAAATAATCAAAGAACAAAGAAACAAATAATCATAGATGAGATACATAAGTGCTTGTCTTTAACAGGGATTTGTCTTCAACAGTGGATAGGCCTCATCAGTCTTTAAGTCCATCAGTCTTTATAAGGAGCAATGGTTAGTTATAACAGTCCTTAGCATGATCAACTGTTATAACCACTCCATAACCCTTTGAGAGGAAGCAAGGGTCGGTCTATTTAATTGAGAGGAATAATTGCATTGCATCCCTGTTGAAAAATAGAATTGATAAATTTAGGGAAAGTGAGGTTGAAAGATGATAACCCAACAGTGGAGGATCTCATTCTACAGCTTTGATAAATTCAAGGGTATTCTCAAATAACGGTTCCTGGATGCTTCCAAAGAATCCGCACTTTGGACATCTGTTGTTCTTCAAACATCTATTATCTATTCTATCTATTCTATATAATAAATAAAAGTTATTTGGTCCACGTGGCCCAAATAACTTTCATTTATTATATATAATAGATAGAATAGATAATAGATAATAGATGTTTGAAGACAACAGATGTCCAAAGTGTCGCTTCATTGGAAGCATCTAGGAAGAATTATATGAGAATACCGCTCAATTTATCGAAGCTGTAGAATGAGATCTCCACTGTTGGGTTATCATCTTTCAACCTTACTTTCCCTAAATTTATCAATTCTATTTTTCAACAGGGATGTAATGCAATTATTACCTTATTTAAGATACCTTCAACTGTATCTTCTGATAAATCAACATTCATTTCACTCAAATGATTACCTTATTTAGAATGGCCATTTTTACCTTACTTGACAACAATAGCAAACAACATCAAACAACAATAGCAAGTGACCAATCAATCAAACTCAAAATCATATAGAAGCCTAAAAATAAAATGAAAATTAGATAAGTAAACATCAAAACTGAACAGGAAACCTGACCAAAAATTAACCAAACACCTGATGTTGAATCCACTGTAGATGTTGAATCCACTGTAGATGCTGAACCACTGCTGTTACTATAACAACCCTAAAGAAAACCGATACCCTTATAAAATTTCCGACACCCTAATATATTTTAAAATATCCCAATACGTCCTAAAATACACCCCGTACGTGAAAGCGGGCCCCGAATACCTTAAATATTATTAAAAATAATTAAAAACCAGAAAATTTGGGCTCTCGCGGGACGCGGGCCGCGACAGATCAGATCTCCGGCGACACCCCAGGCTGCCACGTGTCGTCATCGTGTCGCAACTAGTTGTGATGACCGATCAACCCTAGCCCCTATTACTCTACTACGCGGGCCGCGTAAGACGACCCTTAAGGTCTACGCGGGCCGCGAGAAACTCGAGATGCAGCCCTATAAGTAGCATGCATCGGTAGTTCAGTCGAATCGTTCAAATCTCTTTCTCTCTCACGAAATTCTTAATAGTAGAGGCTATACTCGGGTCTAATACCCCCTAATTAGCGAAGTTCTGCTCCGTTGTAAGTATCATAACCCCTGGATACGTATTAGATACGCTGCCCGATTGATATAGGGTTCCGTAACGGCTGTCGTGGTTCTGCCCGACGTAGTCGTTGGAATGCCGTTTCGGGGAGGGTATTACTAATGTTAAAATGGGTTATTATACTAACACGTGTGCATTTGTGTAATTTATAGATAATTCCCAAGAAACTATAAAGGATAATCTAAGACAACAATGTGAGTAATCTCCTTTTTTGTAAGCAGTTTTTTCAAAACCTTAACTATTTTACAATGCAATTTAGCAGTGATTGAGTCTTTGTAATTCTACGATTACTGCCGGTATGTTGGGGTTTTGTATACAAAATGTGAGACACGTTACCATTGGACGAAGAGTTAGCCAATGTGTAATATGACCCACCAGTCAGGATTGACAGTACTGAATGAGTAATTGGGTAGATATAAACATTGTGATCGCTCTCAATACTGTTTAAATTAAATTAATGTTTCTTAATTAAACTGGGATTCACTCACCAGTATTTCTCACTGACAAATGTTTTTAAAACACGTTTCAGGTAACACAATGTGAAAGCCAATTAGAAGCCAGCTTGATAGCACTGAAGGCTTGGAAAAGTGGCTATAAAAGTTACCTAAATAAAGAAGGCGTTTTAATTCAAAAAAATGGGATTTATCCCTATAAATCAGTTTGTAATGAAAACTTGGGTTTTATCCCAATGTGTTTATTTCTATAAAATGTGGTGTTTTACTCTGATAAAATATTTCCTAACTATGGTCCTGATGTAATTTCCGCTGCCAAATTAATAAACACCGATACCACCGACACTGAGTTCACGGCCGTCCGTTCCCGGGACAGATAGGGGACGGGGGTTGCGACAGAAGGTGGTATAAGAGCTAAGCCACTGATTCAGCCACAGAAGCGTTCTGCTGACATCAAAATTCAAATTGTTAGGAAATAAATTACGGGAATACGTGCATAATTGTATTTTCTTGTTATGTGTTATTTGACTATTTGTTAGTTTACAGTATGAGCGACGAAGGACCATCTGACGCGTATCGTCAATTGTTTGGTTGGCCTAGAAGCGAAGGCACCTCCTCTTCTCAGCCTGCCCTCTCAGGGTGCTCTGCTGATATGGAAGAAGGAATATTCGTGTTTAAGGCTCAGTCCGAGGAGCCATTCCCTCAGAAAAAGATAGGATGGTTTAGTCGAGGGGCACACGAGCGTAGAAAGCGTATGAAAAAGTTACAAGACCAGAGAGTACTAGCCGCAGCCAAAAGGGAGACCGATGCCTATGCCCAGGATATGATTAATATGGGTATAGCTAACATTCACATTTTAGCAACCACTGCCGCTGACCCTAATCTGGAACAAATGATAGCACCCCAACCACAACCACCAATTCCTGACCAACCAATGGAAATAGAAAACCCTGAAAATCAAGTAGAAATGCATGATTTCAACCCGGAGGAAATACCTAGGGTACCCGCACCAAATCCCTTAGACCCAAATTACGACTCCTGGTGGGACGATAATAGGGACTATGTGCAACGCTACCCGATACACGAAGACATACCCATGCCAAACATAGGAGCCTACCCAGGTTTGGATCCTTTAGATCCCTATTACCATGATGTATTCATTAGGGAGATTTTAGAGACTCCTTACCAATTCCAGGCACCTACACCTCCGTACCAGGAACCCGCACCCCAGATTCCGAACCCAGTCTTAGAACCTGCACCCCAATGAGTGCAGAGAACGTACAAGAACTTAGGACATTTGGTGAGGAAATTTTAGAGAGTAGTGAACGAATGAGACAGGTGGGAGAGCGACTCGTCTGGAAGTACGACGAGCGCAATATGGATTTCTGGATGAATCCATATCCATGAATGTGATGGTGGAAACGGTAGTAGTAATAATAATAATAAAATAATATAATATGTGTGTATGTGTATGAAAAAAAAACTACGGATGCCTACTATTATTAGTGTAATTTTATTTCAGTCGGTATTGTAATTTTAATTTCAGTACTGGTGTGTAATAGATGCATATTATATGAATAGAGTAAAGTCGCAATGATCGACGCTTTTGACCAAAATGCGTGTCATGTAATTGGTTATATTAAATACTATTTTGTGATATTAATACATGGTAAATGTTTAAAATTCAGATGGCCGACGAAGGAAATCTGACTAACGATAACCAGAGTAACATTAACTTGGTTAATGAGAATCCGAGCATCAATAACAATGGAAACCAAGTGGATAATAGTGCAATCCAACACATAGTGGCACAAGGAATTATAGATGCAATGCCATTTATTATTCAAACGATTCAAGAAGCGAATAATAAAAGTAAACATAGCAGTAAGCGACCAACTGAACCAGAAAACAGCATAAACAATGGACCTGTACTTCAAGTGCCCATTCCCAAAAGAAGAAGAATCATGCCTTATGGTTGTTCTTATAAAGAATTCTGGTCCTGCAAACCAATAGAATTTTCGGGCAATGAAGGACCCATTGCAAATCTACGCTGGATAGAAAAGACTGAGGCAGTTTTAAAAATAAGCAAGTGTGCTGAAGAAGATAAAATAATGTTTGCTTCTAATCTATTTAAGAACTCAGCCTTAGAATGGTGGAACACTATCCTCCAGTCAAGAGGAAGTGATAAGATTTACAACATGGAATGGGAGGAATTTAAAAATATGGTAGAAAGGAAATTCTGCCCTCCCAATGAAATGGAACAGATAGCGAATAAGTTTCTAAACCTAAGGATGACCGGGGTAGATAGTAAGGGTTATACTACCACATTCTTTGAATATGCTAGAATAGTACCAACCCTTGCATCACCTGAACCGATATTAATCTCCCGTTACATCTGGGGATTAATCGGAGAAATTAGACATGTAGTCAAGGCAGCTAGACCGCAAACCATAGAAGAAGCTGTAGAATTAGCAAACACCTTGACAGATGAATTAATCCGTACTAGAGAAGAAGACCAGAGAAGAAACCTAGCTCAAAGACTTACCCAGGAATTCCGATCTAGAAATTCTAACTGTGGGAAAAATGTAGGTTCCACATCTGCACCTTATTGCAAGTATTGCAAAAGGAAGCATTCTGGAAGATGCTCCATATATTGCAATTTCTGCAAAATATCAGGACACAAGGAAGAAGACTGCAGGAGGAAAGCCAACAACAGGATATGCTACAACTGTGGGGAACAAGGCCACATCAAGCCGAACTGTCCAAAATTGGCTCCAGCTACGAACAACAAGAACACTAAAAATGCTAGAGCATTTGTTCTGACTGCAGATGAAGCCAAGATGATTCCAGATGAGATAGCATGTACGTTTTTAGTTAATGATGTTTTTTTCTAAGGTATTATTTGACTTTGGTGCAAACCAAAGTTTTATTAATACTTCATTTTGCAAACTTCTAAATCAATCATTAACTAAACTTCCACAAGAATGTCTAGTAGAGACAACAAATGGAGAAACGGTTAGGATTTCTGAAATCTTGCAGGGAGCAAGAATAGAGTTTTTAAATCAAAAGTTTATTGCAAACCTTTACCCAATGAATCTGGCAGGATTTGATGTCGTTTTAGGAATGGATTGGTTAATAGCCAATAAAGCCATTATTTTATGTGATCAAAAGTCAATTCAAGTAAATTTACCAAAGGGTGAAAAGATCACAATTAAAGGAGATAATCTAGATCCACGAAATTCATCTCTGTGATGAAAACTGCAAGTTATATAAGAAAAGGGTCTATAGTATATTTGATTTCTATAATCACTAACACTAAAGGAAAAGAATTAAATGACATTCCAGTAGTGTCCCAGTTTTCAGATGTATTTCCAGAAGAATTACTAGGACTACCGCCAGATAGAGCAGTCGAATTCAAAATCCATCTGTTACCCGGAACAGCACCAATTGCCAAAGCACCCTACCATTTAGCACCCCCTGAAATGCAGGAACTAAAGAAACAGTTAGACGAATTATTGGAGAAAGGATTTATACAGCCAAGCTCATCGCCTTGGGGAGCACCAATTTTATTCGTTAAAAAGAAAGACGGGTCAATGCGTATGTGCATTGACTACCATGAATTGAACAAGGTCACAATTAAGAATCGGTATCAATTACCAAGAATCGATGACCTGTTTGATCAATTGCAAGGAGCTCGATTTTTCTCTAAAATTGATTTAAGGTCAGGATATCATCAATTAAAGGTACAGGAAGAGGACATTCCTAAAACTGCATTTAGAACAAGGTATGGTCATTACGAATTTACTGTCATGCCATTTGGTTTAACCAATGCCCCAGCTGCATTTATGGACATGATGAACCGAATATGTAAACCATATTTCGATAAATTCATAATTGTTTTTATTGATGATATTCTCATCTATTCTAAAAGTAAGGAAGATCATGCAAAGCATTTGCACTTACTTTTAAGTCTATTAAGAAAAGAAAAGCTTTATGTTAAGTTTTCCAAGTGCGAGTTTTGGTTAGAACAAGTACAGTTTCTTGGACACTTAGTTAATCATGAAGGAATTCATGTGGATCCAACAAAAATCGAGGCGATTATTAAATGGAAAACCCCTGAGTCACCAACCAAGGTTAGAAGTTTCTTAGGATTGGCCGGTTATTATAGAAGATTTATTCGAGATTTTTCTAGAATAGCCATTCCTTTAACTAAGTTAACCTGTAAATCCATTAAGTTTGAATGGGGACCAAAACAGGAAGAAGCTTTTAGAATTCTTAAGCAAAGATTAACCCACGCACCCATACTAGCGTTACCAGAAGGAACTGAAGACATTGTAGTCTATTGTGACGCTTCTAAGTTATGTTATGGATGTGTGTTAATGTAACGCCAAAAGGTTATAGCTTACGCATCCAGACAACTTAAGAATCATGAAGAGAATTATTCAACCCATGATTTGGAATTAGGAGCCATAATTTTTGCCCTTAAGATTTGGAGACATTATCTTTATGGTAGTAAGTTTACCATATTCACCGATCATAAAAGTTTAAGGTATGTTTTCAGGCAAAAAGAATTGAATATGAGACAAAGACGCTGGATGGAGATGCTTAGTGATTATGATTGTGATATCCAGTATCATGAAGGAAAAGCAAATGTAGTGGCAGATGCTTTAAGCCAAAAGTATCACGAAAAGCCAAAAAGGGTACGTTCTCTTAAATTAAATCTGCAAGTAGATTTAAATGATCAAATTAGAAAAGCACAAGAATCAGTAATCAAGGATGATACTGAAAAATGAAAAGGCATGATTAAGGAATTAGAACAAGGCACAGATGGAATTTGGAGATTCCATGAAAAGAGAATATGGATACCTAAGTTAGGGAACCTGCGTCATTGTATATTAGAAAAAGCCCATAAGTCCAAATATACTATGCATCCAGGAAATGATAAGATGTACCAGGATTTAAGAAAGAATTTATGGTGGATAGGAATGAAAAAGGACATAGCAACCTATGTTTCTAAATGTTTAACTTGTTTTCAAGTTAAAGCTGAACATCAGAAACCCTCAGGTTTGTTACAACAGTTAGAAATGCCCGTATGGAAATAGGAATTGATTACAATGGATTTTGTTACCAAATTACCCAAAACAAGGAAAGGTAATGATACAATCTGGGTGATTGTAGATAGACTAACCAAGTCAGCTCATTTCCTACCAATGAAAGAAACTTTCAGTATGGAACAACTAGCTAAATTATATGTAAATGAAATAGTTTCATTACATGGAATTCCTTTATCAATTGTTTCTGATAGGGATAGCCGTTTTACCTCTCATTTTTGGTCAAGTTTCCAAAAAGCAATGGGAACCAAGTTAAATCTAAGCACCGCTTATCATCCTCAAACGGACGGACAAAGTGAAAGGACGATTCAAACGATGGAAGACATGTTTAGAGCCTGTGTAATTGATTTTGGAGGTAATTGGGACGGTCACTTACCTTTAATAGAATTTTCTTATAATAATAGTTATCACACAAGTATCAATGCTGCACCATTCGAAGCACTTTATGGATGAAAGTGCCGAACCCCAGTCTGTTGGGTAGAAATTGGGGGAAAACAACTATCTGGACTTGAGATAGTACAAGAAACAACTGACCAGATCATTCAAGTCAAGGAACGACTGAAAGCAGCACGTGATCGAAAAAAGAGCTATGCCGATAACCGACGCAAACCATTGGAATTTCAAGTAGGAGATAAAGTATTGTTAAAAGTCTCTCCTTGGAAAGGAGTGGTAAGATTCATCAAACGAGGAAAGCTAAGTCCCATGTATATTGGACCTTTTGAGATTATTAGAAGAATAGGACCTGTAGCCGTCGTGGAGATTTCCTCGTCTCGGACTCTCAACTGATGATAGCCCGATCTCAAATCAATCTTAGAGTAGAAGCTCGACCCTTGCAACTGGTCGAACAAATCATCAATACGCGGGAGAGGGTAACGATTCTTCACGGTCACCTTGTTGAGTTCACGATAGTCAATGCACATTCGAAAGGTACCGTCTTTCTTCTTCACAAACAAGACTGGAGCTCCTCAGGGCGAAGAGCTAGGACGAATGAAACCCTTGTCCAAGAGCTCTTGTAGTTGCGTGGATAATTCTTCTAGTTCAGATGGAGCTAAGCGATAAGGTGCACGAGCTATTGGTGCTGCTCAAGGAGCTAGCTCGATGTGAAACTCGACTTGACGATGAGGCGGAAGACCAGGTAATTCCTCAGGGAATACCTCAGGAAAGTCACGTACGATTGGAATGTCTTCTATCTTCTTCTCTTTCGCTGAGGTGTCTGTAACGAGAGCTAGAATAGCAGCGTGTCCCTTTCGCAAACACTTCTAGGCCTTAAGGAAAGAGATGATGCCCACTACAGCACCACTCCTGTCACCACGAATCATGAGAGGTTCTTCACCAGAATGAGGGATGCGGACAATTTTTTCCTTGCAGAGTATTTCCGCTCGATGTTGGGATAACCAATCCATCCTAATAACAACATCGAAGCTACCAAGAATGATGGGGATAAGGTCGATAGAGAAGATCTGACCAGCTAGAACAAGATTACAACCCTTAACCATGTGTGTGGCCTCAAGACTTTTACCGTTAGCTAGTTCTACAATATGCTTGGTGTTCAAAGGAATTGGGGTACGCTTAAGCTTCTGACTAACTCTTAAGGACACATAACGAGTATCGACACCCGAATCAAACAGAACTGAAACAAAGAAATCGTCCAGTAGGAACTTACCCATCACGACGTTGGGATCGTTCCTCGCATCACCCTGACTAATCACAAATGCACGTCCCCTAGCACCATTACCATCATTGTTATCCCTGTTGTTTCCATTCCCTTGGTTGTTGTTGTTGTTCTGGTTCTGGTTCAGCTGGGGGCAGTCTCTTTTAAAGTGGCCCTCAGCACCACACTGGAAGCATCCCTTATTGTTCCCTTGTTGTTGCTGCTGCTGCTGGTGGCGTTGGTTATGTGGAGTCTGCTGCTACTGTCGTCTCTGATTTGCAGGATAAAGGCTCCTGCAATCTTTTGCTGCGTGACCTGGCTTGTTGCTTCTCTGACAGTTGTTTTTGCTACACGGCCAGCTATGGTGCATGTTACATCGATTGCACATAGGGTGGTTTCCCTTGTACCCACCCTGTCCTTGATTACCAGAAGACTACTGACTGGGGCTCTTGTAGTCGTCAGTCCATAAAGGTCTTGAACGTACACACAGGAGGTTGAGCATGCTGACTTGTTGTGCGAGAGAGAAAGGATAAAGTTAAGCACGAGAGTAGGATCTAAGCATCCTAGGAATAGTCAGGATAGCAGGCTGTACCTGCTGCTTGAGCTGCTGCGAGAGCCTCAGCAACTCGTTCGTTAATTAGAGCCGTCAGCTGGGCTTGAGTCAAGTTGAGTCATCCACTCATGATCTTCATATCGAAAGAAACACAAGTAAGAATGGTGTCTTAGAGATGTGAAAAGTATGAGATGACAGAAGAGAGCAAGCACACAGGGTTTCAGGCAACAAGTGCATGTCAAAAGGTAGATTACTGCTAATGGCTACATGCTACTACGTTAACTAGCATAACATGATCAATGCACTATTTAAACTAACAGGCATGCAATACAAACATAAACCATATCACCTATAGTGTTGAGTCTTGCACGTGGAACGAAGCATCGTTGTGGATCGTTGAGCACTGAACAGGTTATAGTCTGGTTTTTTTTATCAAAAAGCTTTTTCCCTTTTAAAACCAAGTTCACTATAACCTATGGCTCTGATACCAATCTGTCACACCCTCAAAATCCACAAGCAGAGTATCACCGCGAGGAGCGTGACATGTCCAAGATCCAGCCACCAATCATATTGAACGATGTAATTAAATAAATAAAAGTCCAAACCAAACAATATAATTGGTGTCAAAACAATTTAACAAAGTTTAAGTTATCAGCGGAAGCATTAAGTTCAAAACCATAATAAAGTATAAAAGTTAATAAGTTTAACATGGAACTCAACAATCCATGTCCCACAACGACCTCTTCCTCCTGTGCTAGCTCCATCTAAGCACCTAACGACCTGCAAGGCATATAATAACGAATCAACAACAAAGTTGAGCGAGTTCACAGTTGGTTGTCCATTTCAACGTTGTTCCAAAAACCATAGTTATGTTTCGAAAACCACGAGTTAACCGGTTCCTTGTTTCCCAAACCATACTCAGTGGGGGCTTCCCCATGTATCCACTAGACCCGTTACCATATCGACTACTGACTGTAGTTATGTTTATGTGCTGATGTGTGCAAAATGCAACATATAAATTACATCAATTGTGACATAAAACTAACCCTTTTTAGTACTAATGTTGGAAAAAGTGTTTTTTTGTCTTCCTGTTGGTGCATGTTTGTGACAACAGCTTAGATTTGGTCTTTGGATATCTTGTAATTAGTTAATGATAAACGGTTAGCGGGTTTAGCTTTGTATTAGTGGAATAATAGAGTTTGGGCTAAACAAAACCCAGTTGGGTCAAGGGTGGACGAATTGGGCTTGCCCATGTAGGAAACTCTAGCCCAAGTAGTAACCTTGTGTTATATAAACAAGGTTAGGCTTTAGGGTTTAAGTGAATCAGCCAAAACAGAATTTGAGAGAGTATTTTCGTGAGAGCATAGGCTTGGACGAAAATTGTGTTGGTTAGGGATCTTGATTGATTGTAATCAGTTTGATAGTTAATCAATAAAGATCCGGTTTGAAAGTGATTTCTGTTTCTACTTGTTTCTGTGATATTCTGATCAAGAGGATTCCGCACTCTTGATTAGAAAGACAGTTATGTGAAAGATCCATACGAATAGGGGACCTACAATTGGTATCAGAGCATTAGGCTCTTGAAGGCTCGGTTCAGAATTGTGCTTGGAGAAACAGGGAGAATTTCGAAATTTTTGAAACCTGAAATTAGGGTTTCGAAATTTTTGAGTTCTGATAATTTTTCTGCGAATTTGTTTATGTTTGATCAGTTTGTGTGTTTGATTTTGTTGATTTGCAGGTTTTCAGGACAGTTTTGGTTGATTGTTTGAAGGATTTTGGCTGGAAAGGCTTGAAGATTCGAAGATTGTTCTTCGTGTTCTTCACATTCTTCGTTCTGTTTCTTACTGTTTTTCGTAAATTACTGATTGTTTTGCTGTTTTGATTTTGCAGGAACTTGTTAGGAGAATCAAGAAAATAATCAAAATTTCGAAAAGATTAAGTTTCCAATTTTGCAGGTTCAGCGAAATTAACAAGTCAGCGAAATTGCCTGACCTGCGAAATTAACTGTATCACCATACTTATCAGCGAAGTAAATCCAAAGGCGACTTTGGTAACCGTGTGTTTGTCCACAGCGAAATCATCACGGTTTCAGCGACTTCACTAGTCGTCGTAATAGCGATAATAGACAGCGAATTTGATCAGTGAACTTAATCAGCGAAATTGAACATATAACTGAGTCCAGCAAAATTAACAGGGCTAGCGAAATTATCAGCATAATTAAAAGGGTGGAAGATTTTTTGGCAAGCGTAAGGAAAAATTAACGTTTTCGTGAATAGAAATTGATCTGTAGCTCGTTTGACCAAACCGTCTGCACCGTTGAAATCCTTGTATTTTTAGGGTAAAAAAAAAAAAAAAAAACTCTGGAAAACCCCGAATACGGTTTTTGACATTATATATCATTGGATTTGTCTTTTCGAGACGATTCTAAAGGTGTAATTTGGTAACCACTATTTTCGGAGATATTTTGTACGGTTTTACCAGTCTGTTTGCGTTAAAATGTCGAACATGACAAAATTGAACGCACCTAAGATGATGAAGGTGGAGAATTATCTTACATGGAAGGACAACTTCAAATCTTTCATTGAGTCTCAGGATGCACGCATGTGGATCTGCATTGAAGATGGGTACATAAACCCAACACACGATTTTGAGGGCAGACCACGTAGAACAGACTATGTGAACATGAAAGAGGATGATAAAAGGAAGTATGACGCTGAAAAGAGAGCATTGGCTGCAATTAAAATGTCCTTATCTGATAGCATCAAGCATACCTTCAACAAGTACACTAATTCAAAGGATATGTGGGATGCATTACAAAAGCGATATCAGGGGAATGAGAGTGCCACTCAGGCATTCATGGCAGAGATAGTGCCAGTTAATGAGGCTGAAAATACTGTGAGTGATGCTGAATCTGAAGTGAAAAATGCTGAAGCTCAAGTGGAGAATGCTGAAGCAAAAGTGGATGTTGAAGTAGAGAAAGAGAGTGAAGCTGAACATGTTGTTGCTGAAGTAGAGAAAGAGAGTGAAGCTGAACAGGTTGTTGCTGATGAAACCTCAGAAGTTCATGAGAAAGAGGTACAATCTAATTCTGTATGTTTGAGATGTCGTGAACTACTGGGTGCGGTTGACAGATTGACAACACAAAACCAAAGTCTGGTAAGCGAGATGTCAAACGTAAAAGAGTCAAACTTTTTTGCTAAAAGAAATGAATCTACATACTTGAAGAAGATAAGAGGTTATGAAGCTGAAATTGAAGCTTTAACTTGCAAACTAAATGAAAAACTTCAAGTAATAGACTTAGCTCATGACATGATGGCTAAGAAAACAAAAGAGATTTCTGAAAAATGCAAAGAGTTATCAGATGCACAACTCAAAATTGTTGAAATTGAAAAGAAATTGAGTCAATTCAGAGATTCGTCTTTTGTTATGAAACACATGATGGGCGGGTTAAAGAAGAGTAATGACAAGACCAGTGTGGGCTTCCAGGGCTTTAATGAAGTTCCACCTCCTCTTAGTCATGACTATTCATTCCTGCCTAGTGAAAATGAGCTAGCAGACTTTATGGCATCTGCACCAAGTAGTTTCGGATCCACATCAAGTCAAGGTGATGGATCTGAGAGTGATGATGATAAGAAGAACAATAACAGGGAACCTTTGAAAAAGAAAAATTCACCGCCTAAGAATAAAAATCAAGCTTTTGTTAAAAAGATTAATTTTGTTCAAGGTAGTGATATGAAAAATGAAACAACTGTTATTGAAAATGAATCAAATGTAGAGTTTGCTAAAAATAAAAACAAAGAAAAATCTGAATCCAAGCAAACTAAAAAAGGTTCATCCAAGGGATCATCACCATCTAATAAGGGATCTACCTTAGAGACTCCAGCTAAGAAGTCTTTGAAAAGGAGATCGTGCTTCAAGTGTCACATCAAAGGACATGTAGCTAGCTGCTGTCCTAACAAAAAGAGTGAAGCACAACTTAGTGAAAAACAGAGAGGGAAATTACCAGAGAAGAAAGGTGATAGTGAGGAGAAAGGCTCAAATTCTCCAAAGAAATCTGCTCCTAAGCAACCAGAGAGTGTTGCTATTGGTGTACATAAGGCTGAAAAAGGAACTCCACAAGTTCCTCGTTTTCAAAGAAATCAACAAAGATTTCAGCCTAGATCTCCACCAGGCAGATACGAGAGACCTAGAAGCAGTTCACCTAGAATGAACAATTTTAATGGAAATTCAAATAATTTCAGAAGTCAAGGTCAATATCAAAATCGATATCAAAATAATGGTGGTCGAACTTTTTATAACAATGGCTTTAGAAATTATAACAATCAAGCTTCTTGGAATCAAAATTCAAGGTACCAAAATCAAAATTTCCAAAGGTCATATAGTCCAAATACGTATAGGAACCCTCAGGACCAAAGACCTTATGGAAATCAAAATCAAATTCCATCAACAGGTCTGAGATCCAAGACTCCAGTTAGGAGTAATGGATATTGGATGGATGTTCCAGTAGTTGGTGAATTTGGACGACCCAAGACCATTAAGGCTTGGGTCCCGCAATCTAACTAATTTCTTAGTTGGTGTGTGCAGGAGCTGCTAAGGAGGATTATCAACTTATGTTGATAGTGGCTGCTCTAGGCACATGAAGGGGGATGTGAGATTGTTGATATATTTACATTGATTGATTTAAATTGAAGTTCAAAGTGCTGATTCGACACACTAGATAACCTGGCAGATCTTTATACTAAAGCTTTTGACAGGGCTCGCTTTGAACATTTAGTCGAACTCAACGGGATGAGGAATCCTGAATAACTGGTTTTTCATAAGAATTTTTGTAAATAGTTTACTATTTTTTTTCAAAAATCAAAATCCAAAAACATTGAAAAATAAAAAACATAAAAAAATAGAAAATAAAAAATGAGTTATCACTGTGTGAAAAAGGAGAAATGATAGTACATCAGCAAGTTAGACTGTCACACTGAAAATTAATTAAATTGCTTAAGTGTGATAGCAGTTTCATTATACGATGTATCAGTAGGCAAAAGCATGAAATAACCAACTTACCAATGTGATATAAACCTAAATGCACTGAGTATGAGTGGGGAACACATCAGTGGTGTATGGTTTAATGACCTTAAATCTTGCGTTGATAGATTGCCAAAATCTGAAGTTTTGGGTCTTTATATTGTTATTTCATCTGGGGATATCCTGGCTGTCCGTCTGTTTAGAACTAAAATTGTACATGACCCCAGGAAAGAAAGTCACTTGGAATTAGCTCATTTCTATTTGAATGTCTATATGTTGTCCCGATACACACAATTTTGATCTGATTCTGAAATCTTCTCTGAAAAAAATCGTGTACCTCCTCTGCTGCATCCAGATATATGCTGACCTGGAGGTGCTAGGCAACGACAGCTTCTGCTGCATCCAGATACATGCTGACCTAGCTGTACGTTGTCGCACTATAGATCTAATACACCCGAAAGAGGCCCTCAAGTGCCCAAAAGAAACCCAATAAACCTATATCAAACTGAGAAAACTCATTTGATCTGTATATTATACCATCTCTGCTAAAGATCTATTCTGTTCTCTTCTCAACCTATTCCCAGTTAAGATTTCAGAAATCTGGATTGGACTTGTGAAATATGTGGTAGGGAAGACACTTGCATGATAGAGTGTGCTGTTTATATTTCCAGGATTTGATTAGTATTTATTTGGGTGTTCATTGTTAAGCAATCAAAACATGATAAAACAGATTATATGCAGACCTAGGCACTGTCAGGATATCTTAAAGGATGACATCAGTATACTCACCTACTACGATGAATTTCTGTGCATACCTTGATCGCGGGGGTATATCCTGTTGTGGGACACGCTAATATATCAGTAAATAAAATTACCTTAACGTATCATATGGTAATGGTACTTGAAATGTTCATGCATTTTGTTTAAGAGGACAAACATACGGGTAATTGTCTTGGACTGCTTTTCATGAAAAATTACATAAAGAATTAACTAATGGTGTGAAACAGTTTGATTGTGCTGATATGATCTTCTTACCAGTGATTCTCACAAAAATTGAGTGTTTATTGCTTTTGTTATTTACTTGCTTTCAGAAAATATAAAAATACAAAAATAGTGTCTTTTTCTGTTTAAAATTCTTAACGTACGGAAAACTGTTATTCTTGGAGGAATTGTTACTGATAGGGGGAGACGGTGTTGGAAAGTGAGTTCAAAATTTTAAATCATGCGGGTTATAGGGTGTGTGATTAAAAAGTTTTGCGTGTTGGTGATAAATTGCAAATGCTTAATCTGTGATACAGTTTAACTATCTCTTGAAAAATAATAATTTATTTAACTTTGTTGAAAAATTCTGATGGTTTCTCGAGATGTTTGTTTTATAGTATACAGATTGAAGCGGTATGTTGCTGAGAAGTTAAAGTGATGAGTTGCTGTGAAGATGAGAGTTTGATTGGATGCAGGGTAGAACCTCCTTTCTACATTGCAGACAAAGTTGAAGAGTTTGAAGATTGCTATTCAAATGCTGAACTGGAGTTTACTCAAACGCTAAAGTTTTTGAAGATTTGGTGATTGGATGCATCAGCTTAGGGGGAGTCTGTTGCTGACAGAAGCTGTTGAAGCTGAAGCTATCCAAAGACCAAAGACAGTGCAAGATTACATGAAGATTGCAAGATGACTGAAGACAAAGTTATGTTATGAAGCTATTGTCAAGGGGGAGTTTGTTGGTGCATGTTTGTGACAACAACTTAGATTTGGTCTTTGGATATCTTGTAATTAGTTAAATGATAAACGGTTAGCGGGTTTAGCTTTGTATTAGTGGAATAATAGAGTTTGGGCTAAACAAAACCCAGTTGGGTCAAGGGTGGACGAATTGGGCTTGCCCATGTAGGAAACTCTAGCCCAAGTAGTAACCTTGTGTTATATAAACAAGGTTAGGCTTTAGGGTTTAAGTGAATCAGCCAAAATAGAATTTGAGAGAGTATTTTCGTGAGAGCATAGGCTTGGACGAAAATTGTGTTGGTTAGGGATCTTGATTGATTGTAATCAGTTTGATAGTTAATCAATAAAGATCCGGTTTGAAAGTGATTTCTGTTTCTACTTGTTTCTGTGATATTCTGATCAAGAGGATTCCGCACTCTTGATTAGAAAGACAGTTCTGTGAAAGATCCATACGAATAGGGGACCTACACTTCCTTTTGCATTTTCAGGATTAAATGAGCTCAAATGAACAAAAGAAACAAAAAGGCAGCTAAATCTAACAAAAATACAAGAAAAGGGATAAACGTGGCATGCCCGACCCCTCTGACAGCATCTTCCCAAGCAAAACAAGAAAACAGAAGGCTGAACACTTCCCGTGCTCAGTGAGCATGGGGGCGTGCCCAAGTGTCTGCAGAAAAGACAAAGCTATAGAAGCTTCTATCACCCACCACGGGGGCGTGCCCAGCGGACACGGGGCCGTGGTCAACTCTAAGATTCGCAGAATCTGAGGAAATCTTGATAGTACAGATACGCTTCTGCACACGGGGTCGTGCCCAGCGGACACGGGGGCGTGGTCAACTAATGCAGACAAACTGCAATTAATGAAGACAGAGAAGAAGGATGGACATGGGGCCGTGCCCAATGGACACGGGGCCATGCCCGAGCTGCTGTTCAGGCTACAAATAGGGGTTCTTGGCTCATTTGCAAACCATCCCTTGGCACACCACCTCTCTCACACTTCACCCACCCTCCACCACGATCACAACACCATCATCCACCACCATCATCCATCATCCATCATAGAGTGTGTGAGTCATCTTGGGATCCAAGATTGATCGTAAGAGTTCTTGACAATCAAAGGCCATGTTTGCCTAAGTCTCTTACATCACTTGGTGAAGACAAGTGTCTAGTGTAATACTTTTTATTTTTAATCTTTACGCACTTTTTATTTGGTTATGTATTAATGACTTTAATAACTAGTTTCTTATGTTGAAGGTGATTCTTCCTTATCGTTTGTCCGTGGTGTCTTGGCATTATTTTACTGTCTATATAAAATAAAATATTTTTACCATTCATATCTCCACGGTCTATATGGAGGTATGTTGGCTACCTGGTCGGGGGTTAAGGGAACGGTTTGGTAAGAGTCTTGCCTTGTTCAGTGTATAGATCCTGCAAGGACCTGGATCAACTTTAGTAGGACCTCCTTCAATACCCACCGGTATTGGATGGCGGGGGTCCCAACTCTTTGATCCCCTCATATGTAAGCTACTATTGAAACTTTAACCCGGCTACTTAGGACTGTATCCCTGCTGACTCAGACTACTTAGCCGAGGGTAACGTCACCTTCAAAAGAGGGGCCTACCACATTATGCGTTAATAACTTAATTAATTATCTTTCAATAATCCGACCCTTTAGGATTGTATCCTTGCTGACTCAAACTACTGGGTTGAGGGTAACGTCACCTTCAAAAGAGGGGCCTACTACAATAACTAAGATAATCTCTTAAAAAGTGCAAAAGTGCGGAAATAATCAAAGGTTACACTACACACGAGTCGGATCCAAGTGATTCATCTTGTCTATATATTTTTATTTTATTTTCTTTTTCAGCATTTTAGTTAGTTTTATTTTTCTTATTTAAAAACCTTTTTCTAATTTTTGATTTGATTAGACGTTGAGGATAAACCGGTACTAAAAGCTCTTGTGTCCTTGGATGACCTCGGTATCTTACCAACACTATACTACGCTCACGATGGGTGCACTTGCCCATATGTGTGTTTAGTGTTAGTAAATATCGTGTTTTATAAATTTAAAACTTGACTAAAAAGTGTAAAAGGGCTTAAAATATACATTAAAAACCTATCACACCTAACGCACATCAAGTTTTTGGCGCCGTTGCCGGGGACACAAGGATTTTAAGAAAGTTAGGAATCAACGGCCTAATCGTTTTTTCTAATTTTTCTTAATTTTTCAGCTTCTGCAGAACTCAGCACGGGTCGTGCCCGCTGAACACGCCCCGTGCCCAATCTTTGGAACTGGCAATCCTGTTTTAAGTCAGACAGTAAGCTGAACACGGGGGCGAGCCCACTCAACACGCCCCGTGCCCAAGTTTCAGTTACTAAAAACAGAACCGTAAGATCCCGACGGTTGGTAATTTCTGACACAAACATGAGAGATACTGATATTTTTTACTTTCGGCACTTGAAGGGGTAAGGTCCCAAAAACCTCATATCAAGTACTTGGGACCATACCACAACCTCATCTCTCAACCCTCTTTTGGCCTTGCGCGGCCGCGCAACTGGTCCTACAGAGAGAGCTTAAGAGAAAGACAACAAGCAACACTTGCGCGATAAAAGGAAAACCATGAATCCTTGCGCCTTTATAACAAACAAAGGATGAGAATCCTAAGTTAGACATTTCCGCTTAACAATACCCAGACTTGGATATTATTTATTCAACTGGGGCCACACGATAAGGAGTCATACCTGATTATGGCAATAACCTTCTAGAAGGCTCAATCGTGCACCACCAGGCGGTTATAACCGTCTGGACACGTGTCATCATCTCAGACCTCCCCAAAATCATGATGATGGCACAGAATTGGAGAGAAACCTCCACTTGCCCACTTTCCACGTGGCAAATCCCCAGCCGTGGATCTGAATAGCGATCCGTGTGTTAAGATGATTAACGGAAGTGGAAGTAACCGCTTACGGGGTTAGCATCTTCCGTTAATATTTCACCAACGAGTGTTTCTTCATTGGCGCCCACCGATTTCTCTGTTTCATCCGTTTTTCTCTCGATTTTTGATTTACCCCATTGATTCCATTTACACATGGAAGAAACTTCATCTCATCGGCAAACCGGCCCTCGGCCGAATGTCGGTAACAACATCCAGGTTGAAGGTATTCCAGAAGAAGCCTCGGATGACAACGAGGTGCAATCCAATCGTCTAAACGAACCTGTCACCCCAGGGGTACAGCCAGAGATACCCGTACACTCAATTCTGCCCCCAGGAGAAACCCCAATTTCCTGGTACGTCAGATCTCAGGGGGCACTAAATGCAGTGTACACACAGCTGTGTGCTCAAACTGCCCCCCCAAACTCAACCACGGAGGCCAGGATCCCGTGCTCATGCTTCCCAACGTGAGGATCCATCTCACAAAAACACAGAGGTGTACTCTAGGTCTACATTGAGATACGAGTATACCCGGTCAGAAAATTATCAAGGAGAGCATCGAGATGAGTCACACCCTTACCAGAGACAATCAGTTCACACCAGGATGGGTTCTCAACGAAACACTCACACCAGTGAATATGATTCAACTTACCGTGTAGGCGAAAGTACCAGCGTGTTTAGTCGATTACACCCAAATTACAACAAATGTAAACCCCGCGCGGTTTACAATCCCGAAGCTGAGCACAATTACGATCTGATTTATCGTCCTGCGGAGGCAGCGGAGAATTCAAAATTTGTTACTGAAATAGCTCTGGCTCCGCTAGAGAAAGAAAAGCTGCCATCTAACGTAGGCAAGTTCAACGGATTGACAGACCCTGACCACCATCTGAGAGTTTTCACAAGCGCATGGCTAGTCGGAGGCTGGACCCTATCATTATGGTGCCACCTTTTCGTACAAACCCTTACTAGCGCTGTAAGAATTTGGTTCGATAATTTGCCCATTGGAAAAATCACGTCGTGGAAAGATCTACGCGAAAAATTTCTGACCCATTTCAGCCAGCAAAGGCGATCTATCTGCGACACAGCGGATGTGATGAACATTTGGCGTCATGATGATGAAAGTCTGGAAGACTTTATCACCCGATATAACAAAGAGGTACTGGAGATTGGGGGCGTCCATGAGCAGCTGATTCACACACAATTTAAATATGCAGTCAGGTGCGTCGATATGATAAATGTCCTGTCTGGGACAGAAGGACTCCCGAAGAGCTGGGAAAAAGTGATGGCAGCGGCTAAGGTTTACGCCCAAACAGAAAAGAATCTCACTACCAACAGGCCCCCACCACCGCACAACCGTCCCTCAAATATAGGCTCTGGTAGTGGAAAGAGATTTAAGAAAGGATGGCGTGATTCCAACTCAGGGAACTATTCATCCGAGGAAGCTCGAGCCACAATCAATAAACTTTCCACGCAAAGAGAAGCCAAACAAGAGAATAGGGAGAGACAATGGACTCCCTTAACCAAAACTCCTGCGGAAGTTTTAAGCACCGAGGATTATCAGTTTAAGCCTCCAATACCTATGAAGAACAAACGTGGACAGGACCCAGCTCAGTATTGTGATTACCACAAGGACAGTGGTCATACCACCAACAATTGCATTTTCTTGCACACCGAAATAGAAAAGGCCCTTAAAAGTGGTGAGCTCACTCACCTACTATAAAACGTGCGCAAGGAAATAAAACAGATAACTCGAGGCAAAGAAGGCCCAAGCTAGAAAGCAAAAAACTAAGTACTCTATGATCTCCTCGCGGAATGATAAGGCTTATTAAGTTAAGGCGGGAAATAGAGTGTAAGTTAAGTCTCGTATATTTATATTAATAGACTTTGTAACGGCCTCTGCGCCTTATCCCGAAATAAACAACAAAGTTTCTATTACTCGTGTTTTTCTTACAAAGTGCATGCAATTTCTTTTGGTAAGCGCAAAAACATTATGGTTAATATAATGCAAGTCTCATGAACGGTCGGTGATTGCATCACACAAGGCCATACGTTCACACATGAGCTTCATACCAACTTCATTCGCCTTACCTAAACAAAGTAATTGTACCCATGCAAAATATTGTAAGCAAAAAATAGTCATACTATTCCTGGTGCACATGTACGCCTTAAAAAAAAACTATCAAGCACGGCAGTGTTTTAGTGTACGTTACTTGCGCAGCAACGCATCAACAAAAGAAGGGATACACATCCCAAATATTACAGTAAATTGTTCAATACAATTACAAACAGAAACCTACGCTAAATCTTTGTCTTCCTCTGGGAAGATTTCTTTTAGTTGCGCCACGTGATCTTCAGATTGCAAAGCAACATTTATAAGATCCATAACAGGAAGCTGCAAATTGTTGAACTCTGTTTTTTAGGCTGCAAGGGCAGCACCAGTATTAACTCCATGAGTAGCAGATTTACTAGTATCCCAATCAACTTTTAAGGCGTTAGTCACGTGCTGTGAACACTCCGCATATCCCTGAGCATACCCGTCACTACGCGCGGCAACAACTAAACGCGCAACGGTTTTATCAAGCTCCACAGAGTTCAACACTGATTCAGCAACCTACAAAGAACAAGAGAGACAAATAAGGAAAAAACACAAAACATTCCCGCAAAGAAAACAAGCAAAAAAGCAACTTACATAGGCAATCCCACGCTCTTTCAACCATAACATATCACTCTTTAAAGGTTCAAGCTCGCTCTCTGCTGTGGCCCGCCCCGTCTCAGAATTTTCTAGTTTCATTTCAGTTTCGGTTAGGCGGCGGGAGACGTCAGCCTTCTCAGAGTGCACAAGCTCCAGATCCTTTTTAAGTTGTTCCTGGTTAGAAAGCAAAGCGGTAAGTTCTTCTATCTCTTTATCTCTAAGAGCAAGAGTGGCGCAGGCATGTAACTCTCGTTGTTCACTGCGCTCCCGGTGGGCACGCGCCTCATCTCGCGTGGCCTCAACATCAGCTTTTTCTTTTTTCAACTTCTATACCTCCGTATCCCGTTTCTTCAATTTCTCAACTTCAGCTTTGAGATTATTGATAACGTTACGAAGACCTATTTTCTCATTATTATCTTTTTCACAAATTCTTTTGAAATTCTTGCGCTCCTCGGCAAGTAGGGTGGCTTCAGCTTCCGCTTTTCTTTTCCAGCCCGCAACGGACCATTCCTCAGTTTTCCGACCAGCCTCAAACTTGGCCTGATCAGCTTCCAGCTTAGCCTTCAACTGGGCAATTCGGTTCTCATCATCAGCAAATTTCTTCTTTGACACCTTGAAAGCATCCCACTCCTTGTGCATACTATACCACTCACGCACTATGCGATGAGTGGTTGATGCATGAGAAGCAGCTTCCTCATGGTAAGCACGATAAGTTTGCTCGTAAGGTCGACTTCAATGGTGGAAGTTCAACATATATTTCTTCTGAATCTTTATGATAATCACCAGTTGACATAGGAAGATGAAACTGCAACTCTTTCTAAAGAACAGATAAGGAAGACGAAAAGAGGAGGATTTTTCAACAAAGTAATGATTACTGGAAATAGGAAATCCAAAACACTTATATACTCACCACCATTTATAGCCTCGGTAACTGCACAACGCCTTTTTCGGGATAGCGCGGTTACCCAAGCGACAGGGGCGAGTGGGGAACAGCACAAACGCGAGTTCACGCACGCGTGCAAAGCACGGTCAGAAACGTGCACCTGACAGTGATAGCCTGTCACACAGTCCTTACTGTACTTTTCTCACCCAAAGTCAAAGATTTTCAAAATTATCATAATAAGCAAAGTAAATCTTCCTACAGAAGATTTCCTACTTTCGCGCCCAAAGCATTTCTCTCACATAGTCCAGCGCTCCACTTATTTGCATAAGAGCAACACTGGACTGGGGGGACTTGAAGGGGTAAGGTCCCAAAAACCTCATATCAAGTACTTGGGACCATACCACAACCTCATATCTCAACCCTCTTTTGGCCTTGTGCGGCCGCGCAACTGGTCCTACAGAGAGAGCTTAAGAGAAAGACAACAAGCAACACTTGCGCGATAAAAGGAAAACCATGAATCCTTGCGCCTTCGCAACAAACAAAGGATGAGAATCCTAAGTTAGACATTTCCGCTTAACAATACCCAGACTTGGATATTATTTATTCAACTGGGGCCACACGATAAGGAGTCATACCGGATTATGGCAATAACCTTCTAGAAGGCTCAATCGTGCACCACCAGGCGGTTATAACAGTCTGGACACGTGTCATCATCTCAGACCTCCCCAAAATCATGATGATGGCACGGAATTGGAGAGAAATCTCCACTTGCCCACTTTACTCGTGGCAAATCCCCAACCGTGGATCTGAATAGCGATCCGTGTGCATTCACGTCCGATTAAGATGATTAACGGAAGGGGAAGTAACCGCTTACGGGGTTAGCATCTTCCGTTAATATTTCACCAACGAGTTTTCCCGCCCAAACTCTCGGTGTTAGGATCGGAGGCTCTCATGATTATGTTTGTTTGTATAATTTGAGCAATGAGTGAATATTAAACAATGTAAAGTGCAGCGGAAATGAGAACAAACTTTGCAAACACAATCAAAGGATAAAATAGTTTGATAACATTTGCTTCTCATAGAGTCAAAAGATTATAAATCAAAGCAAAAGATTACAGTAAAAGCTTACAAACTAAGCTCCCCCTCAGCCTGATGCCCCAAGGTTGGATTTGCACAAGATGAAAGGATTGAACTGATGAGAAGAGCTCTATCAGAACGAATCAAATGTAACAGTACAGAGTACTGCTCCATTTATAGACAAAACCAAACCGCTGAGGCATCTCAGCTGATGTCACCATGAAAGCGACGTCTAACAGTCTAACAACCTGTATCTACTGACCTTCTACAAACACTGCTAACCTAACCACTGACTATACATGAAACAGATGACAAACTAAACTACTGCTATCTTCCTTCATCAGTGCTTTCCTCAAGGTTGATCAGTCCTTGATTAGGCAGTGCTTTGTCATCAGCAGTTTATTCCAGCAGTGCTTAGTTTCCAGCAGTCTTCTAGACTTCATCAGTAGTTATGCAGAGCAACAGTTGTATCTGGGCAGTGGATATGAGACCATCAGCTGTTCTAATCACTTTCAAGGGAGAAGACTTGTGTAAACAACTGCTTATTGTGAATCCACTGTTGTGACCAGGTTTTGGCTTTACATTATCTGTTCCTCTGGTAGGGTTCAATCCCAACAATCTCCCCCTGGAACAGATAATGCCAAAACCTGTCATTATTCTGGATCTTTATTACTCATCAGAAGTTCCCTTACTTTTCTTTTAAATTCTTCTTCAAATTCTTTGGAACTTGTGTCATCTTCATCCCTGCACAGTGTAAGCTCAAGGAGATCTAGTTGATCTTCAACACCCAGGCCTAGTGCTTGATTCCTTGATATATGCCTCACTTCTCCATTGGTTCTGACCAGAGTCAATACATGGGTCTTTTGATCAGAGAGCCACTTTAGTATTTTTAAACCAAATGGGTTTCTTGGGTTGGCCTTGAGAAAAACTGTAAAGCAGTATCTTGAACTTCAGACATTCTTTCAAAAGCTTCTTCTATGACTTTATTTGCTGCAGCTATATCTTCTGCAACTTCTTTGTCAAGCAGCTCTTGTTTCTGTTGTTGATCAAGCTCACAGTCTGTGATATCTGCTGATGATGATTGGTTCAATACCCATCGGTATTGGATGGCGGGGGTCCAAACTCTTTGATCCCCTCATATGTAAGCTACTATTGAAACTTTAACCCGGCTACTTAGGACTGTATCCCTGCTGACTCAGACTACTTAGCCGAGGGTAACGTCACCTTCAAAAGAGGGGCCTACCACATTATGCGTTAATAACTTAATTAATTATCTTTCAATAATCCGACCCTTTAGGATTGTATCCTTGCTGACTCAAACTACTGGGTTGAGGGTAACGTCACCTTCAAAAGAGGGGCCTACTACAATAACTAAGATAATCTCTTAAAAAGTGCAAAAGTGCGGAAATAATCAAAGGTTACACTACACACGAGTCGGATCCAAGTGATTCATCTTGTCTATATATTTTTATTTTATTTTCTTTTTCAGCATTTTAGTTAGTTTTATTTTTCTTATTTAAAAACCTTTTTCTAATTTTTGATTTGATTAGACGTTGAGGATAAACCGGTACTAAAAGCTCTTGTGTCCTTGGATGACCTCGGTATCTTACCAACACTATACTACGCTCACGATGGGTGCACTTGCCCATATGTGTGTTTAGTGTTAGTAAATATCGTGTTTTATAAATTTAAAACTTGACTAAAAAGTGTAAAAGGGCTTAAAATATACATTAAAAACCTATCACACCTAACGCACATCAAGTTTTTGGCGCCGTTGCCGGGGACACAAGGATTTTAAGAAAGTTAGGAATCAACGGCCTAATCGTTTTTTCTAATTTTTCTTAATTTTTCAGCTTCTGCAGAACTCAGCACGGGTCGTGCCCGCTGAACACGCCCCGTGCCCAATCTTTGGAACTGGCAATCCTGTTTTAAGTCAGACAGTAAGCTGAACACGGGGGCGAGCCCACTCAACACGCCCCGTGCCCAAGTTTCAGTTACTAAAAACAGAACCGTAAGATCCCGACGGTTGGTAATTTCTGACACAAACATGAGAGATACTGATATTTTTTACTTTCGGCACTTGAAGGGGTAAGGTCCCAAAAACCTCATATCAAGTACTTGGGACCATACCACAACCTCATCTCTCAACCCTCTTTTGGCCTTGCGCGGCCGCGCAACTGGTCCTACAGAGAGAGCTTAAGAGAAAGACAACAAGCAACACTTGCGCGATAAAAGGAAAACCATGAATCCTTGCGCCTTTATAACAAACAAAGGATGAGAATCCTAAGTTAGACATTTCCGCTTAACAATACCCAGACTTGGATATTATTTATTCAACTGGGGCCACACGATAAGGAGTCATACCTGATTATGGCAATAACCTTCTAGAAGGCTCAATCGTGCACCACCAGGCGGTTATAACCGTCTGGACACGTGTCATCATCTCAGACCTCCCCAAAATCATGATGATGGCACAGAATTGGAGAGAAACCTCCACTTGCCCACTTTCCACGTGGCAAATCCCCAGCCGTGGATCTGAATAGCGATCCGTGTGTTAAGATGATTAACGGAAGTGGAAGTAACCGCTTACGGGGTTAGCATCTTCCGTTAATATTTCACCAACGAGTGTTTCTTCATTGGCGCCCACCGATTTCTCTGTTTCATCCGTTTTTCTCTCGATTTTTGATTTACCCCATTGATTCCATTTACACATGGAAGAAACTTCATCTCATCGGCAAACCGGCCCTCGGCCGAATGTCGGTAACAACATCCAGGTTGAAGGTATTCCAGAAGAAGCCTCGGATGACAACGAGGTGCAATCCAATCGTCTAAACGAACCTGTCACCCTAGGGGTACAGCCAGAGATACCCGTACACTCAATTCTGCCCCCAGGAGAAACCCCAATTTCCTGGTACGTCAGATCTCAGGGGGCACTAAATGCAGTGTACACACAGCTGTGTGCTCAAACTGCCCCCCCAAACTCAACCACGGAGGCCAGGATCCCGTGCTCATGCTTCCCAACGTGAGGATCCATCTCACAAAAACACAGAGGTGTACTCTAGGTCTACATCGAGATACGAGTATACCCGGTCAGAAAATTATCAAGGAGAGCATCGAGATGAGTCACACCCTTACCAGAGACAATCAGTTCACACCAGGATGGGTTCTCAACGAAACACTCACACCAGTGAATATGATTCAACTTACCGTGTAGGCGAAAGTACCAGCGTGTTTAGTCGATTACACCCAAATTACAACAAATGTAAACCCCGCGCGGTTTACAATCCCGAAGCTGAGCACAATTACGATCTGATTTATCGTCCTGCGGAGGCAGCGGAGAATTCAAAATTTGTTACTGAAATAGCTCTGGCTCCGCTAGAGAAAGAAAAGCTGCCATCTAACGTAGGCAAGTTCAACGGATTGACAGACCCTGACCACCATCTGAGAGTTTTCACAAGCGCATGGCTAGTCGGAGGCTGGACCCTATCATTATGGTGCCACCTTTTCGTACAAACCCTTACTAGCGCTGTAAGAATTTGGTTCGATAATTTGCCCATTGGAAAAATCACGTCGTGGAAAGATCTACGCGAAAAATTTCTGACCCATTTCAGCCAGCAAAGGCGATCTATCTGCGACACAGCGGATGTGATGAACATTTGGCGTCATGATGATGAAAGTCTGGAAGACTTTATCACCCGATATAACAAAGAGGTACTGGAGATTGGGGGCGTCCATGAGCAGCTGATTCACGCACAATTTAAATATGCAGTCAGGTGCGTCGATATGATAAATGTCCTGTCTGGGACAGAAGGACTCCCGAAGAGCTGGGAAAAAGTGATGGCAGCGGCTAAGGTTTACGCCCAAACAGAAAAGAATCTCACTACCAACAGGCCCCCACCACCGCACAACCGTCCCTCAAATATAGGCTCTGGTAGTGGAAAGAGATTTAAGAAAGGATGGCGTGATTCCAACTCAGGGAACTATTCATCCGAGGAAGCTCGAGCCACAATCAATAAACTTTCCACGCAAAGAGAAGCCAAACAAGAGAATAGGGAGAGACAATGGACTCCCTTAACCAAAACTCCTGCGGAAGTTTTAAGCACCGAGGATTATCAGTTTAAGCCTCCAATACCTATGAAGAACAAACGTGGACAGGACCCAGCTCAGTATTGTGATTACCACAAGGACAGTGGTCATACCACCAACAATTGCATTTTCTTGCACACCGAAATAGAAAAGGCCCTTAAAAGTGGTGAGCTCACTCACCTACTATAAAACGTGCGCAAGGAAATAAAACAGATAACTCGAGGCAAAGAAGGCCCAAGCTAGAAAGCAAAAAACTAAGTACTCTATGATCTCCTCGCGGAATGATAAGGCTTATTAAGTTAAGGCGGGAAATAGAGTGTAAGTTAAGTCTCGTATATTTATATTAATAGACTTTGTAACGGCCTCTGCGCCTTATCCCGAAATAAACAACAAAGTTTCTATTACTCGTGTTTTTCTTACAAAGTGCATGCAATTTCTTTTGGTAAGCGCAAAAACATTATGGTTAATATAATGCAAGTCTCATGAACGGTCGGTGATTGCATCACACAAGGCCATACGTTCACACATGAGCTTCATACCAACTTCATTCGCCTTACCTAAACAAAGTAATTGTACCCATGCAAAATATTGTAAGCAAAAAATAGTCATACTATTCCTGGTGCACATGTACGCCTTAAAAAAAAACTATCAAGCACGGCAGTGTTTTAGTGTACGTTACTTGCGCAGCAACGCATCAACAAAAGAAGGGATACACATCCCAAATATTACAGTAAATTGTTCAATACAATTACAAACAGAAACCTACGCTAAATCTTTGTCTTCCTCTGGGAAGATTTCTTTTAGTTGCGCCACGTGATCTTCAGATTGCAAAGCAACATTTATAAGATCCATAACAGGAAGCTGCAAATTGTTGAACTCTGTTTTTTAGGCTGCAAGGGCAGCACCAGTATTAACTCCATGAGTAGCAGATTTACTAGTATCCCAATCAACTTTTAAGGCGTTAGTCACGTGCTGTGAACACTCCGCATATCCCTGAGCATACCCGTCACTACGCGCGGCAACAACTAAACGCGCAACGGTTTTATCAAGCTCCACAGAGTTCAACACTGATTCAGCAACCTACAAAGAACAAGAGAGACAAATAAGGAAAAAACACAAAACATTCCCGCAAAGAAAACAAGCAAAAAAGCAACTTACATAGGCAATCCCACGCTCTTTCAACCATAACATATCACTCTTTAAAGGTTCAAGCTCGCTCTCTGCTGTGGCCCGCCCCGTCTCAGAATTTTCTAGTTTCATTTCAGTTTCGGTTAGGCGGCGGGAGACGTCAGCCTTCTCAGAGTGCGCAAGCTCCAGATCCTTTTTAAGTTGTTCCTGGTTAGAAAGCAAAGCGGTAAGTTCTTCTATCTCTTTATCTCTAAGAGCAAGAGTGGCGCAGGCATGTAACTCTCGTTGTTCACTGCGCTCCCGGTGGGCACGCGCCTCATCTCGCGTGGCCTCAACATCAGCTTTTTCTTTTTTCAACTTCTATACCTCCGTATCCCGTTTCTTCAATTTCTCAACTTCAGCTTTGAGATTATTGATAACGTTACGAAGACCTATTTTCTCATTATTATCTTTTTCACAAATTCTTTTGAAATTCTTGCGCTCCTCGGCAAGTAGGGTGGCTTCAGCTTCCGCTTTTCTTTTCCAGCCCGCAACGGACCATTCCTCAGTTTTCCGACCAGCCTCAAACTTGGCCTGATCAGCTTCCAGCTTAGCCTTCAACTGGGCAATTCGGTTCTCATCATCAGCAAATTTCTTCTTTGACACCTTGAAAGCATCCCACTCCTTGTGCATACTATACCACTCACGCACTATGCGATGAGTGGTTGATGCATGAGAAGCAGCTTCCTCATGGTAAGCACGATAAGTTTGCTCGTAAGGTCGACTTTCTTGAAACTTAATTTCCCCTGGCGGAAATATCCCCTGCAGCCAATCCCGACACACGCGCCAATCTGAGAAGGTGTCAACCTTCTTCAGATTCCAAACAGGGGCGTGGACGTCAGAAGCATCTTTCTCCGAATAAGTTCTATAGTAATAATCCCCCAGAGTCTCATCTGGGCGGATTGGGGAATTCCTGCCAACATTAGAGAATGAGCCTTGGTCTTCAGCAGAAACTTTCTCGATGTTTTCAGGCATAGAACCAGAAGCTCTAGGAGGAGAAGTTGTAACATTGATTTCTTCAGCAACTTTTTCTTTCTCATGAGCAGCAAGTTCAGGGGCTTGTGGGTTGCCAGCATCGTCCATAACCTCTGGGCTCACAACCTTTTCGGCTTCCGCAACAATGTTAACAGGCTTGTCAGCCTCAACAACCTTCTCCACACCACCCTCAGGAACCTCAGTAGTCTTTAACTGATCAACAACAAAAACACGCGGAGGAGAGGGTGGGAGTTCCTCATTAACCACAGAAAGTGGTTCTGTGAAGGCAGAAGTTGGTTTTTATGCAAAATGAGGAGTATAAATCATAAAACATTCAATGAACACACAAAGAAGAAGGCGCAAAAAGACACTTACCAGGAGCAGACTCTGAAATAAAGGCGTCCAAATTGCCTCTCTTGGTAATCTTCTTCTGAATCTTCTTCGCAGGCTAACCTTCAGCCTCAACGCCAGACTATTTTCTTTTCCCTCCCTTAGTCCTCACCAAGCGTTCAGGGCTGGATTCCAAATCGATGGGATCATCTGGGTTGGACGGAGGGATATCGACAGTATCTTTTGGTTCTGGTTTTGGTCTTCTAATAATAACTGCAGGCGCAAGACCCTCCAAAGAATCAGAAACCACCACATAATCACACCAGGAGTCAGAGGAACGACGCATACCTTTCTTCTCTCCCCCAACATTTTTTACCTTAGAAGATTGAGCTTTCTCAGCATCATTCTTCTTCGGCGCAGTGGTAGTGGTTGTTGCGCGTTTTTTCTTCTCAGGGCCTATGCCCAAGTTAGACAAGTCACCTACTAAAGCGCAGAATAAAACTTGTTCAGACGCACAGAAAGAGCAAACAATAAACAAATATGAGAAAATTTACCAGCACCAGCAGCAGGTTGCGCAAACAGATCAGCATCTCGTGGAAGAACAAAATTCTTCACAATACGGTGATACCACAATTCCTCATCTGGTCTTTTTGCAATTGTAGACATCTTTCCACCTTCTCTCTCAAACGCAACAACGTATAACGAGACAACTGCAAAAGAGGAGAAGTGAAGATAAATTTCAAAAAAAAAAAAGAAGAAAAAGAAGAGAGGAGAAAGAAAGGAATAAGGAAAAATTCGTACCATGGCCATCCTCTATGTACACCGACTTCTCTTCCCGTTCCATCCTCCAGTTCAGACTCATACCGGCTCCAACAAGGGCTTTTTCCGGTAAAGCAATGTTCGGAACATCTATCAAATCCTGATACCAATTTTCGTCAACAGGGGTCTGAATAGTTTCCGTAGGGACATCCTCTTTTCCCCTAAAAATCATCTTCATAAGGAAAACCCCTCCTTTAATGTAAAAGAATTTCTGTTTCCAGTCGTGGAATGATTTGGGGGGATGAAGTAGAATCTTCTTCGCCGATGCCCTTTGAACGAATGAATAGAACCCTTGGGTACAGTGCATCTGATGAAAAACTCGAAACCGGGGAACTGTCGGCTCAATATGCATCGTACGACACACGAATTCAAAATGCCGAACCCTAACCATACCAATTGGATGCATTTGGGAGACATGGAATTTGTAGTACTTAAGAATTTCAAGAAAGAACTTTGTTACAGGCAAACGAAAGTTACCTGCACTGAAAAAAATCCCAAAACAAGGTCACATACCCAGCCGGAGCGTCCGCCGCTATTTGCCCTTCTTCAGGGTAGAGGGCACCCTGGTTTTCTGGGAATCTGAGGTTCCGAATCAAACCATCAAAGGTTGCCCTAGGCCACTTCAATGGTGGAAGTTCAACATATATTTCTTCTGAATCTTTGTGATAATCACCAGTTGACATAGGAAGATGAAACTGCAACTCTTTCTAAAGAACAGATAAGGAAGACGAAAAGAGGAGGATTTTTCAACAAAGTAATGATTACTGGAAATAGGAAATCCAAAACACTTATATACTCACCACCATTTATAGCCTCGGTAACTGCACAACGCCTTTTTCGGGATAGCGCGGTTACCCAAGCGACAGGGGCGAGTGGGGAACAGCACAAACGCGAGTTCACGCACGCGTGCAAAGCACGGTCAGAAACGTGCACCTGACAGTGATAGCCTGTCACACAGTCCTTACTGTACTTTTCTCACCCAAAGTCAAAGATTTTCAAAATTATCATAATAAGCAAAGTAAATCTTCCTACAGAAGATTTCCTACTTTCGCGCCCAAAGCATTTCTCTCACATAGTCCAGCGCTCCACTTATTTGCATAAGAGCAACACTGGACTGGGGGGACTTGAAGGGGTAAGGTCCCAAAAACCTCATATCAAGTACTTGGGACCATACCACAACCTCATATCTCAACCCTCTTTTGGCCTTGTGCGGCCGCGCAACTGGTCCTACAGAGAGAGCTTAAGAGAAAGACAACAAGCAACACTTGCGCGATAAAAGGAAAACCATGAATCCTTGCGCCTTCGCAACAAAAAAAGGATGAGAATCCTAAGTTAGACATTTCCGCTTAACAATACCCAGACTTGGATATTATTTATTCAACTGGGGCCACACGATAAGGAGTCATACCGGATTATGGCAATAACCTTCTAGAAGGCTCAATCGTGCACCACCAGGCGGTTATAACAGTCTGGACACGTGTCATCATCTCAGACCTCCCCAAAATCATGATGATGGCACGGAATTGGAGAGAAATCTCCACTTGCCCACTTTACTCGTGGCAAATCCCCAGCCGTGGATCTGAATAGCGATCCGTGTGCATTCACGTCCGATTAAGATGATTAACGGAAGGGGAAGTAACCGCTTACGGGGTTAGCATCTTCCGTTAATATTTCACCAACGAGTTTTCCCGCCCAAACTCTCGGTGTTAGGATCGGAGGCTCTCATGATTGTGTTTGTTTGTATAATTTGAGCAATGAGTGAATATTAAACAATGTAAAGTGCAGCGGAAATGAGAACAAACTTTGCAAACACAATCAAAGGAGAAAATAGTTTGATAACATTTGCTTCTCATAGAGTCAAAAGATTATAAATCAAAGCAAAAGATTACAGTAAAAGCTTACAAACTAAGCTCCCCCTCAGCCTGATGCCCCAAGGTTGGATTTGCACAAGATGAAAGGATTGAACTGATGAGAAGAGCTCTATCAGAACGAATCAAATGTAACAGTACAGAGTACTGCTCCATTTATAGACAAAACCAAACCGCTGAGGCATCTCAGCTGATGTCACCATGAAAGCGACGTCTAACAGTCTAACAACCTGTATCTACTGACCTTCTACAAACACTGCTAACCTAACCACTGACTATACATGAAACAGATGACAAACTAAACTACTGCTATCTTCCTTCATCAGTGCTTTCCTCAAGGTTGATCAGTCCTTGATTAGGCAGTGCTTTGTCATCAGCAGTTTATTCCAGCAGTGCTTAGTTTCCAGCAGTCTTCTAGACTTCATCAGTAGTTATGCAGAGCAACAGTTGTATCTGGGCAGTGGATATGAGACCATCAGCTGTTCTAATCACTTTCAAGGGAGAAGACTTGTGTAAACAACTGCTTATTGTGAATCCACTGTTGTGACCAGGTTTTGGCTTTACATTATCTGTTCCTCTGGTAGGGTTCAATCCCAACAATCTCCCCCTGGAACAGATAATGCCAAAACCTGTCATTATTCTGGATCTTTATTACTCATCAGAAGTTCCCTTACTTTTCTTTTAAATTCTTCTTCAAATTCTTTGGAACTTGTGTCATCTTCATCCCTGCATAGTGTAAGCTCAAGGAGATCTAGTTGATCTTCAACACCCAGGCCTAGTGCTTGATTCCTTGATATATGCCTCACTTCTCCATTGGTTCTGACCAGAGTCAATACATGGGTCTTTTGATCAGAGAGCCACTTTAGTATTTTTAAACCAAATGGGTTTCTTGGGTTGGCCTTGAGAAAAACTGTAAAGCAGTATCTTGAACTTCAGACATTCTTTTAAAAGCTTCTTCTATGACTTTATTTGCTGCAGCTATATCTTCTGCAACTTCTTTGTCAAGCAGCTCTTGTTTCTGTTGTTGATCAAGCTCACAGTCTGTGATATCTGCTGATGATGATTGGTTCAATACCCACCGGTATTGGATGGCGGGGGTCCAAACTCTTTGATCCCCTCATATGTAAGCTACTATTGAAACTTTAACCCGGCTACTTAGGACTGTATCCCTGCTGACTCAGACTACTTAGCCGAGGGTAACGTCACCTTCAAAAGAGGGGCCTACCACATTATGCGTTAATAACTTAATTAATTATCTTTCAATAATCCGACCCTTTAGGATTGTATCCTTGCTGACTCAAACTACTGGGTTGAGGGTAACGTCACCTTCAAAAGAGGGGCCTACTACAATAACTAAGATAATCTCTTAAAAAGTGCAAAAGTGCGGAAATAATCAAAGGTTACACTACACACGAGTCGGATCCAAGTGATTCATCTTGTCTATATATTTTTATTTTATTTTCTTTTTCAGCATTTTAGTTAGTTTTATTTTTCTTATTTAAAAACCTTTTTCTAATTTTTGATTTGATTAGACGTTGAGGATAAACCGGTACTAAAAGCTCTTGTGTCCTTGGATGACCTCGGTATCTTACCAACACTATACTACGCTCACGATGGGTGCACTTGCCCATATGTGTGTTTAGTGTTAGTAAATATCGTGTTTTATAAATTTAAAACTTGACTAAAAAGTGTAAAAGGGCTTAAAATATACATTAAAAACCTATCACACCTAACGCACATCAAGTTTTTGGCGCCGTTGCCGGGGACACAAGGATTTTAAGAAAGTTAGGAATCAACGGCCTAATCGTTTTTTCTAATTTTTCTTAATTTTTCAGCTTCTGCAGAACTCAGCACGGGTCGTGCCCGCTGAACACGCCCCGTGCCCAATCTTTGGAACTGGCAATCCTGTTTTAAGTCAGACAGTAAGCTGAACACGGGGGCGAGCCCACTCAACACGCCCCGTGCCCAAGTTTCAGTTACTAAAAACAGAACCGTAAGATCCCGACGGTTGGTAATTTCTGACACAAACATGAGAGATACTGATATTTTTTACTTTCGGCACTTGAAGGGGTAAGGTCCCAAAAACCTCATATCAAGTACTTGGGACCATACCACAACCTCATCTCTCAACCCTCTTTTGGCCTTGCGCGGCCGCGCAACTGGTCCTACAGAGAGAGCTTAAGAGAAAGACAACAAGCAACACTTGCGCGATAAAAGGAAAACCATGAATCCTTGCGCCTTTATAACAAACAAAGGATGAGAATCCTAAGTTAGACATTTCCGCTTAACAATACCCAGACTTGGATATTATTTATTCAACTGGGGCCACACGATAAGGAGTCATACCTGATTATGGCAATAACCTTCTAGAAGGCTCAATCGTGCACCACCAGGCGGTTATAACCGTCTGGACACGTGTCATCATCTCAGACCTCCCCAAAATCATGATGATGGCACAGAATTGGAGAGAAACCTCCACTTGCCCACTTTCCACGTGGCAAATCCCCAGCCGTGGATCTGAATAGCGATCCGTGTGTTAAGATGATTAACGGAAGTGGAAGTAACCGCTTACGGGGTTAGCATCTTCCGTTAATATTTCACCAACGAGTGTTTCTTCATTGGCGCCCACCGATTTCTCTGTTTCATCCGTTTTTCTCTCGATTTTTGATTTACCCCATTGATTCCATTTACACATGGAAGAAACTTCATCTCATCGGCAAACCGGCCCTCGGCCGAATGTCGGTAACAACATCCAGGTTGAAGGTATTCCAGAAGAAGCCTCGGATGACAACGAGGTGCAATCCAATCGTCTAAACGAACCTGTCACCCTAGGGGTACAGCCAGAGATACCCGTACACTCAATTCTGCCCCCAGGAGAAACCCCAATTTCCTGGTACGTCAGATCTCAGGGGGCACTAAATGCAGTGTACACACAGCTGTGTGCTCAAACTGCCCCCCCAAACTCAACCACGGAGGCCAGGATCCCGTGCTCATGCTTCCCAACGTGAGGATCCATCTCACAAAAACACAGAGGTGTACTCTAGGTCTACATCGAGATACGAGTATACCCGGTCAGAAAATTATCAAGGAGAGCATCGAGATGAGTCACACCCTTACCAGAGACAATCAGTTCACACCAGGATGGGTTCTCAACGAAACACTCACACCAGTGAATATGATTCAACTTACCGTGTAGGCGAAAGTACCAGCGTGTTTAGTCGATTACACCCAAATTACAACAAATGTAAACCCCGCGCAGTTTACAATCCCGAAGCTGAGCACAATTACGATCTGATTTATCGTCCTGCGGAGGCAGCGGAGAATTCAAAATTTGTTACTGAAATAGCTCTGGCTCCGCTAGAGAAAGAAAAGCTGCCATCTAACGTAGGCAAGTTCAACGGATTGACAGACCCTGACCACCATCTGAGAGTTTTCACAAGCGCATGGCTAGTCGGAGGCTGGACCCTATCATTATGGTGCCACCTTTTCGTACAAACCCTTACTAGCGCTGTAAGAATTTGGTTCGATAATTTGCCCATTGGAAAAATCACGTCGTGGAAAGATCTACGCGAAAAATTTCTGACCCATTTCAGCCAGCAAAGGCGATCTATCTGCGACACAGCGGATGTGATGAACATTTGGCGTCATGATGATGAAAGTCTGGAAGACTTTATCACCCGATATAACAAAGAGGTACTGGAGATTGGGGGCGTCCATGAGCAGCTGATTCACGCACAATTTAAATATGCAGTCAGGTGCGTCGATATGATAAATGTCCTGTCTGGGACAGAAGGACTCCCGAAGAGCTGGGAAAAAGTGATGGCAGCGGCTAAGGTTTACGCCCAAACAGAAAAGAATCTCACTACCAACAGGCCCCCACCACCGCACAACCGTCCCTCAAATATAGGCTCTGGTAGTGGAAAGAGATTTAAGAAAGGATGGCGTGATTCCAACTCAGGGAACTATTCATCCGAGGAAGCTCGAGCCACAATCAATAAACTTTCCACGCAAAGAGAAGCCAAACAAGAGAATAGGGAGAGACAATGGACTCCCTTAACCAAAACTCCTGCGGAAGTTTTAAGCACCGAGGATTATCAGTTTAAGCCTCCAATACCTATGAAGAACAAACGTGGACAGGACCCAGCTCAGTATTGTGATTACCACAAGGACAGTGGTCATACCACCAACAATTGCATTTTCTTGCACACCGAAATAGAAAAGGCCCTTAAAAGTGGTGAGCTCACTCACCTACTATAAAACGTGCGCAAGGAAATAAAACAGATAACTCGAGGCAAAGAAGGCCCAAGCTAGAAAGCAAAAAACTAAGTACTCTATGATCTCCTCGCGGAATGATAAGGCTTATTAAGTTAAGGCGGGAAATAGAGTGTAAGTTAAGTCTCGTATATTTATATTAATAGACTTTGTAACGGCCTCTGCGCCTTATCCCGAAATAAACAACAAAGTTTCTATTACTCGTGTTTTTCTTACAAAGTGCATGCAATTTCTTTTGGTAAGCGCAAAAACATTATGGTTAATATAATGCAAGTCTCATGAACGGTCGGTGATTGCATCACACAAGGCCATACGTTCACACATGAGCTTCATACCAACTTCATTCGCCTTACCTAAACAAAGTAATTGTACCCATGCAAAATATTGTAAGCAAAAAATAGTCATACTATTCCTGGTGCACATGTACGCCTTAAAAAAAAACTATCAAGCACGGCAGTGTTTTAGTGTACGTTACTTGCGCAGCAACGCATCAACAAAAGAAGGGATACACATCCCAAATATTACAGTAAATTGTTCAATACAATTACAAACAGAAACCTACGCTAAATCTTTGTCTTCCTCTGGGAAGATTTCTTTTAGTTGCGCCACGTGATCTTCAGATTGCAAAGCAACATTTATAAGATCCATAACAGGAAGCTGCAAATTGTTGAACTCTGTTTTTTAGGCTGCAAGGGCAGCACCAGTATTAACTCCATGAGTAGCAGATTTACTAGTATCCCAATCAACTTTTAAGGCGTTAGTCACGTGCTGTGAACACTCCGCATATCCCTGAGCATACCCGTCACTACGCGCGGCAACAACTAAACGCGCAACGGTTTTATCAAGCTCCACAGAGTTCAACACTGATTCAGCAACCTACAAAGAACAAGAGAGACAAATAAGGAAAAAACACAAAACATTCCCGCAAAGAAAACAAGCAAAAAAGCAACTTACATAGGCAATCCCACGCTCTTTCAACCATAACATATCACTCTTTAAAGGTTCAAGCTCGCTCTCTGCTGTGGCCCGCCCCGTCTCAGAATTTTCTAGTTTCATTTCAGTTTCGGTTAGGCGGCGGGAGACGTCAGCCTTCTCAGAGTGCGCAAGCTCCAGATCCTTTTTAAGTTGTTCCTGGTTAGAAAGCAAAGCGGTAAGTTCTTCTATCTCTTTATCTCTAAGAGCAAGAGTGGCGCAGGCATGTAACTCTCGTTGTTCACTGCGCTCCCGGTGGGCACGCGCCTCATCTCGCGTGGCCTCAACATCAGCTTTTTCTTTTTTCAACTTCTATACCTCCGTATCCCGTTTCTTCAATTTCTCAACTTCAGCTTTGAGATTATTGATAACGTTACGAAGACCTATTTTCTCATTATTATCTTTTTCACAAATTCTTTTGAAATTCTTGCGCTCCTCGGCAAGTAGGGTGGCTTCAGCTTCCGCTTTTCTTTTCCAGCCCGCAACGGACCATTCCTCAGTTTTCCGACCAGCCTCAAACTTGGCCTGATCAGCTTCCAGCTTAGCCTTCAACTGGGCAATTCGGTTCTCATCATCAGCAAATTTCTTCTTTGACACCTTGAAAGCATCCCACTCCTTGTGCATACTATACCACTCACGCACTATGCGATGAGTGGTTGATGCATGAGAAGCAGCTTCCTCATGGTAAGCACGATAAGTTTGCTCGTAAGGTCGACTTTCTTGAAACTTAATTTCCCCTGGCGGAAATATCCCCTGCAGCCAATCCCGACACACGCGCCAATCTGAGAAGGTGTCAACCTTCTTCAGATTCCAAACAGGGGCGTGGACGTCAGAAGCATCTTTCTCCGAATAAGTTCTATAGTAATAATCCCCCAGAGTCTCATCTGGGCGGATTGGGGAATTCCTGCCAACATTAGAGAATGAGCCTTGGTCTTCAGCAGAAACTTTCTCGATGTTTTCAGGCATAGAACCAGAAGCTCTAGGAGGAGAAGTTGTAACATTGATTTCTTCAGCAACTTTTTCTTTCTCATGAGCAGCAAGTTCAGGGGCTTGTGGGTTGCCAGCATCGTCCATAACCTCTGGGCTCACAACCTTTTCGGCTTCCGCAACAATGTTAACAGGCTTGTCAGCCTCAACAACCTTCTCCACACCACCCTCAGGAACCTCAGTAGTCTTTAACTGATCAACAACAAAAACACGCGGAGGAGAGGGTGGGAGTTCCTCATTAACCACAGAAAGTGGTTCTGTGAAGGCAGAAGTTGGTTTTTATGCAAAATGAGGAGTATAAATCATAAAACATTCAATGAACACACAAAGAAGAAGGCGCAAAAAGACACTTACCAGGAGCAGACTCTGAAATAAAGGCGTCCAAATTGCCTCTCTTGGTAATCTTCTTCTGAATCTTCTTCGCGGGCTAACCTTCAGCCTCAACGCCAGACTATTTTCTTTTCCCTCCCTTAGTCCTCACCAAGCGTTCAGGGCTGGATTCCAAATCGATGGGATCATCTGGGTTGGACGGAGGGATATCGACAGTATCTTTTGGTTCTGGTTTTGGTCTTCTAATAATAACTGCAGGCGCAAGACCCTCCAAAGAATCAGAAACCACCACATAATCACACCAGGAGTCAGAGGAACGACGCATACCTTTCTTCTCTCCCCCAACATTTTTTACCTTAGAAGATTGAGCTTTCTCAGCATCATTCTTCTTCGGCGCAGTGGTAGTGGTTGTTGCGCGTTTTTTCTTCTCAGGGCCTATGCCCAAGTTAGACAAGTCACCTACTAAAGCGCAGAATAAAACTTGTTCAGACGCACAGAAAGAGCAAACAATAAACAAATATGAGAAAATTTACCAGCACCAGCAGCAGGTTGCGTAAACAGATCAGCATCTCGTGGAAGAACAAAATTCTTCACAATACGGTGATACCACAATTCCTCATCTGGTCTTTTTGCAATTGTAGACATCTTTCCACCTTCTCTCTCAAACGCAACAACGTATAACGAGACAACTGCAAAAGAGGAGAAGTGAAGATAAATTTCAAAAAAAAAAAGAAGAAAAAGAAGAGAGGAGAAAGAAAGGAATAAGGAAAAATTCGTACCATGGCCATCCTCCATGTACACCGACTTCTCTTCCCGTTCCATCCTCCAGTTCAGACTCATACCGGCTCCAACAAGGGCTTTTTCCGGTAAAGCAATGTTCGGAACATCTATCAAATCCTGATACCAATTTTCGTCAACAGGGGTCTGAATAGTTTCCGTAGGGACATCCTCTTTTCCCCTAAAAATCATCTTCATAAGGAAAACCCCTCCTTTAATGTAAAAGAATTTCTGTTTCCAGTCGTGGAATGATTTGGGGGGATGAAGTAGAATCTTCTTCGCCGATGCCCTTTGAACGAATGAATAGAACCCTTGGGTACAGTGCATCTGATGAAAAACTCGAAACCGGGGAACTGTCGGCTCAATATGCATCGTACGACACACGAATTCAAAATGCCGAACCCTAACCATACCAATTGGATGCATTTGGGAGACATGGAATTTGTAGTACTTAAGAATTTCAAGAAAGAACTTTGTTACAGGCAAACGAAAGTTACCTGCACTGAAAAAAATCCCAAAACAAGGTCACATACCCAGCCGGAGCGTCCGCCGCTATTTGCCCTTCTTCAGGGTAGAGGGCACCCTGGTTTTCTGGGAATCTGAGGTTCCGAATCAAACCATCAAAGGTTGCCCTAGGCCACTTCAATGGTGGAAGTTCAACATATATTTCTTCTGAATCTTTGTGATAATCACCAGTTGACATAGGAAGATGAAACTGCAACTCTTTCTAAAGAACAGATAAGGAAGACGAAAAGAGGAGGATTTTTCAACAAAGTAATGATTACTGGAAATAGGAAATCCAAAACACTTATATACTCACCACCATTTATAGCCTCGGTAACTGCACAACGCCTTTTTCGGGATAGCGCGGTTACCCAAGCGACAGGGGCGAGTGGGGAACAGCACAAACGCGAGTTCACGCACGCGTGCAAAGCACGGTCAGAAACGTGCACCTGACAGTGATAGCCTGTCACACAGTCCTTACTGTACTTTTCTCACCCAAAGTCAAAGATTTTCAAAATTATCATAATAAGCAAAGTAAATCTTCCTACAGAAGATTTCCTACTTTCGCGCCCAAAGCATTTCTCTCACATAGTCCAGCGCTCCACTTATTTGCATAAGAGCAACACTGGACTGGGGGGACTTGAAGGGGTAAGGTCCCAAAAACCTCATATCAAGTACTTGGGACCATACCACAACCTCATATCTCAACCCTCTTTTGGCCTTGTGCGGCCGCGCAACTGGTCCTACAGAGAGAGCTTAAGAGAAAGACAACAAGCAACACTTGCGCGATAAAAGGAAAACCATGAATCCTTGCGCCTTCGCAACAAACAAAGGATGAGAATCCTAAGTTAGACATTTTCGCTTAACAATACCCAGACTTGGATATTATTTATTCAACTGGGGCCACACGATAAGGAGTCATACCGGATTATGGCAATAACCTTCTAGAAGGCTCAATCGTGCACCACCAGGCGGTTATAACAGTCTGGACACGTGTCATCATCTCAGACCTCCCCAAAATCATGATGATAGCACGGAATTGGAGAGAAATCTCCACTTGCCCACTTTACTCGTGGCAAATCCCCAGCCGTGGATCTGAATAGCGATCCGTGTGCATTCACGTCCGATTAAGATGATTAACGGAAGGGGAAGTAACCGCTTACGGGGTTAGCATCTTCCGTTAATATTTCACCAACGAGTTTTCCCGCCCAAACTCTCGGTGTTAGGATCGGAGGCTCTCATGATTGTGTTTGTTTGTATAATTTGAGCAATGAGTGAATATTAAACAATGTAAAGTGCAGCGGAAATGAGAACAAACTTTGCAAACACAATCAAAGGAGAAAATAGTTTGATAACATTTGCTTCTCATAGAGTCAAAAGATTATAAATCAAAGCAAAAGATTACAGTAAAAGCTTACAAACTAAGCTCCCCCTCAGCCTGATGCCCCAAGGTTGGATTTGCACAAGATGAAAGGATTGAACTGATGAGAAGAGCTCTATCAGAACGAATCAAATGTAACAGTACAGAGTACTGCTCCATTTATAGACAAAACCAAACCGCTGAGGCATCTCAGCTGATGTCACCATGAAAGCGACGTCTAACAGTCTAACAACCTGTATCTACTGACCTTCTACAAACACTGCTAACCTAACCACTGACTATACATGAAACAGATGACAAACTAAACTACTGCTATCTTCCTTCATCAGTGCTTTCCTCAAGGTTGATCAGTCCTTGATTAGGCAGTGCTTTGTCATCAGCAGTTTATTCCAGCAGTGCTTAGTTTCCAGCAGTCTTCTAGACTTCATCAGTAGTTATGCAGAGCAACAGTTGTATCTGGGCAGTGGATATGAGACCATCAGCTGTTCTAATCACTTTCAAGGGAGAAGACTTGTGTAAACAACTGCTTATTGTGAATCCACTGTTGTGACCAGGTTTTGGCTTTACATTATCTGTTCCTCCTGGTAGGGTTCAATCCCAACAATCTCCCCCCTGGAACAGATAATGCCAAAACCTGTCATTATTCTGGATCTTTATTACTCATCAGAAGTTCCCTTACTTTTCTTTTAAATTCTTCTTCAAATTCTTTGGAACTTGTGTCATCTTCATCCCTGCACAGTGTAAGCTCAAGGAGATCTAGTTGATCTTCAACACCCAGGCCTAGTGCTTGATTCCTTGATATATGCCTCACTTCTCCATTGGTTCTGACCAGAGTCAATACATGGGTCTTTTTGATCAGAGAGCCACTTTAGTATTTTTAAACCAAATGGGTTTCTTGGGTTGGCCTTGAGAAAAACTGTAAAGCAGTATCTTGAACTTCAGACATTCTTTTAAAAGCTTCTTCTATGACTTTATTTGCTGCAGCTATATCTTCTGCAACTTCTTTGTCAAGCAGCTCTTGTTTCTGTTGTTGATCAAGCTCACAGTCTGTGATATCTGCTGATGATGATTGGTTCAATACCCACCGGTATTGGATGGCGGGGGTCCAAACTCTTTGATCCCCTCATATGTAAGCTTACTATTGAAACTTTAACCCGGCTACTTAGGACTGTATCCCTGCTGACTCAGACTACTTAGCCGAGGGTAACGTCACCTTCAAAAGAGGGGGCCTACCACATTATGCGTTAATAACTTAATTAATTATCTTTCAATAATCCGACCCTTTAGGATTGTATCCTTGCTGACTCAAACTACTGGTTGAGGGTAACGTCACCTTCAAAAGAGGGGGCCTACTACAATAACTAAGATAATCTCTTAAAAAGTGCAAAAGTGCGGAAATAATCAAAGGTTACACTACACACGAGTCGGATCCAAGTGATTCATCTTGTCTATATATTTTTATTTTATTTTCTTTTTCAGCATTTTAGTTAGTTTTATTTTTCTTATTTAAAAACCTTTTTCTAATTTTTGATTTGATTAGACGTTGAGGATAAACCGGTACTAAAAGCTCTTGTGTCCTTGGATGACCTCGGTATCTTACCAACACTATACTACGCTCACGATGGGTGCACTTGCCCATATGTGTGTTTAGTGTTAGTAAAATATCGTGTTTTAATAAATTTAAAACTTGACTAAAAAGTGTAAAAAGGGCTTAAAATATACATTAAAAACCTATCACACCTAACGCACATCAAGTTTTTGGCGCCGTTGCCGGGGGACACAAGGATTTTAAGAAAGTTAGGAATCAACGGCCTAATCGTTTTTTCTAATTTTTCTTAATTTTTCAGCTTCTGCAGAACTCAGCACGGGTCGTGCCCGCTGAACACGCCCCGTGCCCAATCTTTGGAACTGGCAATCCTGTTTTAAGTCAGACAGTAAGCTGAACACGGGGGCGAGCCCACTCAACACGCCCCGTGCCCAAGTTTCAGTTACTAAAAACAGAACCGTAAGATCCCGACGGTTGGTAATTTCTGACACAAACATGAGAGATACTGATATTTTTTACTTTCGGCACTTGAAGGGGTAAGGTCCAAAAACCTCATATCAAGTACTTGGGACCCATACCACAACCTCATCTCTCAACCCTCTTTTGGCCTTGCGCGGCCCGCGCAACTGGTCCCTACAGAGAGAGCTTAAGAGAAAGACAACAAGCAACACTTGCGCGATAAAAGGAAAATCCATGAATCCTTGCGCCTTTATAACAAACAAAGGATGAGAATCCTAAGTTAGACATTTCCGCTTAAACAATACCCAGACTTGGATATTATTTATTCAACTGGGGCCACACGATAAGGAGTCATACCTGATTATGGCAATAACCTTCTAGAAGGCTCAATCGTGCACCACCA